>JANVCQ010000008.1:15826213-15848518 GCA_025531925.1 Erythroxylum plowmanianum | reverse complement strand
TTAGTTCGTTGACATACCTCACAAGCAGCTACATAATTCTTTATGAATTTGTGCATAGAAGGCCAATAAAACTGTTGTGCCAAACGCTTGTAAGTCCGCAGAACCCCTGAATGTCCACCAATTGGTGAGTCATGAAATTCTTTCAGAAGTTGATGTCGTAATGATGAGCTGGGTGGCACTATAACTCTATTCTTGTAACAAAGCAAGACATTACGCCAACTATAAGGTTGTCCAGGACTTTGAGTAGCTAATTTCTCAATTTTCTGCATGTAAGAGTCGTCGTTTGCTGCACTTTTTATGTCATCCCACAAAGAAGTTTGTGAAATAGAAATTGATCAAGGTATGGACTACCAACCATTCGTGATAATGCATCGGCCGCATTGTTCTCCTTGCCTGGCTTATATTGGATTTCATAATCATATCCCAATAATTTGGCTACCCACCTCTGCTGCTCAGGGGTTACAATGCGCTGTTCCACTAGGTGCTTGAGACTACGTTGGTCCGTATGGATATAAAACTTCCGCCCAAGCAAGTAAGGCCTCCATGTTTTAATTGCGTGGAGGATAGCCAACATTTCTTTGGCATAAACGGACCACGATCGCTTTGTCACGCCCAATGCTCGACTCATGAATGCAATTGGTTTCCTTGCCTGAGTCAAAACTGCTCCAATTTCGTCACCGGAAGCATCAGCTTCTATAATGAATGGCTCATTGAAATTTGGCATAGCCAGTGTTGGTGTTGTAGTCATAGCTTTCTTAAGAGTAATAAAAGCATTTTCAGCTTCAGAACTCCACCCAAATTGACCCTTTTTTAATAAATTAGTGAGTGGTCTTGCGATAACACCATAGTTGCGGACGAACTTTTTGTAATAATCTGTAAGACCTAGGAAACCACGTAACTCAGAAATGTTAGTAGGCTTAGGCCAATCAACCATAGTTTGGATTTTCCGTTGATCAACCTGAACACCAGCTGCAGTAATAATATGACCCAAGTACTCCAGTTCTTGCAATCCAAAGGCACATTTTGAAAGCTTCACAAAAAATAAGTATTGCCTTAATATTTCTAAAGATGTCTTCACATGTTCAAGATGTGAATTCCAATCAGGGCTATAAATTAGGATGTCATCAAAAAAGACCAAAATTGGCCAAACTAGAATTTCCAAGGTTCGCAGGAGGAGATCCAACAGAATGGTTTGCTAAAGTAGATCAATTCTTTGAATATCAGAATATTGGTGAACCTCAAAAGATACCATTAGCTTCTTTTCATTTGGGAGGAGAGGCTAACCAATGGTGGCAGTGGTTACGGCGTACCTACCAGGAAGAACAACTAGATTTAACGTGGAAACTTTTTGAAGAGGAACTTTGGGCGCGTTTTGGGCCAACAGATTATGAAGACTTTGATGAGGCTTTGTCCAAAATCAAACAATTGGGCTCTTTACGGGGATACCAGCAGGAGTTCGAAAAATTGGGAAACAAAATTCATGGCTGGTCTCAAAAGGCTCTTATCGGAACATTTATTGGAGGTCTGAAATCAGAGGTGGCTGAAGGTATAAGAATGTTCAAACCTCGGACCTTAAAGGAAGCAATTAACCTCGTTCGTATGAGAGACGAACAACTGCAGCGACAAAATAGAGTTCTAAGGCCAGGCACTCGCAACACTCACGAATCTGCTTCTTCCGCAAAGACGAGCACTATAACTAATTTTAAGAAGCTATCGTGGGATGAGATGCAGAAACGGCGAGCTCAAGGCCTATGCTTCAATTGTGATGAGAAGTTTACGCCTGGGCATCGGTGCAGAAGTCCTCATTTATTATTATTAGAAGGTTGTGATGGTGAAAGTGAAATTGATAATGCATTGCCAGATGAGCCTGAAATCTCGCTCGATGCACTTTCAGGTTTGAATACTCAGAACACTCTACGGGTTCTAACATGCATTGGCACACAGAAATTGCTGGTTTTGATTGATAGTGGGTCAACACACAATTTTATTAGTGAGAAACTTGCCGACCACCTTCAACTACCAGTGACCCCAACAAAGGAGTTTGGAGTTAGAGTTGCTAATGGGGAAAGTTTAAGATGTCAAGGACGATTCAATAATGTTCCAATTTCCCTCCAAGGTATTCCTTTTGTCCTTACATTTTATGCGTTGCCTCTAATGGGTTTGGATATGGTTTTAGGAATTCAATGGTTGGCACAATTGGGCACGGTTACTTGTAATTGGAAGCAACTAACTATGGAGTTTCAATGGAAGGGCCATAATTGTAAGTTACAAGGAGAACAAGCTCCACTCATCCAATCGGTGCCTACTCATACCATTACCAAGGTTGCACAAGACAGTTCCATATTGGCCATGTGTCTACAGATGCCAGAAACCTTTATGACACAGCAACAACTTCATCCTGAGATGGCAAGATTGTTGGACTGTTATAAAGACCTCTTTGAAGAGCCATCACAACTACCACCTCAACGGGCCATTGACCATCAGATCACTTTGAAGGAAGGAATTGAGCCAATCAATGTGAGACCGTACAGGTATGCCTATTTTCAAAAAGCTGAAATTGAAAAACAAGTTCAAGATATGCTAGAATCAGGGCTAATCAGACCTAGTACCAGTCCCTTCTCGTCTCCTGTGTTGTTGGTTAAAAAAAAGATGGATCTTGGCGCTTTTGTACTGATTACAAAGCATTAAATGCTGTCACCATTAAAGATAGGTTTCCAATACCCACTGTAGAAGACATGTTGGACAAACTCCATGGAGCCATATATTTCACTAAACTTGATTTAAGAGCCGGTTATCACCAGGTACGCGTACATCCTCCTGATATACATAAAACTGCCTTCCGCACCCACAATGGCCATTATGAATACTTGGTCATGCCCTTCGGCCTTTGCAACGTCCCATCAACTTTCCAAGCCATTATGAATTCCATTTTTCGCCCTCACCTTCGCAAATTCATTTTGGTCTTTTTTGAGAAAAATAATTGCCGACCACCATCTGTTTGTGTTTGGGATGACTCTGCTGTGGATTGGTTGATGGAAAGGTGAGGTATTGTTTGGGGATGGTTGTGTGTTTGGGTGTTTTGTATTTGGGTGGTAGGATCAAGAGGGTGGGGGGTGGGTAGTCGATTGGAAGCAAGAGAAGCAGACATGTTACTGATTGCTTCTTCTATTTGTTTCAGTTTGTCGTTTACTCCAATTTCCATTCTGGTAACATCATTTTGGAGCCCTCCAAGACCAGCCTCCAAAAGTTCAATGCGTTCCTTATTGGAACCCATAGCTCTGATACCAATGATAGGTCCCAGTCAAAGCTATATAATTGATTAATCTACTTAAGGTGAGAAAAGAACCACAGTAATTGAGATGGAAAATAAGCTGCTCTGTTTGATAGTAGCACACAGCTTATATACAAGTAGAGGTCAACAACTTTTCCTAGAGATCCGGATAATATCAACCCATGATCATAATAAAATCAAATAAAAATCAAAACATAATATTAGAAAAACCAAAATACATGGAATATCAAAACATAATGAAATATCAAAGAGCCACGTAGACAGCTTCTATCCATGTGCCCATTAATGCCCATTAACTCAGACACGATAATCCATGTGCCCATTAACTCAGACACGATACTTGTAATTAGGCTTGGGCAAACGATGGGAACGTCGTGGCGCAATAGTATGGCTTACATTTTGGAGTCCAGATCTCCTGTCCAATATTATGGTGTCCTATTCTGTCCAATGAATCTCAGCCATTTATTTATATGGGTCCCGCGTAAATTGCGAGTGGGTCCCGCGTGGGTCCTACAAAATAAATGGCTGAGATTTCATGGGACAGAATAAGACAGAGTAATACTGGACAGAGGATCTTATCTCTACATTTTGGTTTATAGGTTGGATTATTGCAGCATATCGTGAAACAACGCAGAGAACTGATATTCATATCACTTCAGGCCACAAAATGAAGACCATCCAGGGTTCTTTTCCTATTTCTCAAAGACCATGACAAGAAGGGTTTCACGTTGATCTATTTATAATCAGATATAAGAGATTGGAAAAAAATATTTATTGCAATTTCTCGTCCCCAGTAGCAATGAGAAGTCGAAGTAGCAACCTTGGTTCAGCCAAAAAATGGACAGCAGCAAAACTGCATGACATTAGAAATATTGTCAGAAATGTGAAAACAATTTGAAATCAGAGAACCAATTTCCATTCTTGTCGTAGTTGCAAGGAAAATATGAATTCTGGACTTGTTACGAACTTGTGGGATGGTTGAAATATCTGCGAACAATCTCACTCACTCACTCTACTAAAGCTGAGGATTTAACGTCATGAAATAGTTCAAGGTGATCGTTTTCTCACCTTGTCAATCATGGCAAGTAAAAAAGACTGCGTATATCATAAAACCACCGAAGTCAAGCACCAACCTTTGGGCGGCGGGAAGATCTGTGTGGCTTTCTTCGATTGAGATGATAAGTTGGTTGTGGTGTATTAGCAGGGTATATTACACACGTCTTTTCCTCTTTCACCCTGTTGAAGGGTTCAGTGAAAACTTCACCAGATCCGGGGTCTACTTCATCCCAAGATCCGAATTTGGGAACAGGTGAGGATGCTCTAAGATGCTGCCACCCACATTAAAGTCAACAATAGTTAGATACTGTAGTTGAATGAATCAACCCTATCTTTAGAGCTTTATTTTTCAATCAAAGAACATATAGATCAGTAATAGCTCTTGGCTGAAAGTTTCTCTCGTGTTTTTTTTTTAAATCTTTTTTGTTTCTTTTCAATTATCATCTACTAAAAGAAATGACAAGTGAACTTACATTGTCAGTATCAGCTCGCGGACTGTTTCGTCTAGTCCTCCTTCTATGTCTGGCAAAAGACGAGTTGCTTGATTGCGATTTGCTTGGCGTAGAGAAGCTATTACTTCCACTAACACTCTTCGATTCTGGTTCTATTCTAATGCTCTTCGGCTTGCTTGGATTCTTTAGCCGATCGGAGTTACGTCTATTAACACCAGGTTCTTCTGATAATCTACTCCTGCGCTGGCGAGCACTCTTTGGCTGATCAGAAAGGTGTCTCCTATGCGCATTTTGCGCTCTATAATCACCCTCGTTGTTGCTTATGTCAGCATAAGTTTTCTTGTGGCTGGGGTGAATAGGTGTTTGATTGAAAAAGCTATACTCAGCTTCACGTTCTGTGCCTCTTCTCTCATACCCAAAGGCCTGAGGATTCTCCTCAGGATCATTTGGATTCATCTTTGCACCCGATTTCTCTTTGCGTGCACTCTCAAAGAAAGCTGTGTAAGGTGTATTATCCTTTTCCCAGTTTCCAAATTTCGGGACATGGCAACGTTTCTGATGCAAAAATCGTGTGAGAACTAAAGGGCAATAATAAAGATTGCATGCAGTTTCAGTCTAATATTGAAACCTGAAGAAAAAACTTGAAAATGTTTACATCAAGCAGATTAAAAACCCTTTAAAGCACTCAAAAACATCATGCAATGGGTAGAGAAAACTGAGAGAAAAAAAAAACAGAGAGCTTTCGTTCACGCGATGACTTACAGCCATTGAGCAGGTACGTAATAAGTCTGAAGCTGAGTTTGTTCTCCTGGAAAAAGGGAGAGAAGGAAGTAAGAACTGAAGTAGTTACGTGAATATAAAGCTCGTTTGGAAGATACAAGACACGACTCGGCGGATATACCTAGGCCTGACGCGTGCAAACTTTGGACTCCGATGGTTTCGATGCCTCAAATGCAAACTTCCAAAGCCGTCAGGAGAGCTTTGTATTTGTTGTTTTCATTGTTTGAGAAAACCCAAATGTTTGCATGATGACACATTCTCGATGATCTTTTAGGAACTAGTTATTTAGAGATTGAGAGAAACTAAGTAACCATAGTTAGTTGGTAGTTGATAAATAATTATTTAGTAAAACTAATTAATTAATGTTGTTGATTAATATATCAAAAGTAACCTTTATAATATATAAATACAAAATATTTTGTCAATTTTGTAAAAAATAAAAAGTTACATAGAATTGATGATCTCAAGTCTTATGTAATTAAATGTCATCTCACGCAATCGTTGCTAAGTACACAAATAAACTTGTCACTTCCCTCGTTTGCTTCATTTAATTAATATTTTCCTCTGTCGCTTAATTCGTAAAAGGTCTTACTTCCATGATATTTGAATTAATATTGTTTTTGTGTCCAGGTTCGCAGAATTAGAGGATTATGGTTTCATGGTGGTTGCTGGCTGTGAAGCCTTCAATTACGAGTAAATTTCATCGGAAGGAGAAAATAATGCAAAAAAACCTTACTTGTTTGATTTGCTCCGACAAACCAACAATAGAGAAGAGAACAAGTAATAACCTCTTGTTCACATTAACACCTTTTCCAACGGTCGCTCGGTCTCATTGAATCCTAGATCTCGTAAGATTGTTACCGAAGAATCATCCAAGCCCAAACTTAAGGAAAATCAAGAAGCCCAAGTCTGGCAAGCCCATGTTAGTACAAAACTCCAAAATATGATTATTACAATTTCTGCATTTTGTTAATTTGTTAAAGATTCTATTAGCAATTCTGTTGGCGAGAAATAGATAGTTAGAGAAGAGAAGTATGAAGATGCTGGAATTTTTACCATACAAGGAAATCAATTCTTGTAATAAGGATATCTTGATATATACAATTTCTCTTCTAAATACTCTCTATTTTCTGGTTTGTTTCAATAGTTGTCACCGAAATCTATTTCGTTAGCTAGATTTCTTGATTGTGATATGAATAAGTGGGTTTTTCAATTATAGTTGATATCAAAGCTCATAAATTCCTCGGTTCTCTAAGAAATCATCAATGACGATTACATGTTCCTAGACGGTGACACAAAGAGGTACTTAGTTGGAAATAGAGGCTATGATGGCAGATAAATTAGCTCAGACACAATCAGAAGTTAAGGATATCAAGGCAGAAATTTCGCAAATACTCCCTCCTATCTATAATAAGTGTCGTTTTAGAGAAATGCACACTTATTAAGAAAATTAGTGAAATGTTTGATATATCCTTATTAATTGCATGTTGAATTGCCTTTAAAATGTAATCTGTATAATTAAGAAGTGAGAGAAATTAAAGAGTAATTTTGGAAATAAAATTATAAACATGCATGAAAAATCGTGAACGATACTTATTTTGAATAATTAAAATCCCTCTAAAATGACACTTATTTTGAATAGGAGGGAGTAAATGACAAATTAACTCAATTGGAGATGTTGTTGAGTGATAAAGATGGTAGTAAAGGTGAATGTTCTTCGGGAGGAAGGAAAGAAGATTCTAGGAAGCCTCCGATGATGCAACCTGTCGACGATAGATTGGGTAATCAAATTTCTAATTATCAAACTCAGTCTTAGGTTACTAAGAAATCTAAAGTTGAGTTTCCTCGCTTTGATGGTTCCAATCTTAAAGAATGACTCTATAAATGTGAACAATTTTTTTTCGTTAAATGCTATACCACCTGAATCTAAAGTTAGGGTGGCTTCGATGCATTTAGATCATGTAGCTCTCTAATGACACCTTAACTATATAAAGACTAGATTTAATATTTACCCTAATTGGCCTCAATACATTACTGAACTGTCTTTTAGGTTTGATAAAGTGTATGATGATCCCTTAGCAGATTTGATTCTTATTAAACATAATAGAATTGTTTAAGAATATGTAGATACCTTTGAATTAACCTTAACCTCTTTAACTTTGCCTGAAGAACATACCTTAAGCATTTTCATTGTTGGACTTGAAAATAGCACCCAAATGCATGTTCTTATGTTTTAACCAACCTCTATGACCCAGGTTGCACACCTAGCCAAGTTACACAAAGCCTCAAAGTCGACCACTAAAACTTTCTTCGAGCATTCCAGTTAGTCTCTTTTTGTTACAACTAAACCTGTCTCTGTTACAACCTAAAATATCACCTTTGTTTTACCAAACTCGTCAACCAAACTAATACAAAACACACAACTAACCAAGCCACTATTGTCTAAACCTCCGACCAATTTAACACCAACTTTGATGAATGATAGAAATCGAAAGGATTATGTATGTATTGCAGAGAACCATTCACTCCAGGACACCATCTTAAACACAAAAAAACTCATTTGTTTATAATTGGAGATGGAAGATGAGGTGGAAAAGGAGAAAGATGAATTAAAAGAAATGCTTCAACATGAACCTATCCCATCTGAGGCACCACATCTGTAACACCCCCTTATCCCAAGATATGTATCGGGACACCCAAAGGTCGTTCTAGTATATATTCTATGATAAAGGCGAGCTACGTTTGATCACTACACTCACTTCAAATGGCATCGTATCATTTATCACTTATAAAACATCAATAGAAATTCACAATATTTTTAAAGCTAATTTTTTCCTCATTTCATTTCTCAAATCAAAAATCTACATTGTGTCTTTCAACCTTTTCTACATGTACATTCACAAACCTAGTACAAAAGTATTACATAAAAGAGGAAAATGTATCAAATCTATCTAAGCCATCCAAAAATCCCAGCTGATCGACCTTTGAGCCATGACTTCTCTTGTTAAAACACAATCCATACGACAGTGAAGCCTCTTAGTAGTTAGGGTTGTCTCTCGGTCCTGAAAAGACAACGTTGCAATTTTAGTGAGTTTTGCGAACTCAATGAGGTAACCATCATTGATGGTTCTCTCAATCCATACAACACATCAATTCACATAACAATTATTTCACAATTTTGCAATTCACAAAAGTATTACATTTTCACTTAAGCAGAAGCAAATTATGCATTTCATTCAATCAAACTTACATAACGAAATGCATATGAAAATATTATGAGATTCTTTTCCAATTGTTACGTTGTTGTGACTGAATGCCTGAACTGTCTCGTAACTATTTTAGATATCGGGCTCATTAATAACTGTCCCTTATCCGTGGAGGATACAGGGCTCATTATACGTTAAGCCTGAGACTCTGAAATACTTTTGAGCTCGAGACTCATTTCCACACGTTGAGCTTTAAGCTCTAATCGTTGACTACTCTAGTCACAACTTCCATTATTTGACTTTGCATGCATGCATGGAATGCACGTAACACGATCATTCACTTGATAAAATACATAGGTCTATACATTCACATTCAAGCAGCTCTTCAATATCTCAACCCCCATCGCACAATCATCGGACCTTCTGTCCGAAATCCAAAATCAAATCTCATTCATTCATTACTCAAATCACAATTATAAGCAAATAATAATTGAGGAAAACCATCTAGGTTACTCACAAGTTTCTCCCGAAGTTAATGCCAGAAAGATCCGACAACGTCTGGAAGCTCTAGTTGCTCCTCTATAACAAATAATATACACAATATCACAATTTCTTCAATCATAAGTATCTAATGATGTACATGTATGAAATAACTTATGTACAATGCATGTTCATGACAATCCTGATCGTTCCCTTATTCCGATCACACTATCAGTCCTATATCTGAAACTCATCTAAGTATGATTCATACTTAGATTTATGCCTCACTAAAACCATCGAAATCACAATTCATTACTCATTTGGAATCCTATAGATCCAGACATAATCGAAACACTGAAGTATATTTAGTGGAATAACCCCAGTTCATATAATATAAGGGCGCACTTATCGTACCCGTTCCACGTTTCTCACTCAATCTTTCTTAATTCATTTCAAATGGTTATGATTTTTAGGTGGAGATGTAGGGTAATATCTTACGAGTCCAATGGTTCAAGAAGCAATCCATTTGGACTCCTATAGAAGAAGTTATGGCCAGGCAAAGAAAGACAGAAGAAGGAAAAACCCAGAAGAAGCAAAACATAGAAGGAACAAACCCAGAAAGAACAAAACCCAGAAGGAACAAAACTCAAAAGGAGCGAAACTCATAAGGAACCAAAATACAAAAGGAACAAAACATAGAAGGAAGAAAACTCAAAAGAAGCGAAACTCAGAAGGAACCAAAATACAGAAGGAATAAAACACAGAAGGAGTTCATGAACAGTAACATAAAAGGAGCGAAACTCAGAAGGAACAAAACACAGAAGAAGATGATGTCATCAATGACATCATCACAGAAGAAGCAAAACTCAGACGATACAAAACACAGAAGAAGATGACGTCATCACAGAAGAAGCAAAACTCGAACGATACAAAACACAGAAGAAGATGACGTCATCAATAACATCATCACAGAAGAAGTAAAAAGGAAAAAGAAGTAAATTTCACTTTTGAACATCTTCTCTTATAAGGATCCTGATTTTCAACTCAGTTGTCCATAGTTTTCATACTATATACTGTTGGGAAGATGAAAAGGAAGATTTATAACTTTCATAAAGGCCATTTTAACAAATCTATCTAGATTGGTACAAAAGTTTCACAGAAGCTTCAGATCAAGCTATTTCTATTTCAAGTCTAACTTCATTTTTACATCACCAAAACACTAAAAAAATCTTTCAAAAACTAATTTTTCACTATAACCAAATTTATTTCCTCCCAACCACCCAGTATTTATGAATATACACTTAAATGTTACCTTCCATGCAGATGACAGTAACTCCTTAACTTTTTTTCATAAGTCACCAACCCTAAAGGATTTATTCACTACTTACATGTTGGAAACTCCAAAATCTTCAAGCCCTAAACTTTATGCAATTTACGTATTTCACTGAAGACAATGACCAGCTTCTGGTTTTTCTTAGGGTAGAAGACACGAATAGCAAAGTGAGTTTGGTATATGAAGGAAAAGCATAGGAATCTCTTAAAAGAAATTCGATGGAAAACTCTGTGTATGGAAAGAAAACTTGAAGATGATCCCAATGAAGAATGAACCTAGACATATAACTTAACATTTCAACTATCAGAAACAGTAACCTACATCTAGCAAAGTATATAAACCTAAGTGACATTTGTTACTTTTCAAAAATCTAAGCTCTAACTTAGTTTCTTTTGAAACTAACTCCTTTAACTCTCATCATTACAATCCAACTATCTCTAATTCTTCATTTGATGTCTTTTTTCCTATTGTCTATATTTTTCCAAGATCTATGCCTACATTTTCCAAAATTCACAAATACAATACTCTTACTGTCCAATAAAATCTTAAGCATAAATAAATTCAAAATGATCAAAATGATCAAAAATTACAACTCAATCTAATTATACCCGGAATTATTCATGAATGCATGTACAATTATTTTCAAGTGCAACAACTTCCCTATTCACATATATGTGTATGTCACATTATATATGAGCATGCACAGCATTTCTAAACTCTCATTGTTCACTCATATTTATTATTCTAACCTTTCCATAAGTAATGGGGTGTTACAACATCTTTCTTTGCATGCATTATATGGTGTTCCTAGCTTTAATATTATGAGGGTTATGGGAATTACCAAGCTAAAGAGTATGACTGATCCTAGAAGTTCTCATAATTTTCTAGATCTGGGATTAGCAAAGAAGTTGGGTTGCAAATTAGAATCGATACCTCCCATGATTGTTAAGGCAACTAGCACTAAATTACAATCTCAATATATATAGAAACTTCAAGTGGAATTTGCAACAAGTTACTTATTCTTCTGATGTGATTATTTTGTCGTTAGGTTTTTGTGATTTTGTTTTGGGAGTGCAATGGTTAGTTACATTGGGTCCTATTGTTTGGGATGTTTTGCATACGATTATAGATTTTAAAGTAGTAGGTCAGAGAAGTGTATTACGTGGTGCACAAAATAATGGTGTTAAGCTGGTTGGTAATGATTCTTTCAGGGACGCTGTTAGAAAAGGTAGACAATTGTGCTTCTTACAAGTTAGTAAGGTTGAAGAGAAAGCAGTAGTAGAGTTATATGGGCTGAGTCTTGAGATCGATTCCTCTACTGAAACTTGTGATAAACTAGAAAAGTTGTTAGCAGAATTTGATGACATTTTTAATAATCTTCAGGGGCTACCGCCAATACGAGAAGGATTTGATCATTGTATTCCACTTCAAGAGGGAACAATACCTATTAATCAATGTCCTTATCATTATTCTTTGTTGTAAAAGGACATAATTGATAACTTAGTACAGGAAATGCTTGCCTAAGGTATAATAAGGCATAGTAACAGGCCGTATGCATCTTCGATAGTATTGGTGAGAAAGAAAGATGGGACTTGGTGGTTATGTGTAGACTTTCAGAGGTTAAATAAGCTGACAATCAAAGATAGATTCCTTATACCACTTATTGATGATCTCTTAGATGAACTTGAAATGTCAACAATTTATTCTAAGTTGGACTTACGAGCTATTTATCATCAACTCATAATGCAATCAAGGAAGGAGTATAAGATTGCCTTCAAAACTCACTCAAGACGTTTCGAGTATTTGGTAATGCCTTTTGGTCTCATTAATGCTCCTGCTTCTTTTCAATCACTTATGAATGCCATTTTTAAATCGTACTTACGAAAATTTGTCATAGTTTTTTTTTTATGACATCTCATTTATAGTAAGGACTTAGATATTCACTTACAATACCTTGGGCTTTTTTTGACATGTTACGACAAAATATTTTGTTTCTTAAAAAGTCCAAGTGTAGTTTTGCTGCCCCAAAAATAGAGTATTTAGGCCATATTATATCTAAAGATGGTGTGGCAACTGAACTTGGGAAATTACAAATAGTGGCTAATTGGCCTACTCCATCTAACGTACGAGATATGTGTAGTTTCCTTGGTTTTGCAGGTTATTACAAAAAAATTGTTCATAATTTTGGAATAATAGCCAAAACTCTCACTGTTATGCTGCATAAGGATGGATTTCATTGGTCCCTCGCTGCTTATTAAGTCTTTCAAAGATTGAAGGAAGACCTCACTACAGCTCCAATTTTAGTTATACCAGATTTCCACAAAACATTTGCGGTAGAAACAGATGCATCAGGGTGTGGTATAAGAGTTGTATTGATGCAAGACAATCATCCAATAGCTTTTATTAGGTCCAAAGCATCAAGCTCCTCCGGTTTATGAAAGGGAGTTACTTATAGTTCTTCACGCAGTTCGAAGTTAAACACTTCATTTCAACAAGCCTGGGTAGCCAAATTGATGGGATTTGACTTTGAAATACATTACAAGGAAGGAAAACACAATATTGCAACAGATGCACTGTCGAGGAAGCCTAGTAGTGAATTTCTATTACTCATATTACAAGTTAATAACTTAGATTTATATGCAAAAATAAAGAAAGCCTCGCAAATAGATTCGAATATGGTTAAGTTGATTGACGATCTACAACGAGACTCTCGTAGCCACCCAAAATTTACTTGCATTAGAGGAGAATTGTGTAGGAAGGGCAAATTAGTTATAGGAGCTATTGATAATCTCAAACTTTAGCTATTAACTTGGATGCACGATTCAGCGTTGGGAGGTCATTTAGGACGTGATGCAACGGTAGCACGACTGAAATCACTATTTTATTGGAAAGGATTAGCTGCAGATACTTCCACATACATCAAAAATTGTAACGTTTGTCAATAGAGTAAACCTTATTTAGCTGCATCACCTGGTTTGTTGCAACCTTTGCCGACTCCCAAGCGAGTATAGGTTGATATCAATATGGACTTTGTGGAAAGATTACCAACTTCAAATGGTAAACAAGTGATTTTTGTGGTGGTAGATATACTTAGCAAGGCTGCTCATTTCATGCCTCTTTCGCACCCTTATATTGCACTTGATGTTGCTCAAACATTCATAAATACAATCTTCAAACCTCATGGGTGGCCAGAAATAGTAATTAGTGACAAGGATCCCATCTTTTTGAGTTCTTTTTGGTCGGAGTTATTCACTTTACAAGGATTTTCCCTCCATTTATCATCGGCTTATCACCCACAGTCGGATGAACAAAATAGAAGACATGAACAAATGTCTTGAGACATATCTACGATGTATGTGTACAAAGAAACCAAAGACATGGTCCAAATGGCTGGCTCTAGTTGAATGGTGGTATAACACAAATTTCTACACAGCTATCAAAGCCACTCCTTACGAACTCTTGTATGGACAGCCACCTTCATTTTGTTACTGTATTTACTAGGAGAATATTCGTTGTTGGTGGTTGATATAGGCTTATTGAAGAGGAAGAAATGATGAAGCTATTGGAGTTCCACCTTCGTCAAGCTATCAATAGGATGATCCAACATAGCGATTTTCATTAGTCTAACAGACTGTGTCAATCAGGTCAATATGAATTTCTAAAACTGCAGCCTTATAAATAGAATTTGCTGCAATGATGTTCCAATCACAAATTGGCTCTGAAGTTCTATGTTCCATATAAAGTATTGGAGAAGAAAGAGAATGTTGCTTATAAATTGGAGCTGCCTCCGACGACAACAGTACATGATGTATTTCATGTATCTCAGTTAAAATGGTGTTCTAATCCATTGGGAATAGCCACAATTCATGTTCCAGATTCATCAGCGCCCTTATTTGTCAACAAGGAGCTGAAGACGATTTTGGATAAGAAGATGGTCAAACAGGGTTGGGTTGCAGCTACTAAAGTCCTTGTCAAATGGAAGAATCTACCTGCTGAAATGGCAACACGGGTGTATTATTATGATTTGCTAAAAAAGTTTCCACATTTTGATCCTTGAGGATAAGGATCTTCTTTAAAGGTAGGGTATTGTTACAATAGAATCATCCAAGTCCAAGCATAAGGTAAATAAAGAAGCCCAATCCTGGCAAGCCCAAGTTGGTATAAAACTCCAAAATCTGATTATTACAATTTTTGCGTTTTGTTAGTTTGTTAGTGATTCTATTAGCAATTCTATTAGTGAGAAATAGGTGGTAAGAGAAGAGAAGTGTGAAAATGTTGAAATTTTCAATATATATATAAGGAAATCGATTGTTGTAACATGGATATCTTAATATATACAATTTCTCTTCTAAATACTCATTTGTTTCAATAGCAGTCACAGGAATCTATTCCGTTAGCTAGATTCCCTGATTGTGATATGAGGAACTGGGTTTTTCAGTTACAAAGATAGTTCACAAATTCTCATAATTACACTACCTTTGAAATTTTTATGCCTCAAACAATTTTGAAGTGGTCCCCTCTGAGTTGTTGATTTGTGGTAGCCTATGACATGAGGATTCATGCTACAAAGCTGGAAACAAGTTGGTGGAAAAGTAATAATGGCGAGGAAACAAGGAATAAAGAAATGAATCTGGACTAGGTGAGGATCTCTATTTTCTTTTCCCTTCACTTTCTCATTAACCAAACACAAAAGGAAAAAGAAAAGTTAAAGCCTTAAGGACAACCAAGAAATGACTAATAAAGGGTCATGTTGCTATCTCTGAGGGATGAGGACATAACATAATAAAGAGAGTGTTAGCCAGTGATATTCTAGTAAATCGCTACCATTACTTTGAAGAGTTCACATTCATCAAACCAATTTCTTCTCCTAAGAACTAATTTGAATCAAACAAATTGAAAAAGAAAAAGGAGAAGGAAATGTATAAGAACAGAACAGATGAAGATTGGGTGGAATGAGAGACTTTAGAAAGTGTGTAGAGGATTGTGGTGTGTATGATCTCAACTCTGGTGGTCCTAATTTTACATGGTCTAGTAAGCAATATGGTGATTTCCACATAGCTAGAAAACTAGATAGAGCTCTTATAAACTCGAAGTAGAGTTATCAATTTCCTAGATCATTTGGAGAGATCCTTCATCGTAATATTTCAGATCACTCTCCTATAGTGATAAGGACTTCTACTTTCCTTATGAGAAGATCTTCACCTTTCAGATTTTCAAACTTTCTAATCTCTCAACCTAACTTCCTTTAGATAGTAGAAAAATCTTGGAACACCCATATCTGAGGGACTCCTATGTTTTGTGTTGTGTCAAAGCTCAAACTAGTCAAAAATGCTCTCAAATCTCTAAATTCAGTTCAAGTAGGTGATACAAATGACAGAGTTATGACTTGTCAAGCTATCTTGAATCACATTAAAAACCAAATGAGGATTTTGCCTTATAGGACTCAGCTTTCTGCCGAAGAGCATGAGGCTATGTCCAATCTATTTAATGCTTTAAATGATTAAGAATCCCTTTACAAACAATCTTCCTGCATTCAATGGCTTAGGGAGGGGGATAGGAACACTAGGTTCTTCCATAATTCCATCTTGTCGAATAGGAATAGAAACACTATCTACTCCTGACTGATGAGAAATGGCCAAAGGATTGCTAACCTAGAAGAAATCCAAAAATCCTTTCTAAATTTCTTTCAAAACTCTCTTGGTACAAAGAAAGGCCTAGCATCTGCAAAGGAGTATGTAACACCTCTTTTTCCCCACCCAATTTCTGAGAACCTTAGAAACAATCTTGTAGTTGAAGTTACATCTTAGGAGAATAGGAAAGTATTTTTCTCTTTCAATTTAAATAAGACCCCTAGTTCGGATAGGTTCAATGGGTTTTTTTTTAAACATACTTGGCATATTATCGGTAATGAGATCACTAGGGCAATCCAAGACTTTTTCCAACATGGGAAGCTCCTCAAAGACTTTAATTCAACCTTTATTGCTGTTGTTCCTATGAAGAATCAACCTTTCACTGTGTTGGACTATAGACCTATTTCTTGTTGTAACATGATTTATAAGGTGATCACAAAAATTATGTCAAATAGACTTAGAAAGATCTTGCCTCTCATTATTAGCCCAAACTAAAGTGATTTCATTAAAAATCGTCATATAGGGGACAACATTCTCTTAGCTCAAGAAATTTTCAAGAAATATCACCTTTTTAGTGCTCCTAGCTGTAGGACTCCCTCCCTCCTACGTTTATTAAGTGGATTGAAGAGTGTCTAACCTCTCATTCATACTCTATCCTCATTAATGGGGCTCCTACAATTTTTTTTGTAGGAAATCAGGATTAAGACAATGTGATCATATCTCTTCACACCTGTTTATTCTCCGTATGGAGGTCCTTTCTAGGAGTCTGAATGATTCCATAATAGGAAATCCTACTTTTAAATTCCAGTGGAGATGTAAAACTCTCAAACTTTCCCATCTTCTGTTTGTTGATGACTTGTTAATGTTTTGTCATGCTGATCTGTCCTCGGTTACTACCTTGCTTAATTGCTTGAACACTTTCTCTAAGTTCTCTGTTTTGGATATGAATACTAGCAAGAGTCAATTCTTCTTATCTCTTGGTATGAGTCATTGGTCCATTCAATTAGAAACTCTTTTGGGTCTTAAAAGAGGTCAATTCCCTATGAAATATATAGGTATACCTCTTTTAACAGGAAGATTGACTAGGAGAGATTGTATCCCCTTGTTGGAAAAAATTGACTCTAGAGCTAACAAATGGACTCATAAGGCTTTGTCCTATGCTGATAAGCTCCAGTTGGTAACTTCTGTTTTGTTTACCTTTTAGGTATATTAGGCTAGCTATTTCATTCTTCCTGCGTCTATCAATAAAGAAATAGAGTCTAAACTCAGGAATTTCTTGTGATCTGGGAAGGTTATGTCTAAAACTCATGCCAAGGGAAAGTGGTCTGATCTTTGTAGACTTAAAAAGGAGGGTGATATGGGGATTAAACATCTTTCTACTTGGAATAATGTTTTGCTAGGTAAAAGGATTTAGGTCCTTTTTAATGATAGGGAAGCTCTACGGGCTAAGTGGATTCACACCATTATTCTTAGAAGAAATAACTTCTGGAGTGCCTAAACATCAAGCAATAGGTCTTGGAGCTGGAGGAAACTTATTCAAGTTAAGAATATTATTAGGAATCATTTCAGATTTAGGATAAGGGATGGTGTTTCAACTTTCTTATGGCAGGACCTGTGGCATCATAGAGGAATACTAAAAGATCTCTCAAACCCAAGAATTATCAATGGTTCAGAATTACCAATGAATGCAAAAATAGCTAATCTAATCAGTGACAATGTCTGAAACTGGCAAGATGCCACAATTGAGGCCATTTGTATGCTATAGCCATTAACATATCAACCCGATGGGTCTCAACCAAATAGGCTAGAATGGATTGCTAACCCCACAAAAACTTACACTAATAATTCAGCATATACTTTGATGAGACCTCCTTATCCGAGAGTACCTTGGTATAAATTGGTATGGTATCATGGTATAAACCCAAGGTTACAAAAGACCAGCTTCTTTATACCTTTGTCCCTACCCATTGTTCACTCTGCTCTTCAAACAATGAATATATTAGCCACCTCTTCTTTGAATGCTCCTTTTCGAAATCAGTGTAGCTACACTGCCTCAATCACTTTAAGATAAACATTCAAAATATTTCAAATCTTCAATCCATTCAAAATTGGTTCAACCAAACGCAAAGCCACAGAAACATTGACCTAAACACATTTATTATCCTGTTATCTGTTGCTGTTTATAACATTTGGTCCGAGAGAAACCCCAAAACCTTCAAAGGCACAGCTATGGAAGTAGGGAACATCAACGCTAAAGTGATCTTCCAATTAATGGAACAAATTTGTTCAAACATTGAGAGTAGGTAAATTGTGGTTTTGGTTTGTTTTCTTCTAATTTGTATTGCAGGTACTGGTTGGGTTGGTCATCAGTGGCAATCCCAACTGCATACTAGGAGATATGTTGTTAATCAAAACGACAAGAGCAGAAGTTGTAAAGCCGTGTAAGCTTGGTAGAAGGCTACACCTAATACTAACATAAGGCAAGAGAGGATGATATCTCCAAAAAGTATTGAAGAGCATAGTGTCACAAATATCAACAATTTACTCCTTATGCAACCCAACAGTAGGAAAGCTCAAACCCCTGAAAGGTATTTCAAAAATTGAAGGATCAAATCAGAGATTCAAAAGAAGTTGGATGAGAGTTATACTATCTCTCCTTGCTTAACATTCCGGTGATTCTTTGCAAATAAGTTAACAATGTCTGTAAAAGAAATGTCTTCTTTCCTGATTTGTAATTTTTGATTCTGTATTAAAGGTAGTCTTGAATAGTTTAGATTGTAGTACCTACTGCTCAAAATTATTGTAATTTTGGTAAGGTGCTCCCTATTATGGACAACTAGCGGGCTAATAAATCATAGGATGCTGCTTGGTTGTGTAGACATGGGGAACAATTATAGGGCCCCTCATGCCCACATGTTAGGTATCTTTTGTATAGACTAAAGATTGCACTTTCGTAAATCTCTTACTTATACATACCATTATTTATTTATAAACTCACTGAATTATCAAAAGAAAAAAGAATGAGTTCTTTTGTTTCCGTCAACGTGTTTTACTTTTATCCACGAATTTCAAGGAAAGACAGATCCTTCTTTAGGCACAAGCATCAGAAGAGAGAGAGATATCGGTAATGTACCAAAACAAGACCTCTAGTCTTAAGAGAAGGAAAGGGAGACGAGTGACGGATTTTGTATGGAATAGCAACACTTAACAACGTCGTATAACATTGAGGCTTTTCACATTTTACAGTTCGCTTTGTCAGATACAGAATCTATGAAATGACCAATTCCATTTCAAGGCTAAGACCTACCTGCCTTGTAATTTTGGAATTATGATATTTTCCACGTGCTAGGGAAAGACCAACTTCTGTAACCACCGCCCTAACATAAAGCAATTCAATCGGTGATGCTCGTATTCACTTGATTGCTTAAAACTCATGAATTTCTTTTTTATCTTCGTAGGGGTACCCCGCTGGAGCAGACTTATGTTAGATTAGTTTATATTATATATGATGTCCTTTTAACTATAAATCCATATGAATACATAAATGTATTTGATTGAAATAAACACTTAGCTATACTTGAGAATCCAGATAGTTTATCTTTATGCATGCCTCCGGTATGTGACTCAGTTCAGCAATGAACATCTGCAAGTTTTGCACAGGAATACGTTTTAGCTAGCAATGCAGAGAATTACTATGAACGAAGAAAAACAAAAAACAAAAAAGAACACGTTTCATCTCTGTTATGTATCCAAATAGTGGCAAATCAGTTGAAATACTAGCTAAGGATAACATTTGCAATTAATAACCAAACTGCAATGGCAACAAATGGCTATGAAAATGCCTTACAGAAGAATTTAACACGATAAGACAAATTCAACGACGCCACAATTGTAGCTGATAATATCAGTACCATCTTTAGAGCTATGATTATATCACAAACCAGCTTCAGAAATTCACTATTCTTCAGCACCTTCTTCAATGACAAAAGTTACATAAAAGCAGTCTTGCCACAAGCATCAACCTAACCTTGCTTCTCTTCTTAGCACCTGGTAAGTAACAGGAAGAAACCACGAAAAGAATTTGATCAGCAATGAAGAAACCATAAGCTTAACTGAGACATTCAACAACACTTTCTTCTGGAGCCATAGAAACAGGTTGAGTTACACACGTGAAACATTAAACTTAGCATCCAGCAGGTCACGTGTCATCTAAAAGTTGGTGGGTTGGATCTAATAGAGGAAGTGTTTATGGATACAACCCATTATTGATTCAAGCAAACTTTGGCAGATCATACCTTCATAATGATATTATCTTGCATCTTCTCTATGTTGATGAAGTGATTGTAACAAGTAAACATAGATGAAATTGAGAAACTTTGAGGTTATCTGGCGAAAGAATTTGAGATAAAGGATTTGGGGTTTCTCAAATACTTTCTAGGCATTGAAGTTTCTCACTGTAAGCAAGGACTATTTCTCTTCAAAAGGAAGTATACTTGGATCTCCTAGTTGAAACTGATAACTCTGTTTGTGAGCCTATAAGTACTCTTATTGAGGTGAATCATGGGCTATCTATTTCTCCTGTTCAATTTCCAACAAACAAGGAGAGATATCAAAGAATAGTTGGGAAGTTGGTCTCTTTTAAAACTCACACTAGACTCGACATAGTATATGCAGTCAACATTGTGAGTCACTTTATGCATAATCCAAGTGATTAATACATGAATGTTATTACTGGATTATGACATTTAAAATCAGCTCCAGGTAGAAATCTTTTATTCTCCAAACATGGACATCTTGATGTTGTGGGATATACAGCTTCTGATTTTGCCAGTAGTAGAATAGGTAGAAAATCTGCTTCTGGATATTTGTCGTTTGTTGGAGGTATCTTGTTAACTTGGAGAAGTAAAAAACATAATGTGGTTTCATTATCTGGTGCAGAAGCTGAATATTGTGATATGCATCATGCAATCACAGAACTTTCTTGACTGAAAATACTCTTCGCATAACTTGGTTTTGGTCCAGAAAAGCTATGGAGTTGTTTTGTGAATAAAAAGCAGCAACTGAGATTGCTAATAATCTAATACAACATGATCAAACTAAGCATGTTGAACTAGACAAGAACTATATTAAAGATAATCTTGATTCTGACACAATAAGAGTTCCTTAACGCTAGAAGTTCCAATCAGTTGGCTGACATTATTACTCATGCCATCAATAGTAGATCATTCCATACAATGACGTCTGATAGCTACACCCTAACTTGAGAGGGAGAGTTATCAGGCATGAACTGTAATTCCTTCGTATTTTGTATATTTCTTGTATAGTTTCCCTTAATTAAGGAATAGGATATACATACAACTATATGGTTGATTTGCTACTATATATACCTCCTTGTATTTTTTATATATATCACTGAAATATATGAAATAAAACATCATTCATATTCACAACTTATGCAAAAAGAAATGATGATACTCCAGTATGATTATTAAGGAACACATTGCAAATCTACTGATATTGCTAACATACCAGACATGGAAGAACGGCAAGAAAAGATTGCCTCGAAGATTGGAAAATGAATATTCAACTTATGATACATTAAGATCACACAACAACTGAAAGTTTATCAATATTAATTTTGAGATCAATAAGTTTAATTGGAACTGTTAAACAAATTTAAACTGGCCATTAAGAAGCTAGTTGCTTTTCGGAATAGAAATGGAGCCATATTCCTTGGTTATGCGAAAACAGTGCAAGGCCATGAATGAAAAGCTTAAAATCAATAGATTATAAGTCCAAGGGTTACAGTAGTAGCAGAAAGGGTGTACACAGCATAAAGAAGCAAGTAGTAAGAAACATGACTGACTGATAGAATTCAAGTGTGCATGCTTGATTGATAGAACTATGGTGTGAAAGCAAAAGGACAAAAAAAACTGATATTCACCTCTTCAGCAAATTTTATCAAGATGGTTGTTCGAGGGCGTTGCTGACCCTCTACAGGTACAAAATGAGCTGTAACTATTGCTGGAAAACCGGCACTATCTAAAACACCCTTTAATGGAAAGAGTAAAAAAAG
>JANVCQ010000008.1:15804815-15824066 GCA_025531925.1 Erythroxylum plowmanianum | reverse complement strand
ATTTTCCATTCGAATCCATCTCAAAGTTATGGACTTTAAGATGTAGAATTCAAAAGTAACATGGATAGCATAGTAATAAAGCTATCTGAACCGAAACAAAGAAAAATAAATGTCTCCAGCCCTATATACATTAAGCGTCTCACTTGAAGAAATTCATAAAACTAACCTAACTTGATAAACTACAGCTTCATTAGATAGTCTTTTTGCTTAAATTTCTCATGAACGAAACAAACAACTACCTCTTGTTTACCCTTACTAAGGGGCTTTTCTAGGACGTTAGAGTATTGCTTGATCTTCCCCACTCCGATCATGGTCCAAGGGAAATTGTTGCCACTTTACTAAGCTCGCTCTCCCAACAAAAGGTATGCACGAATCGCCTCTGCAATGAACCAGAGGTGGGCCAGGTCGGGTTTTACCGAAACCTCACTCGAAACTTCTCTATAGGTCCTAACACCAAACTAGGTGGACCCATTTTAGGAAACTGAAGCCTAAAACCCATCGGCCGATTTGAGATGTAAATAAACGTCGAAAAAAGAAGATAAAAAGTTACTTCTACTTTGATAATTTACATAAGACATCTACGTTAGGGCAGCCACTGTCCAAAGTAGTCTCGTCAGGGATGATAATTTTGACCAATAGAGTTTTGGTCCAAATTGACCGAATCACAAGCAAGTCAATAGTTAAAAATAGTCAACCCAATTGAGCCACGGGTCAAGTACGGGCTAGCTTAGCCCGATTCATGGCTCGATTATTGCTTCAAAAATATTTAATATTTAATTTTTTAAATTTATTGTCTTCTAAAAAATTAATTTAGTGATTAATTTTTAAAAATTTATATAAATCAGGTTACAAATTATTTTTGATAATATAACCAAATTAACGTTTTAAATTATATTAAAATCTTAGGTACTGAATTAAAAATTTTCAAACAATTAAACATTTTAAAATTGATTATCCCATAAACAAATTGAACCTTTCATATACTATAAAACGAAGAATCTCTAGATTGAAGGGGAAAAAAGACTTTAATATAAAAATAGTCCGAAAGGACACTGGCTTAACGTCTCAAGGCCTCCAGAAAAAAGGATTTTCAAATAGAATCATATTTCGTTGCGATTAGGTTATCTTTTTGTGCTACAAAAAAGCTAAATCTTTAGTCACATCGTTTCAGGTGCTTTGTGTATTCATTACTCGGAAGGAAACGGAACACTTTTAGAGGTGGGGCGTTTAACTTCAACATGTGTGGAAGCTGGGATGCTCTCTTTCGGAGGAATTACGACTTCAAGTCGTCCAAGTTCACTACTCTGGCAAAACTTGCAGTCTCTAGGATTGCCATCCTCAAGAACAAGCACCAAGTCCGGTATTCACAAGCAAAGTCTGATGTTATTCAGCTTTTGCACCTGGGTCACCATGAGGGCGCTCTTCTTCGTGTAATTTGCTATTGTTCCTCCATCTTTTCTTTCCCCTTTTCGTTTGATTTTGTTTTGTGTATATGTATGAATGTTTGTTACCAGAGGTTAGTTTGTCAGGTTGAGCATGTGATCAAGCATCGGAACATGATGGATGTGTTTTCCATGATAGAGGACTACTGCCACTTCCTAACAGAGAGGACCATGATCCTTCTAAAGAACGAGTTAGTAATTTTCTCGAAACCAGTTACAGAAGGGTGTTGACTGCTTGATTTTATGCTAAATCATTCAAAGGCATAAGAAAATAATCACCCATCGTTGACTTCTCTAGTTGTTCTTAGGGAATGCCCTGACGAGCTGAAAGAGGCAGTAGCTAGCTTGATCTTTACGTCTTCAAGATATTGTGAATTTCCAGAGCTTCACGAAATTCGTCGAATTTTCGTATCAAGATTTGGGGAAGAGTTCGCTTCTCAAGCTATTGAACTACACAACAACTGCGGGGTGAATCCTCAGGTGAAGTCTACTGCTGCATCACGAGATCACTTTGACACCTCTTGCTCATCAATATATCTTCCTTTTCAGATAATAGATAAGCTTTCAGAACAACACGCAAGCTTGGAAAGAAAAATCCAAGTGTTGAAGGACATTGCTACTCTGGACGGCATCGCCTTGCATTTAGAGCGAACTCCTACTGTCATGACCATGGTAAAAGAAAACAAACCATCAATAACTAATGTCATCGGATTAAGAACAAGGTATTGGAAGCTTTATTATGTCATTGATAATTTCAGGATAATTCAAACATCAACCAGTTGCAGAAGCAACACCTATATCCAAGATCAGTTGAAGAGTTTGAACCTGATGCGAGCCCCTCTGATTCAACAAAAACAAGGAATAATTACAGAGATGCGGCAGATGCTGCTCAAGATGCTTATCAATCGGCATTGTATGCAATGGCAGCTGCAAGAGCTGCCTTCGAACTTGCAAAATACGAGTCTCAGAACTATGATCAAGATGACCTTGATGATACACATCAATGAAAATGGATTGCATATGACTAAGATGGAACCTTGAGAATCTAAACTTGTAACTCACACAAGAAGGGTTTTCAAAAGATTTAAGCAAAATTCAGCACATGGGAACATCACATTTAAATCATCCCCGAAGGAAAAATAGAAAAACTATCTGCTAGAAGTAAATACGAGACTATCTCTGATTCAAGTTGCATTTTTGGAGGAACAATCGAGTGTCAGAGAGAACTATAGAATTCAAAGCCCATCTAAGTAAGCAGGAGTTAAAATGGTCCTTCATAGTTTGGACGAGGAATGTTGACAGCCTCATCAATTGACCTATTAGATTATACATTATGTGAATGAAAATATGGACCAACTACTTTCAAGAATCGTAGAAAACTGGAAATTGCTTTACATTCAATATAATCTTCATCAAGAAATTGTAAAGATACCTAATTTAAATAAATATACTTTGAAGCAACAAAAGGGAAAAAGAAAGGTAGTAACTACCCATATATTGGTTTTATGCAATAACCAGAAAGAGAAATGAAGGACTGAATAATAAAATAGTGGAGTTTGTGTCTTTATTGCGATGGAGGGCCGACGATAATCGACAGACAACAAGTTTGAAGTTTGACAGGTCAGCCTAGTCCAGTTGAAAGCTGGCCATTTGAATTTTGGACAAGACTTAGGCTGCTTGAAGCACAATCAAGCTCTAGCTTGAACGACGTGAGTTATGCTCGATAAGGTGCAACCTGAGTCTGACTTGTAGCCATCCATAAGTATGTTTTCGAGCAACAAAAGGGGAAAAGAAAGATTACAAGTACCCACCATAGGCAAGCAATTCTCTCTTGAAAATTTGAGGTGGGATCCGAAATTACGCATAATGAAGTAAATACGAAAATTTGTCATTTAATTTTCCAAAAGTTAAATTCACTTTAAATTCTATAATCCAGTTAATGCATGAACATAATAAAATATAAATTATAAATATGTACCTTATTATGTAACTTGATCATTTTTTTTGTTGATTTCCTTGATCCGCTTCAGAAATTAGTTCATTGCAATAATATTCACATGAACATTTCGAGAGAACTCTTCAAGTAGCGTAGAAAGGTTGACAAAAAGTGTTAACTCTTTAGAGCATGAGCATATTTAAAATAGGATTTGAATATTTTAATAATTTAATTGAAATAAAATTTTAATTTCAATTAAACTCTAATTAAAATTACAATTAATTCTAATTAAATATCAATGAGGCCAAATAAGATCCAATACCCCATATTGACCTTATTTAAATCCTAAAGTTTTTAAACTTTACAATCAAATCTAACTTAACCAAATTATCTTTTTCTCTCTTCAATTATTATTTATATCGTAACCTATTGGGTTTCTAAATATGTTAGCAACAAATGTAAATTGTAACTCTAAATCATATTTAGAATTAAATAAATTAAACGCCTTTATTTTATCTTTAATTCTCTTTCTAAATAATTTATATCTATAATTCAAGATTGGTATCTAGCAACGCGTCATGATCATTCAAATATTAGAAATATCAAAATAGTTTTAGCTAACTTTTTCATATATGATTTTCTTTGTATAATTCAACTTTTAGGCATACAATGTTTTGATTAAATATATAACATATAATTAATGTTTACTCTATTCAAGTCCAATTATGTTAGTTCTCCACCATTAGCAACTAATTCTATTAATAACATTTGAAAACTATTGTCAAAGTGTCATTTTACCTTAATTAGTCAAGAATTTTCTGAATCAATATTAATAAAAAGCAACAAAACATTCTCCCTAGTCACTTTAAAGTGATAAATCTTATGTTGATCACTCAACTACCTTCATATAGTTCAAATTACATCTAATGACTAGTGATTGAGCTACTTTTGACTATAATAGGTTATAACTAGTATTAAAAATATAACAATTTTTATATGAAATACGTTGGAGATCTCAAGTCAATGGATCAATAACACAATTATTACAATGAGAATTTCAATGAGCGTATAAGTAATGTGTCAAATATAATTCTTACATAGGTTCATCAGTGAACATGTTTTTTTAACAAGCACACGTATGAGATCGACTACTTCCTTTATAAGAATGAAACACAATATGTACTACTCTTTTTACACTATTAATGTTCAATCTTAACAAAACAAAGATTAAAAAAGATTTTTATATTAATACACAAATATAATATGAATCTCATAATTATAATATCATCATAATTTTATCTATAATATATATTTATTCCATAGACTTTATCATATACATCTAAATATGTATAAGATAAAAAATACATTTGAGTAATTATGTTACTAAAACTATAAACAAATTAATTGCTTATGCATATAAAGTAATAATCTCTCACTTACACTATGCCAATTGCTTAACTATCTTGTATCATAACTCTATATGATGACCATGTCACTGTTGGAATAGTAGTTCAGCGAGAGAATTCTACAATATTTTCTATAGTGAGTACTTGCTTAAATTTTCAACTTTCATCTTAATTATTATAATAATTAAGAGAAATTACCTAAATATATACTTGAGCCTTTGATGATACCTTAGCTCCTGTCCCGTGCCTAATGACTTTAATGTTATATAGTACATTACTACTTGAATTATTCCAGGAACAATAACAAATTCATTAAAGAACTTACTGATCCAAAAAATCATTTCCACTAAATGAAAAATGTATTATAGCTTGATTAGCAATTATTTGTATACTAGAACCTTTCTAATCTAAAACAATATTATTCTAAGTAAAATATCCCTTAACTAAGACTTAAGTTATAAAGTTAATATCTTCATAATCATGAACTCAAACATCAACTCATTGTAGAATAATGAGTATCTTAATACTTTAGAAGTAGTAAATATTTCAAATACTAAACATCTTTAGTACATTATCTTTATAATTGGACCAAAATAGGTAAATAAATTTAGTATCTATCTTTATAAATCTAATTTCCAAGATTAATTTGTTACCTTTTCATATCCGATAGGAGTTGTTCTTAAACTATTATACATTCAATAATTAAAATTATTTGTTTTGTTCTTTGAGGGCGGTATATCTCTACACATTCCCTCTGAAGTTTACAACCATATTCTCGCTAACCTCCTTATAGACAAGATAAATTTACAATCATCTCCAAAATATATTATATGAATTCTTCATAAAAATGAATCTTTTGACATCTCGTAACCTTTTAGTTATACATTAAATGTATCAACAAAGGCATTAATTCAATTTAGACGTATTGTTATGAGCTTTGAACCTTTTCAAACATTATCTTACTCTAACTACTTATCTTAAAAACCATTATCCTATAAGTAAGCATTGAAAAAAATAATTTTTAAATTGGATTGGTAAAATTATATCCAACATTTTGGATATATCATTATTATTTATTATCTAGTTTGGTTATAAACTTATTGGATAATATACGCTTCAAATAAGCATCATATCCTAAAATCATTAACTTTAAGTCTTTCAAAGTCTTACTATTCATTATATAATATGGAATATTGGTAATTGATCTAATCAAACTATTAAAGGTAAGTTGTTATATTAGGCTTATAAAAGAAATAAATATTGAATTATATATTATCTCATATTGTATTATTCTCCTTACATAAACCCATATTCATTAAAGAATCTCATTTTGTAGATAACTAAGAAATTTTTTTATTTTACCATAAAGATCTTGTCGAATTACTTATACATTCTTAATGCTTAATTTTCTACTTAGATTTAAATAATTTAAACTGTTCAAAATTTTAATGAATATTTCATTTAATACGTATGACTTTATCATATCAATTTATAGTAAAGTTAATGAAATATAAATATTTATCCTTTTACGAGTTGTTATTACATCAAACACATCACATGTATAAATATAATAATTCAATGTCGTTGTCATCCTTATTCTTCAATGTAACTATTTTCATAACTCACATATGATTTATAATCAAAGGATAAATATATCCTTGTATTTGACTTTATGATTCTTAATATATTGATTTAAATAACTTGACATAAAAGCATAGTCTCAATTATCTAACTTTTTATTCTTTCCACTTATATTAAGCTTAAATCTCCCTTAATCCAACACATTCAGACTATTTATATAAGCTTAGAACAACTAATTTTACTCAACAATCTATTTCTTATCATACCTTGACCATTGTAGTATTGTTAAATCCAAAGTCAATATCAAATACTTAAAAGCATGAATTAGAAATATATATGATCTCTATCATAACATGTGTTATAAAGAAAGTCATGCAATTATTTTTCCTTTTGATGATAACTATTATCATATTTAAGCTAATTCCT
This sequence comes from Erythroxylum plowmanianum, assembly GCA_025531925.1. Classification (NCBI taxonomy): domain Eukaryota; kingdom Viridiplantae; phylum Streptophyta; class Magnoliopsida; order Malpighiales; family Erythroxylaceae; genus Erythroxylum; species Erythroxylum plowmanianum. The sequence goes on along the minus strand of JANVCQ010000008.1, from coordinate 15,817,275 downwards.
TCAATTTTAGTCCTTATTTATACTTTTAGTAGGCTAAATTAAATGGAATAATTTATTAAGGTATTATACTTTTTAGATTTTTCTCATGCTATCTCTTGCATTGTATTATCATGTTATATTGCAATTAAAGTTTATGAGACATTAATCAACCCAAAATTTCATTATATTTTGTCATCTATATGGTACTGATATATCTCTAAAACTTTGTCACTAAATCTTCAACAGGAATTATAGAAAAATCATATAATGAACATGCAACTTTATTTTTTATCTTTGAGAACTCTTCTCATACCTAACCTTTGTCCAAGAAATTTAGTTCACTCAAACTTAGTATCAACCATACTAAACAAAGATAATTTCTACTTAAAAAATATAAATGTAAGAAAAACAAGTAATTGATTATATACCATGCAACCAAATAAGGTCAAAACTTCAATCATTTATTTAGTTACTACTACTATTTTTTCAATTAATAATCCTAACTATTATTTTGAAAATATAACTCTAATTTTTCTAGTGGACTAAGATCCTATTTAGATTTAGTTAATCTTGATTTTTCTTAATAAACCAACTAAAGTTAAATTATGTATATAATAACTTTATCAATCAAGTCTCATGTAACTCCTAGATCTGTTAGGTGACAACTCTTGTCAAAATATATCGTATAGATTATTCCTAACCTTACCTATAAATTGATGTGATTTGTTTATTCAAATCATATAGATTTAGTTAAGTAGTATCCATTATTATAAGACTAAATTTATTCAAGTTAAAACAATCTTGAGTTTGCTCAATAGGCTTAAAAATAAACAAAACTCTGATTTATTCTTATAACAATAAAAGACAACAATCATATTTTAGATATATTTTTTTATATTTTAATGAGAGATTTAATTTTATTAGTCTTATCAAACACAAAAATGCATGCAAAAATATCATACATATAAAATATACAATTCTCACGTAATATATCAAATATATATTTAAACATGCAATTTGTAGACACATAATAAAATTATATGCATAAAGTTAATTAATCCATGTCTGATTTGAGTTACTGATAAGGGTGAGCTTTGAAGCAATTAGTAAAGTTGCTCTTTTGTTACCATAAAGCCACACGTTCAAGTCACAAAAACAACCTCTTTGTAAAAATACAAAGAGAAGGCTACGTACATTATAACCCTTCCTAGACCCTTGCAAAGCAAGGAGCCCTTTACACTGAGTACATTGACGTTTGATATTAATTTGAGTTATTGATACAATCTTCATAATCTAAAATAATATCTCCAAATCTTTAGATAATTAAACTAGATCAAACTTATATTTCTAAATGAATTAAATTTTAAGTCAAACAAAAATTTAATTTGATTTGAAAATAATGTTTATATTTGAATTAGAAACTATTTCCAATTATCTTGAATCTTTTAACAAAATTTGATTGAAAATTTTTTATTAAATTATTTTTCTTACTTATTACAATATAGAAAAACTCATTTTTCAAAATTTTGTAAGTAAGACATTTTAATCTAATTGGAAGACAATTACTAATCTAATTAGAAATTTTTTCCTAATTAAAAATTATTTTCTAATATTAAAATGAAATTATTTTTATATTAAATAAAAATTTTAATTTAATAGTGAAAGTCTTTTACATTATTTATTTAGAGATTATATTTCTTAATTAATTAGAGAATATTTTCATCTTCTTTTCAAATTTAACCAAGAAAAGTACCTTTTGTAATAAATTAAAAGGCTTATTTTTTAAATAAGTGAAGAAATAATTTAGAAATAAAATATTATTTAAAAATAAAATAATTAATTTAAGATAAATTAAATTGATAAAATAATTAATTTAATTTATCTTAATCTATTTATAACTATTGGAAGGGAACTTATTTCCTATGCGTAAGTTGACATTTAGAATGGGTAATGAGAAGGAGGGGTTCATAATTTTTAAAGCCTTGAAAAAGTCTACCCTTGATACTTGCTATATAAATAATATTATTGATTTTATTATGCATGGTGACTTATGTAAAGTTATTGATGTTGACTGTTTGGAAACATGTTTAGTTTTAGGGCATAATGAAAAAGAGAAGAATTCTATCCTTGTTGGTTATGTTTATAAGTTGCAAGAAGAGGACTATAAACCTTGATTTTCTTGTGTTTTTGATGACTTGGGAGAAGAAAAGCCTAAACCCCTACTACCTGCCCAAAAACACCTAGGCTTAATATGAAGTAATTACCTTCTCACTTGCATTATGTATATTTATGAGAAAATAATACTTATCATATTATCTCTTCTTCTCTAACTTTTAAATAGGAAGATAATTTTCCTAGAGTTCTATAAGAGCACAATATAGTAATTACATAAAACATCTCAAATATTCATAGGATTAATCCATCGTTGTGTCCCCATCAAATCCTAATAGGGAATAACCATAAGCCTAGTATAGACAATTAGTAATGACTCAATTCAAATATGAAAGAGGTTGTATGCTATAAGGTAACTACACTCTTAGATATAGGAATCATGTACCCTATTTCTAATAAATCTTAGGTGATTTATGTGTTAATTATACAAAAGAAGGGAGCAATAAACATGATAAAAATGAGAAGAATGATTTTATCTTTATTAGGACTATCACTGCATAAAGGGTGTGCATCGATTACAGGAACTTAAATGTTGCTACTTAGAAGTATCACTTCCTTCTACTGCTTATTAAACAGATGTTGGAAGGATTAGCAAGACATGCATTTTATTACTTTTTTAATGGATATTTAAGATATAAACAAATCATGATTTTGCCAAAGGATTAAAAGAAGACAACCTTTATATTTCCCTTATCATATGATGCCCTTTGGGTTATGTAAGGCATCATCCACTTTCCCATGGTGTATAATGGCTATGTTCTCTGACATGCTGGAGAAAACAATTGAGGTATTTATGGATAACTTTTCTATTTTTGGGTCTTCTTTTGATGCTTACTTGTTTAATTTGAGATAGGTGTTACAAATATATGAAGAAACCAATTTGGTGCTTAACTGAAAAAATAATGTAATTTTATGGTACAAGAAAGAATAATGTTGGAGCATAGGATTTCAAGACATGATATTAATGTTGTTGGGCTAAAGTGAAAATTATACAGAGATTACCACCCCTAACTTCAACATATGTAGTCAAAAGTTTTCTTGGGCATATTGAGTTTTTTTAGGTGTTTTATATGATATTTCTACAGAATTATTAAACCTCTTTGTTATTTATTACAAAAATAAGTCCCTTTTAAGTTTACTAACGAATGTCATAATGCTTTTAACAAGTTTAGAAGGAGCTAAATTTGGCTCATATCATAGTCATACCTAATTGAAAGCTCCCATTTAAGTTAATATGGGATGCTAACAATTATATAATAGGGGTTATTTTATGAAAAAATAGGATAAGAAACTTCATGCCATATATTTTTCTAGAAAAGTTCATAATGATGCCCAAATTAATTATTGCTACCATTGATAAAGAATTTCTAGTTGTATTTTTTTGCTTTTGAGAAATTTAGATATTATCTTGTTGGATCTAAAGTGATTATTTATAATATCCATTCAACTTTGAAATATCTCTTGTATAAAATGGGTGTCAAACTAAGATTAATTCATTAGGTTCTTCTTTTGAAAAATTTGACTTACATATAACAAGAAGAAGGGGGTTAGAGAACTTAATGGCATATCATTTATCAAGACTAGAGTAAGGAGATTCTATGGATGAGGAATCTATAAGTGATTAATTTTCCAATGAGAGGCTTTATAATGTTTAACACAATAAAGTCCTTTAATTTATAGATTTTGTGAACTTTCTTGTCTAAATTGTCCTGGAAGATCTTTCCTATCATTTTTAAAGAATAAATTCCTTTTAAAAGTTAAATTTTACTAGTAGTAAGATCCTTTATTATTCTAGTAATGAGTTTATGAGGTTATTAGAAGAAGTCTACTTGAGGAGAAAATGAGAAAGGTTTTACATTAGTGACATTCTTCTCCCTATAGTGGATATCATGGTGCGATAAAACTAATGCTAGTCTTAAAATGTGAGTTTTATTAGCTATACTTTCAAAGATGCTAGGAGCTTTATAATTACATATGACCAATGCTAGACAATAGGAAATATTGAAAAATGACATGAGATGCCTTAGAATATAGTACTAAAAGTAGAGCTTTTTAGTGTTTAAGGAATAGGTTTTATGGGGCCATATCCTCCTTCCTATGATAATATATACATTCTAACGATAGTGGACTATGTATCTTCTCCATTTTTTGGTGTACCTTAGACTATCATTAATGATAATGGTGTTCAATTTTAGAGCTCTTTGTTCAAGGCACTTTCAAAGAAGAATTGATGCATTTTTAAGACTTCCACCATACATCATCCTTAAACAAGCGTCTAAATTGAAGTATATAACTGGAAACTTAAACAATATTAGGAAAAGATGGTAAATAATTCTAAGAAGGACTAGGAATTAAAGCTTGATGATACTTTTTAGGTTTATAGGACATCTTTTAAAACTCCCTTAGGATGTCTCCATATTGAATGATGTTTAACAAATCTTTTAGCCTTCCAATTAAGATTGAGATAAGGCTTTGCGGGTAGTAAAAGAAACTCAACTTTGAATAAAAATTGGAAGGTGAGAAGAGGTTTTTCTAATTAGATGAACAAGATGAGTTTTAGAGGGAATTCTTTGAAGATGCTTGAATCTACAAGAAGCAGTCTTAGGCATACGATGACGAGAATATCTTTAGGTGGGAATTTAAAGAGGGATAGAAATTTTTAATTTTCAATTGTCATTTTAAATTTCTTTTAGGAGAATTGAAGTCTAGATGGTCTGAACCATTTAAGGTAGCAAAAGTGTAACCTATGGTACCATTAAAGTTGAGGGTAGGGATAGGAAGCCCATTGATAATTAAGGGGTAACGATTGAAGTCATACTTTAAGAGTAATAGTTTACAACACCTTACATAATTTCATTTAAGGAGTGCTCCACTCAGTGACCATATATAGCTATATACATTGAATTTGGTGCTTATTGAGAGGTAACCAATGTTCTAACTATGGTTTTCTTTTACTTTAGTTTCTTAGTTCTTGTTTTTCTATATATGTTTATTTAATCTCTTTTAAAGGTGTAAAATTTATCTTTTAAAGGTGCAAACTTTATCTTACTAACCTTACATGAACCTATCTCTGCCTTAACTATCTTTTATGATTTCTTTTATTATATTACTACATCATAGATTCAAGGGTATTTTGATGTTCTTTCCGTTGGATCTTGATACGATCTACCAATTTGTACTTCTCAGTTTGTAATAACAAAGCCTCTTTATTATTAAGAGAGTACTAGTTATTCCAACTTCCCTCTTTTCTCTTATTTGTCTAGGTTTTTGTTCCTCTTGTATGTCATATGCATTAGGAAAAATGTACAACTCCAGCATGGGGGAGGAAATTAATTTGTTATATTTATTAATTTTGTTATAATTATCTTATATAGGGAATAATTCTAGGAAAATTTTTAACTTTGAAAGAATACTAATCAAGATAATTTATTATAACTTTGATTTTTAATATTATTTGATGTGTTTAAGTAAATAGTCATAAGTATTAATAATTAAGTTAATTTTAATTTACTTAATTAATTTTGAAAAAGGACATTTGATTTTTTACTAAGATACTTTTGTATAATTTAGACACACAATTGAAATAGAAGTGAATTCTTTTCAAGCATTTTCAATAACCTACAAAATAAGGAAACAAAGTTGAATAAGTAAGCAGTCACATTATATTGGTACATATGTAATTCCAACTGCGAACCAATGCCAAAACAATTCTCGCAGTTTCAAATCAAGCAATAAGAGAAAAACTCTCTTCAAAATCTATACTTTGTTATTGTAAGAATCCCTTTGCTATAAGGTGAGCTTTATGCTTTTGCTGACTTCAAACCAAGTAAAAAGGTTAAATTTAAAGAGTGATGCTAGTAACAGTTAGAAAGGTATCCAATTAAGTAATTGAGAGTATTCATGATTAGTGTTTACTCTCGTGTTAAAAGGTTAAGTGACTTTTCAAATAATTTTCAAAATGCTTAAATGTTATTTTAAAGTTATAGTTTTACTTTTCTTTCAATAAAGGCTATGAGAATGTTTAAAAGTTAAAGCACCTTTCTTATGTACTTTTACTTTATGGATTATGTTTTTATAGATTGAGTTAAAGTTTGAGGGAGTATAGAGTTAAATTAAGTTGATTTATGATTTGATGTAAGTAGCTAAAACCCTAGCAAATTAAAGAACTTTACAGTTGAGTAAAAAATTGAGAGTCTTGATTGATCAAAGTGATTTTTTAAATTCCTTTCCCAGGTTGCCACCTATTTAAGTTAAGAGTGATGAAATAATTTGTTTGAGAATAAGTAAATGATCAAGAACGACTAATTTGATAAGAACTAATTAGATTATATTTTTGGCAACTAATTTAAAAGCATTTTACTTATGTCTTGATAGCTTTTTTTTACAGGAATTAGTATTCACTTTTGCTTATAATTTGTTTTCAAGCCTTATTTTTATTCCCTAAATAAAGAAGGAATGAATTGGGGAAGATTTGAGTTAAGATAGAGCAATTTTGACACAATTTTAGGCTAAAGACTTAAAACATAACACCAATAAGGACCCATGTTATACAATACAAGTCAAATAAGAGCTTGTATTCCACCCATATTCTACCCTAATGCATTTAAACTTGTTATATAAACAAATACAGGTTAAATAGGGGCCCATATTCAACAATACAACCTAAGCACAATTCCTTGTTCCTGCCTTTAAGACTTGTGTTTTCAAGATCAACACTTAAATGACACGGGCCAAATACAGGTCTATAATTTAAACCTATATTGGTGGTGATTAGTTACAAAAAAAATATAGTTTTTGACCAGATGGAGTTGTTAGAAACCATGGGAACAACATAGGTGTATGTTGGTCATGTTGTTCAAAATTTTAAAGATTTTTTGGTTATAAAAAGGATAGACAAGAATATGGATTACGAGATTGATTTTTAGACTTTTCCTAACACCAAGGAGAGCTTAGGAGTAAGATTGAGGGAAGATTCATCATAACTTGGAAGCAGCTTATGGAAATTTCTTCTAGCTTTTTCTTTTTTACTTTTTATTATGATAAGATTACTTTTTTTATTTTTAATTATATTATGTTTAATAATACCTAGTTAGGGTTAGGGATATAAATTATGTTGGAATTTTCAATTATTAATGCAAGATTAGTTATATTTAAGTTGAATTTATTCTTTTTAAGCTTAATTCTTAAATTAATGCTTAGACATCATAGATTCAATATTTAAGATTATATGAAGTATTGAAAGTAGAAGTATTATCTATGCACTAGGAGAATAAACGCTTTAGATTTAGTTATAGAGATATCATAAACTATTGTGATAAGTAATAGATTAACTATTATTAATGAATTTGATTAAGTTGATTATGCATTGATAGGTGGTAATTATTTAATTGGTTATACTTACGTAACCTTGAGAGAGAATATAGATCATGATCATTATTATCATCATCACACCCAGTCTGAAGTTTTGCATTGAAGCAGGGTCTAGGGAGATCTGATAGTACGCAACCTTACCCCTACAAAGTAGAGAGGTTGTTTTCGGTAGACCCACATGCAGATGTGATAAAAAAATAGTGATGCAGGTTAACAGGAAAAAATAAGTAAAAAAGAAAGTAAGAATAATAAATCAGAAATAATAATAATAATATGAAAAAATATTTAATACAAATAATAAAGATACAAATACAAAATACTAATAATCAACTAATAATAATAATAATAATGATAAAACTAAGAGAGAATATAGATATTTTAAGTTAATTGTTATTTTAACCTTGATAATTAATCTTGCTTGATAGTTGAAATTTATCATAAGTAAATCCCAAAGCCCAAACATTTTGATTTCATAGATTTCTTTTTATTAGTTTATCACCTTACTTTAGTTAGTTTTGTAATTTAATTATTTTTATAAAAATCATTTAATTTAATTTTGTTGCTTGCTAAGATCAATAAACTTAGTAAATGAATTAATCTTCAAGGGAATGATAACTTTTAATACTTCATGTTTTAATTTACTACATTTGATTATATGAAGATGTATATTTAGGGTGATATGATGTTTAAGCAAATGATTTAGTGTAAGTGAGAGATTGTAGATTTATATTTTACATCTATTCAATTGGTTATATATCTAAGATATAGTAAATTAAAAGCATTCTTTTTTCATGCAAGTTTGATTAATTATTAACTTACAAGATAAAGTCTATGAGATAAATATAATTAATAAATAAAATAATTATGTGATTATGATTACGAGGTTCACATTGTATTTAGGTATTGATTAACCCTAAATTGGTCATATCTATGAGATAAATATAATTAATAAATAAAATCAGTATAAGATTATGATTACAAGGTTCATATTGTATTTAGGTATTAATTAACCCTAAATTGTTCATATCTATAAGATAAATATAATTAATAAATAAAATCATTTTGAGATTATGATTATGAGGTTCATATTGTATTTAGGTATTAATTAACCGTAAATGGTTCATAGTAATTGCTATATTAAGACTGGACATTAACAAAATGAAAAGGCTAGTATATGTTATGGTTCTTATGAAAAAAATAGCCAATATCATAAATTATAGTATAAAGATACTTAAACAAACATATTAGTTCTTATTAGAGAACAAGTTCACTAAATAACCATTTGACTATGGAACATTACTTTTACGTCCATAGAAATGCTCATTGTGATGATTATAAAAATTATCATTTTACTTGAGATCTTCAAATTATCTCATATAAGGATTATTATATTTTAATATTACTTAAGACCATTTCTAGTCAACGGTAGCTTGATTGGTAGTAATAAGATATAATATGAATTATATGGAGGTAGTTGAGAGAATAATTTGAGATTTATCTCCCAAAAGCAACAAGAGAGAATGTTACATTATTCTCAATTAGTATTTATTTGACAAGCCTTTGGCTAAGGTTAATGATGCTTTAAAAATGATTTTCAAATGTAATTAAAAAATAAGTTACTAATGATTAAAAAGTAACATAATTGGAGTTAGATCAAGCAGACATTAATTTTATATTTTGTCTAATCATAATATTCTATGATGAAAGATTTGAATTATATAAAAAAATTACGTAAGTTAAATAATGAATTAACTTAATAAATAAAGTTTAATATAGGAGGCCATACCATGTAAATAGCTTGACCTGAAGACATAAAGCAACAATTGCTAATTAAAGAATAAGATAGACAACTGTTGATAAAAAGCTAGGAAATTGCCCTTCTAACGCCTTATAAGTTAATATAATAGTGCTTTACTAGAGGGTTGTAATTATGAATTTATACTTCTTGTTGCTTCTCTAAGAACCTTATTGGTTGTCCATAAAATAATGAGCATGGAAATCCTTCACCCCAAATCCAAATTTATCTTTCAAGCTAAATTCAGTCTACCATTATAACTTTTCACCTTTTGGTTGACAAATAATTACTGTTTAATCCACTAGATAAGCTTGAGTAAAATATGTTTCTTGGACTTTTTAGCTTCTTTGAAGCATCGTTCATTTATTTCCTTTCAGAGCTTGTATAAGCATGATCTAAATTCTATCACAAACACTACCTTGTTCTCTTTTCAAATGTGCTTGTTAGAAAGCAACCAATTTAGCATTTTTCATAATTCACTATAGATATCTCTAAATAACATAAGTCTTGCATCTCTTTCTAGATGTAATAGTAGAATATGAATATGAAGAATAGGTTCTCAAAAATTTTTGGAATCTCTTTGCATAATAAGAAAATCCTAGACATATTGAGCAAGTTTGATCTGTCCAGAGTTGGTAATCTATTTCTCTCCATCAACCACAAGATCATCACTCTCTAAATTAGGATTATATTTGGGAAGTATATACTTAAGTTCAACTGAAAAACTCCTCCACCGACTGACATTTATCCAATCATTCACTTTAGATTCTCTAGGAATTCTTTCCATTAGATGATGCATTAACTTAGATTTGTGAAGAGGGCCAACTTCACTCTAATTATCAAAGAACAAGGAAGCCAATTCATTATTTCCCACCTTACATTTGACAAAAATTAACAACCTAGTCTTCAAATTTAGTAATTAAGAAAAGAATCACAAGAATGGTTTGATTTGAATCTCCCATCACAATTTTCTTTTTAAAAATAGGTATGAATCCATTTAACTCATATTGAGTCCTTAATATCCAATGGTCTCTATAGTCTCTTTCTTATAAAAACCTTGTTTGAAATTAATTCGTAACCCTCCACCTTCCTTGGTTTGTAGACCTTATCCCAGTTAACTTTAGAATGACCCTTTTGAGTATAATCCCCAGCCCAGAGGAACCTCCTCCTCATCCTTTCTATAGATTTAGCTATGCATTTAAAAAGAAGTATATAGGCAACCAATAGATAGTGAGTGAGTTAATCACTAATTTCACTAGTTAAAGCCTCTTGACAAAAGAGAGAGCTTTATTACACCAAAACTTGGTCTTTTTTAGATCTTCTCTATCAATGGCAAGCATTCCCTCATATGTATTTTTTATTGGAAATAGGTAATACAAGATAAGTGAATGGTGGTTATTTAATCTAGAAACCAAAAATTATAGATAGTCATCCTACAATTTTGTAAGAACCATTAGAAACAAATAAATTACTTTTAATTTTGTTAATGGTTAAACAAAATATTTCTTGAATGCATAAAGAGAACCCATAATAACACTAATAGATATATCATAAGTTTTTAAGAATAGGACAAGATCATCAACAAAAGAGAGGTTAAAGAATTCCAACTTTTTAAATTTGCTATGATATTTAAAATTAAGATCCCTTAAGATATTAAATATCACTAATCTTGTAAAGGCTTCTATATTTTAGATAAATAGGTTGGGTGACAAATAGTCTATACAACTACATTAATCCCCTCCACCTTCAAAAGGTTTAGTTGGCTCACCATTAATCAAAACATTAAAGGAAGTTGTGGGAATATAAAGTGTAATCCTATTTCTAAATTTGTCAGCAAAGTCGAAAACCTTAAGTAGATACAGTATGAAATCCCAACAAACTAAATGATATGCCTTAAGGAAATCAATTTTTATGGCACTTATTTTTGGAGAATTTCTCCTAGTAGTAGCCTTTGAACAATTCTTAAGCAATAAACACATTGTATCCAATCTATTTATCTTTCATAAATGCTCCCTAAGTGTCATTGATTCTTAACTTCCACGTAGTCTTAATCCTTATAACTTCCCTTTCTCAAAGAACTCTAAGATTGCATAAGTTACCAAATCCTTGATTAGTGGCCAAACATTTCAGAAAAAAAATCCATTTAACCCATTAGGACTTATGGCCTTGTCTAGATTCATTTCAAGGACAAGTCTTTCTATATCTTGAACCTTAAAAGAGTAGTTTAGTAATTCAATTTCATCCTCTAAGAACTGATTATTGATGAAGGAGCTTAGTACATGCATAGAGAAGCTAGTTGTAGAGTGAGTAGTTAAGTAATTTTTTAAGAACAAGAAGGCTTCTCTCTTAAGATCCTCTTGAGTAGTAACTAACTCACTATTACACTTGATCAGGAAACTTATCCTATTATTATTCCTTCTTTCTATTATGGATTTATGGAAAAAGATCAAATTTTTATCTCCATCTTTGAGCTAGTGAACTTAAGCTATTTATTTGATTAAGAAGTTGTGGCCAAGTACAAACTTGGTGTAGGAGGATAAAGTCAACTTCTCCGCCTCTAAAAATTGGGGATCACCTAGAGAATTATAAACCTCTTCATGAGCCTTTAGTAAATTGTATTTAGTAGTAGGGGCATTCAAATAAGTGTTTGCATTCCTTTTTTAATTGAACATCTTCAAATCCTTTTTAATTAGTCTCAATGTTTTGACAAAGAGAAAAGCTTTGTGCTTATGAATGATCTATGGCATCCTTATGAGAATATTCTCATTAAAAACCTCATCCTTAATTAGGAAAATGTTGAATCTAAAAAGGGACTTCCTTCTATTACTCTAAAAGCATTTGGGGAATAATATAGGAGAATGATCACATAATATAGGAATCATAAAGACTACTTTACTTTTAGGGAATCTTGACAACCAGTCACCATTCATAAAGGCGCCCTATCAAGCTTCCTTCGAATGTGCCATTTCAAGCTTTGCTTATTATTTCATATGAAGAATCATCTCTCAATTTTCAAATTAGTAACTTCTTGTAACATCTTGTCACTTGAATTAAGATTAAAATGATGTTTATTAGAGATTAATGAGAAATTAGGAAGCATAATTCACGCTTATGCATAATGTGACATACACGCACACGATATTA
>JANVCQ010000008.1:15777877-15804715 GCA_025531925.1 Erythroxylum plowmanianum | reverse complement strand
TGCTCCATATCAATGAAAAGATCAGAAAACAAGCTACATTTCTCATGAAGGACTCAGAAACCAATTCCATCTCTAACAAGTTCAAATTCGCCCATTAATGTGGCTGCCCTGTTAAACTTGTTAAAATCAGTACATAACCTAAACCATAACAAAACCTTGAAAATGCACAACTTACAATCCTTATATCCACAATTAACATATTATACCTCATTAGAAAGCTACAACAATTCTCTACAACTTTCCAGAAGATCACTTGAGCCAATTTCACCCTTAACAGTCAACAATTAGCATCAGAACACAAAAAGCACAAAACCTATACACATAGAGCCATTTGCACACAAAACACATTTTGATCTGAATTACCACCTGAACATTAACAAACCATAACTTTTAACCTACAAATAAGAAACATTCATATTTGGTGTCGTTGGAAAGCTAACAAGTAAATCTTGAACTTTCATGAAGATCAATTTCCCAAAATCAGTCTACTTTAGCCTAGAAAACTTCCCAAAGTTCTGGTCACAAATCAGTCAATGTGATATACACCACTATTCACCCTGCACATATGTCTAACTTTCAAAGCCAAATTCAAAGCCCTTCAAGCCACAATTGGACAGCACTTCCTTCATAGGAATTCTAGCCAAACTTCTCAAGTTTAATTCAAGCTAAACCTCAACTCAAAAGCATAACCATATCAAAATTTATGATCAAAAAACTGAAACATACACAAGTTCAATTTTCCAGATTTCCTATCTAACACAATTCCTTTCATTCCAACATCATTCCTACCTCAATAAGCATCCAATTTAGTCTCTAATTCAGCCACAAATTCATCAAGACATTCACTTGAATAAATAGTCACAATTTGGCAGCACACACACACAATTTTCTTACTTAGATTTACCACTCATCTAACATTATTCAAACATCAAAACCAATACAAAACCAATCCACACCATATTCATCATTCATCCTCACACATACATACACTTATACCCAAACAATCCTACCATAAGCTTTATGAATTTAATGCACAATTAATCACAATAATTGCTTCTAACAACCAATTAAAGAACAAAATACACAAATTCTCACCTAAAGAAGCTTCAAGCTTTAATCTTCCAAAATTTTCCCAACTTCCTCTACCTCTCACCAACACCTACGACCACCACTCCTCACCATAACAATCATCATCATCACAAGGCTTAAGCTTGGTTTTGTATGTGAAGAAAGGAGGAGCAAGCAAGTAGACAAGAAAAATTCTTGTATGGTGGATGAACCAAACAAAACAAACGAAAGAGGAAGGGAGGAAGGAGCTACGGATGGAGGAGAAGAAAACACTTAAACAATTTCACCTTTCTCACTTTCAACATGGAAGAGTCGTGTAAGACCCTCTAAACTTGGATAATTATAAAGTAATTAAAGCTAAGACTAAGTAGGCAAGTGACAAGTGTCACTTGCCACTTGTCTTCTTCTTAGATACTCTTAAGGTTCTTTCCAATTTCCATTCAATTTCTAGTCCAATTTGTCTCCAAATTTCAATGGCTCAAAGTCATAAATCCTAAAATCATGTATCAAAATCTCAGTGCCATTGGACAGTCATTTCCAGCACCGAAAATCTGATCAGTCCGCCACTTGGCAAATTTTCTGGTCCGGACATTTTTTTCCCAAAAATTTCAGAAAAATTTCTAAAAGTCCCTAAAAATGTAAAACACCCATAAATCATTCCAATTCAATTTTTCAAACACAATTACACATTTTTCACAAAAATTTCATTTATAGACACATATGCCGGGAAATGTCATGAATGCATGTACAATCATGTGCATATGCAAAAATTACAATGTATGCATATATGGAGGCCATATTATGCATGAACATGCCGAGATATGTTTAAATATTCCTAACTCGTTCCAAATTACCATTTTACCCTTCCCATCCGTGAGGGGATGTTACAGGGAGGACGCGTCAAACGACGTCGCACGTAAGCGGAACGATGCGCGCAGAGGAGGAGACGCGAAACGACGTCACATGGAGGAAGCTGAAAACGACGTCGTGTGAAACAAAAACGCACGCGTAGAAGACGGAAATGAGCGAAACGACGTCGAGGCGAGGCGAGGGAGAGCTCGCCCTCGCCCTCGTGAGCTGCTCGCAGGCGCTCGCCCTCCTGCGATCTGAATTTTTTTTTCCCACATATATAAAACCAAAACTTCCAAAATTTATAACTCTCGATCCTGAACTCCAAATGTGACAAATTTGGTCTCTATAGAAAGCTTGAAGAAAGCTCTACAACTTCCATGTAGAACTCAAAAATCATAATTGTCTCTAAAGGGGTCAAAAATCCAATCAAAGATACTGCCCCCATGTAATGTATCCCTAAACAATACTCAACTTTGAAAAATTGAATCTTTCATCTCCAAAGTCCAAAAATTTCATATTTTATATCAATGTAAAGATCAGAAAGCCACCTACAACTTTCATGTAGGACATAAAAATCAATTTGACCCCTAAGGAAGTCAATTTTCCAATTAAAAGTTCTGTCCTCTAATTATCATGCTAAAACAGTAATAGAAATTTGTAAAAATCATAACTTATTATTCCATGATCCAATAATTCTATACTTTATGTCTAAATAAAGATCAAATCAAAATCTTCAACTTTTATGAAGAACTTAAAGGCTAAATCAACCTCTAACTAGGTCAATTATTCAGTCAAAATTTTTGCCAAATAATTGTTCAACCTATGCCACATGCAAACTTCCCAATTTCATAACTTTTGATTCTGTCATCGAAAAATATCATACTTTATGACGAAAGAAAGCTCTCAACATAAGCTACAAGTTTCAAGCAGACTATTTTCTCAAATTATGCTTAAATCAAAAAGTCAACTCTCAAGTCAAACTTTCTTAATTCTTTAAATTTTCACACTTTTTCTATTTAATTTTTGCTTTTCAACTTCATTTCAATCAACTCATCCACTTGAACTTTCATAACTCATACAAATTCATTTAAATCTCCAATTCATCTTAATCTATCAATCCCTTTTCTCATCAATTTACTTTAAACATAAATACATCCATAACACAATACATATAGCAAACCACTCATTTAATATCACTTAATATTTCTAAATTTCACTCAAAAATTGGGGTCCAACATTTATGACATGTTAAATGGTTTGAGAATGATGTGTGAATTGGACTGAAATGCATGAGATATTGGTGAAGATGTATGCTGGAATGTTATGAACTGGAGATTTTTCATTGAATAGGCTTTGGTATTTTGATCATATCTTGAACTTTCAATTTCAAAATACATTGATTCTTGATTCAGAATAAATTAGAAATATATTTCTACAACTTTCCTGAAGAAGTCGAAGGTTAATTCTATCTTTAAGCATTTCAAAACTTGGATGGAAATAGAGTTAGGAGTTCTGTTGCAGTTTAAAAACAGTCTGAAATGTTTTAGGTATAGCTTTTAGTATAATGAATCAAATTGTACGATTTTGGTGTTATTAGAAACTAGAAACATAGTGGAATAATTGTCTAGAAGAAAGTGTTACTGAAATACACCATTTTTCTTATCATAATGATCATGCACAGTTATCCTGAAAGGGTGTGTTATGATGAAAAAGCTAAGGTGTACTGGAATTTGATAACTGGAATGTTTTTACTAAATATGCTTTGGTATTTTAGCTATATTTTGATTTGTAGATTTAAAAATGAAATAATTCTTGATTTAAATTGAACTAGAGACATTTAGCTACAAATGTTAAGAAGAAACAGAATTTTAATTCTATTCTTAAGGGTTTTGAAATTGAAATTGAAATTAAAACTAAGTCTTGGATTAGACAGTAGCACTACCAGGGACAAAAATCAAGTCCTATTGTTATTGAATAAAATGTATTGATGTAGGCTAAATTAGACTAAGGTGTCTTCACCAAAGTTGTATTTTATTATCTTAGCTTTAAATTGGTATAAATTTTGTAATTTTTAGATATCTGAGCTGAAAGATATGAGTTATACAATTCGAGGGTATGATCATGTACTAGCCAAATGTTGAAATACACATAGTTTGTGGTATTGTGAGCATAACATATAGAATACTGAATGAAATTAGATGATCTTGGAGTCATTAGAAACTTAAGACATGGTTGAACAATTTTTCAAAAGAAAGTGTTGCCTAATTTTGTCATGTACCCTATCAGATTAATTATGCAAAGTTGACCCGAAATCATGTGGGTAGAAAATTTGAAGTGGTCAATTAGGTTATGAAATTGATCTCACATTGTTTTATTTTGGTTCAAATTATAAGTACAAATGAGGTTAATGAGGACTTTGATATTTGAATGATTTGATAAGAAACCCAGAATTGTCATTGATCATGCATTGTGCATATTTTATATAAGTACATGTCCATAAAGGAATACGTATACATTTGTGCAAAAATGTGATATATTGTAAATGGGTTGTGTATGTTATAGAGGAGCACATTGGACACTAGTCAAACATTGCAGGACCATCCAGGCAATAGCTTCTTGGACCGTACAGTGAGTCAACCTAGATGAATTTCCTAGGATTGATTTTATTTGATCTGTTAAGTTTCCAATTATTAAACTGTTGCGATTGTTTTTGAATTCTGAACTTAAAATCCAAGGAGTATATATTTGGGACTGTATTGGAAGTGCTCTGATTTGTTTAATAATTATGGTTGCATTATGCTATGTGAATTCTCAATGAAAGTTGAATGCTGGACTTAGGTCCGATAATTATGAAATTTTGACTGTGCTTTAAACATGATTGATATATGGTAAATTCTGAATTAATGCATTTCATAAAATGCATGCTTAGATAAAGACGTTGTGACCAGAGTGGCCAGTATCAAGCGTTTGCACGTAGAGCTTTGCTCTGTGATATATGATTTGGTATGTAGAGCTATGCTCTATGATATATGTTTTTGACTGAGCCGAATGGGTCAGTATTTGTATATGTGACAGGCACTCGGTCACAACATTAATACCGAATGTGGAGTCTCATAAGCATCTGTATGTGTTTATATATGATCTAATTCACATTGATTAAATGATGTGCCATGACAGTGTGAGTATTTGCAATATTCATGTTCTGTATGAATAATTGTGAAATATGTGATTTGTGTATGTGAATCCGGTGAAACCATCAATGATGGTTCACTCACTGAGTTCGCAAAACTTATAAAAAATTACAATGTGACTTTTCAGTTAAGGAACAGGAGACCTAGTTCTTTAGACAGGACTAAAGGACCCTTTGGACTTTGTTATGGCTTAGAGGTCTGTCAGCTGGCCCCAGGAGTGTTGTGTCTTATATTTTTGTAGTTTTTGTTAGAACCTATATGAGGTTATGTAAATATTTGTCTAAAGGAAACAGTGTAAATTTTGTGGATGAATGCAATGAATGGTTTTAAAATTTGCTGACTTTTAAATGATGTTAGTTGATGCCATGTGTAAGTTGGATTTATTTTTGCTCTAGCATACCATTATCATAGCTTATGTACTTGAATATTCTTGAATGTTTGGGTATGTACCCCATGGTAGTAGGATGTCCCACTTCTAACCTCTCAACACAATCTTTGAAATCACTTTTAAAAAATTCCTCAAGTAAACATTACTTTTTTATTTTTGAGTTAAAAAAGGTGCTATTAAAACCTACAAATATTATCCAAGAATCATGTTTTGTGGATTTTATAACAATAAGATTTCCTAAAAACAGATCTTTGAAAGACATAATTAGAACTATAAATAAAAGAGATACAATTCTTAAATATTCTCGGAGAAAACAAGCTAAAAGATACATCAATTGACAGTAGCTTGCAATATATTAACCTTTATTAGCCTATAATAAAAAAAATTGCTATTTTGCTACAATAATGATGTTGATGGTTAGATAAAAGTACTAATGGTTACCTAAAAGAATCAAATTCAAAAGGCTTAGTTAGTCATCTAAAAGCTTCAAATTCAAAAGGTTCTCTTGATTAAGCTTTATTTCTAACATACCACTAATAACAAGTTTATTTTCCAAAGCTAAATCCCTAAAGGCTTGTTTTTTTGTGACAATTAATTCCCCTCACATTCCATGATGCTATGGACATCAAGTGTGGTTTTGGGATGTAGATCCCTTAGATCTATTCTTTGTCCCTGACCTTCAAATCTTGACAATCCTGAACTCTTCTTTATTTGACTTGTCATTATTCAAAGCATGTGTCAAGAAGGACTTGAAATGTAATAATATCGATTCATACAAATATAGAAGAAGAGGTTCTCTATTTATTCAAGCATGTACCTATAGGATAAGGATAGCGAAAGAGGAAAAAAAATCGAAGATTTCATATTAGTAAGGTTTATGAGGTCTTTCTCTTGTACTCTCTATTGAGCCTTATCTACTTTATCTTTCTTTTTTTGTAACTCTCCTTTCCTGTTCAAATTCTAAGTGACATCATTTCCATCAAGACCAACCATTTCCTTGCCTCCATCTTGCTATTTCCTACTATTCCATTGTTATGATTAATTAGTTCAATTACTTTTATGTCTTTAGGATCTTCTATTGCCACTTTCTGCTTTTCCTTAGTATTTGAATGATGGTTGTCCATATATTAAATCTCAAGATCTATAAGCTCATCATAATCTTCCTAAGAAATCTTTTATAGTGGCTTAAGCCCTTTATTGACCAATACTCTAAAAGAACATTATCTGTTATGGAGAGCTTTCCTAAATCTCTAGATCTGTTAGGAGTAGCTCAAGACTTTAGGCTTTTTTAACTACAGTAAGTGTCATTGTCTCTATTTCTATTTTTGGATCATAGATATTATGTTTTCTGTGTGAAGGAAGGAGGGAGGTTCGCTTCGAATAACCTTTTGATTGTGTTTTTACATAAAGGAGGTTCCTTTTTGATAACCCATCTTTTCCTTTATTGCATACACATTCCAAGAAGCTTGCTTTGCTTTTGTTGATGTTGGTT
The DNA here is from genome assembly GCA_025531925.1 of Erythroxylum plowmanianum. NCBI lineage: Eukaryota > Viridiplantae > Streptophyta > Magnoliopsida > Malpighiales > Erythroxylaceae > Erythroxylum > Erythroxylum plowmanianum. Next base: position 15,797,724 of record JANVCQ010000008.1, on the reverse strand, counting down.
TTGATTTAGACATGTTTTAGTTGTCTAGAGATTGATGTGTTGGAACTTAAGGTAAGGAATACTGGATTTTGTTGCTATTTAATTGGAGGGTTCCAGTTTTTCGTTATTATCTCTTAGATCTGGTTGTTTATGCTTTTGTTTATGTTGTTATTTTGTTTTCAGTGGCAGATCTGGTTTTGTAACGTTACCATTAAGGTTGAGATCTATTATGTCTTACTGGTTTGGTTCCAAAAGTATGTCATTGTGTTACACGTTGCTAATTGTTTTTTAACTTTAAAGAGTATAAAGTGCTTGTCTTTACATGGTAAATCCAAATACTAGTGGATTCAAATATTAGAGCTGTAATGTATGAATCAGATGACATAATAAAATATTTGGTTGGGAAATATGGTGATGGAAGCATTCCTCTCATGCTATCACTTGGTCCTCTAACGGTTTGTATATAAATCTTCTGTTGTTCTTCTTAGAGTTTAATACCCATAAATATATTTTGGTTGATACTCAAACCAAAACTGATGTTGAAGTTAAAAACGCTTGAAAAGATTTTAATATTGCTTAGAAAAAGAGAGAAAGGTTAGCCAAGTTATGCAATGCTTCTTCAACCACCAGCTATCCAAATTTTCAAGTTCAAGGATGACTTTGCGCAAGATTGACATACACAACTCAGATAAATAGTGAGCAAAACTTCGCACCGCATCAAGTATAAGCAGAACTTTGCAACATATAAGGTATACTTGTCTTATAAATTTCTTGAAACTTTGTTTTCTAAATTTACATCTAATGAAAATATGTAATATTTTTTAAGCTATTATTTTTTAGAAGTTTAAATTCTTTTTTATTTTATTCAAAAAAATTTAAAATTTTTATTTATTTTTCATTTTTTTACCTGCATCATTCTTTTATTGTCACATCTGCATGTGGATTTACCGGAAACCTCTCTACTATATGAGTAAGGCTGAATACCATCAGACTTCTCTAGACCCTACTTTATTGCGAGACTTCGAATTGAGTGTGATGATGATGATAATGACGACTCTAAAAGAACATTATGGATATTAATCTATATTCATCAGACTAATAACCATGACAGGAAACGGGCCATTTGAAACAGTGAACACAAGATGGTCAAAATATTCAATCAACACAGCCAATTCATTTGGTTTTAGTTATATCATTTTTGGTTCCGCTGACTCTAAACGCTCCCCATACTAGTCTTTCTGGATGTAACATCAACTCTTGGCCATCACGTTGTTGATAACAGTTTTATCAGATTCTGTACAGCCACTCTGTACTCACCTTATAACCTCTGACCTAGCACGATGGTAATCTCAAGTCATCGGATTCACTAACTCTCTTGGTGTTTGTTCTTATTTCCATCTTTGATCTCTTTTCCATCAATTGACTCGGCCTGCTTTTCTCCACCAGCTTCATTGTTTTCTTTTTCTTCGGTCTCACAATCAGAAGACTTCTCAGGAGGTGAAGTGTCCGATGCTACCAAATCATCATTTTCTATACCTTGACTAAGTTTCTTATGCATATGGTCCTCCGGTACATTATCTTCAATAAATCCCTCCCTACCAACTTTAGGATCATGGGCAGATTGTTGATCAACATTATCTCCTGGGTTTTCCACTCTTTGTTTATAATCCTCCGCAGGGTTCACTTGAATTGATCCTGCCGTATCTTCAATTGATTGAAGATCACAAGAGCTCCTTGTGCTAACTTGATCCAACACTCCATCCTTTTCTCTCATTATAGTCTCTTGATCTGGCAGTCCTTCCTCTTCTAACTTCTGATGGTTAATAAATTGTTCAGAGGCATCATCCGACGTTTGAATGTCATGGTCTCTAGAGCTATCAGAACAAGATTCTGCTTCAGCAGACCCCTGACGGTCTGCATCATTTCCATCATTCCCGGAGCTGCTAGGCTGGGAAGTATTCAGTTCACTACTTTCACCTTTCATTTCCAGAACAAGTGTCTCGTCCAGGCTAGGTTCTTCTACAACAATCTCAACCTTTGAATCAGTTTCAGCTGCACTATCAGCAGCAGGGAAAGACTGGAAAGCATCCCAATCATCATCCTCTTGGTCGTCTTTCATGCTGTCCTGTTCACTATGAGCAGTTGATGGATGAGAAGATTTGTCTCTACTTCCCTCTCCAGGCAGTAATGAGGTAGGCAATGGATGGGAATCCTTTGGCACTGGTAATTTTATTTGAAATGATACAGGTTTAATGTGCATTGCATTCTGGTCCTGTGCTACGGAGGCACGTATCACACCCTGAAAGCATTGAATATGGTGTTAAAAATGAAAATTGTTTTATAAGCACCATGCTAATTTATTCAATTCAGAATGGCAGCCGCAAAATGAAAAAACTTGTGGATGGTTCAGCAGACATTCCATGCAGATAAAAATAGATGCATAAGAGGATTTAGTTGATAAACAATAAAGTTGAGAATCGAAAAACTTACTAAACAACAATAAGCAACAAAAAGTATGTTTTTGAAGGCATAACATACATTAGGAAAACCAATCTCATAGCCTATTATTCCATCTTTGCTGGAATTTTATAGCCTAGTCCTTAGTAAAACTTACCCCAAAAAAATATTCTTAAGCAACCTATGGAATTTGCTATGAATATAGGTTTTTTTTTGGTAACATACATATATACAAAAGCTAAGCACATGATTAGCTTACGCAGTATTTCTCCAACCTCTCTTTTACAGTAGCAGAAATTATGAAACCCATGATTCTTTATACGACAACAATAGATTGGTGAAGAACAAGAAATCAAAATTCTGTTTCTTCTTTGGACAACAACAATTTGTTAAATGAATGCCAGTATTCAATAAATTACAAGAAAGCAGAAGCAGATACAATTCTGATTACAACTACCTATAGGAAAGGGGAAAGCTAGAAAAAGAAAAATAACAAAGGAACCACCTGAAGTTGCTGTCTATGTTCAATCGGCATTGATAAGAAGACATCCTTGAAGATGGATGCTGATGAAGGAACTTGAGCGAGATGAGAAACAAGTGTTACAGCAGTAGTTCTTAGATCGTTAACCTCCTGTCATTCAAATGTGCAGTAATACTATTTAGGAAAAAAAAGCAGATGACCTATTCTTTAAATATATTTTTTCCTGCAAAAATTTTCAGTATCATACAAGGGATTAGTAATGGTTTGAAACCTGAGAAGAATCATCTTTTGATGCTGAGAAAACCATGATTATAGCTTTTAGAAGCAGATCCATAAAGCCTTTCTGGCATTCATTAGCTTTTGGAAATGATTGGAGGAGCGCTAAGAGTCTCAAACACTCCCCAACTACAGCCACACATTGTCTACTAACAGGTTTCTGCTGTAAGTAAGACAGTAGAGAAGTTTCAGATCAACAAACTTTCAAGTTCACAAGTGTCAAACTCAACAAGGGATGAAACAAAAACCTTAAGCATGCTCTGGATTATTCCTAGAATTTGCAGGATGAGCTCTCCACTAAATAATATCACATAATTTTTATCTTCTAAGTTAGAACTTCTCTGCACCACAATTTTAAGCACTTGCAATCCAATTGCTTGAACCTGTGCTTACAAGCTTCAGCGTGCTTCAAAGCTTGCAACAAATTAAAATGTGTAGATAATTCAAGATAAGGTTACCTGCAGATTTCTATCATCCAAAACTGTTTGAAAACAGGCGGAGCAATAATTGAACACAGCAAGCCAGATGGGATTACCCTCTCGAAAACAATCAATTTCATAAGCTAGCTTTGCAAAGAAGACAACTTGTTCAAGAGAGAAAGAAAGCTTTAATTGTAGAAGTTTGCGTAAGTCAGTTCTTTTACTCTCCAGAAGCGACATGCCTTTCATGCAATCCTTCATCAGATCAGAAATGGTATTGAGGCAAGTCCCAATGGTTACTGAAAGATGGTGAACTGCATCATCACCATGCTTGAAAGAATCTGCAACACCATATCAATTCAACTTTATATAAACAATGTAATTGAAACTGCACACATATGTGCACCTCTTTCAGGTGGATTTAATTTATCTGCCTTGGTTGTAATACAAATTCAAACCAAAAGACAATCATGAAAACAGCTGCATGTGTCCAACTGAAGCCAAACATCTAATTGAGACACAATCGAGGAATGCAAATCCCAAAATTGTTAATACACTCAATTAACAACAAACCATATTTAACGAAAAAATTTCCCCTTCAAGTATTAATTTTTTGTTTAATATAAAACTGAGCATAAAAAGACAACATAAGGGAAGGAGGATTGCCCAAATCTTATAAGGCTTGTTATGCTCTTATTCCTAGTCAATGTGGAACTCATACTTAATGCACCTCACTCAAATTCAAGAATAGACATTTGGGGCGTACAGTCTGCAAGATGGACATCTGCAAATAGCCCACAAAGCTGGAAATCTATGAGAAGCCCAACATCAAATTAGGAGTGTATCCAATACCATGATAAATCTGTGGAAGGCCTTTAAAGTGTCTCTTGGGATGGAATTACACAGTTTTATCAGGTTAAATTAAACAAACTCTCAATAAAAAGAACGCTTAATGGCTTGTCTATTCATGAGAGAATGTTGTAAGAGTCAACTGTAACATTAGCCAGCCTACAGTTCGTTAGGAAGTCAAGATAAGTCACTAGGCTGTAAAAATCTATATTTCAGACACATGAAAACAAAGGATTTCAGTTTACATTTTTCATTACTATTGACAGTAAAAGCAAGAGAGTAACCTTGGACAAAAGGACTGTGGAACAAAGCTGTGAAGATTTAAATATCTCTTATGGGAAACCAGCGTCACCAAAACCAAGCACTAAGATAAACAAACATTTGGCTGTGAAGATTTAAATATCTCTTATGGGAAACCAGTGTCCCCAAAACCAAGCACTAAGATAAACAAATATTTGGCAGAGAAACTAACATTTGGCTGAAGAGGAATTCAACAGTGGCTGCAAATATTAAGTACAAGATGCTTACCATCAACAAGAATTTTCAGACAGGAATTAGCACACTTGATAAAATCATTAACTGTTGAAAAGCACAATTCTGAGGACGCTTCTCTGATGCACTTGTAACCAATTGACAAGAAGGCCAACACCGTAGATTTCAATTGTTTCTGCATCTTTGAGACAAATTTAGAAAGTTGCAGACCATTAGAAAGTTTCATATTCTATTTCAAATAAACATGGTTAGCAAATAACTAAATCACCATAGCACCTAACAGAAACAGGATAAACACAATCATCAGATAAAGAAGATAAACCTAACTCACCTTGGCTTTAAAACGCCCCAGAAGTGTCTTTGCTGTAATAAACAACGGAGATATCAATATCTCCAAGTTTGAGCTCGCTGATGATGTTAAATTAGCACTGATCACAAAAAAGGAGAAATTATTAGGGATACATCATCAAGTCTGTTGAGGATCTTTAAAATTATTTATTTAATATTGTGATGTATTTTATATAAAAATGTCTGCCCTATAATAGTACAATTTAGATACCGTTTAGGAATATTATATTATTCTATTTGAAGTACAGACTAAACCTGATAATAATACACACTTAGAACATCCTTGTGGTCTTTGTGTCTATGGATACAGGCCTTACAACCCAACATGTATTACTCGTTCATTCTTTCCTCAAGTTTTATCCTTCAGTTTACTTATTTCACATGGTATTAGAGCCAAGTTCCAATTCTAAAACCCTATCACAGCCAAATTTCGAGCATAAAATACTAATTTCAATCTTTTTTCTAGTCCAAATTGTAACTCAGATCTTAACCATCAATGTTCTAATTATTCCGACAAACCTAATCTCATAGATCTGACCTAAACCACTGGAATTACCGTCAACTGACACCACTGCTGGAATACCATCCATTTCTCATATTCCTTCTTTTTATCTATCTCATCACGGCTACTGGAATCTACTGCTTAGGTGTACAAGCTGTGAAAAAGGCTTTTGTTGTTCAGCAGCTTAGGTGTGCCTAATTAGTGTGACTACATTCTCCAATTAGTAGGATTAATTTTATATTCCAATCAGTGGAATTCCCTAATTAGTGGGATTCCTATGTTTTAGGTAGTAAATTTAGGACGGTTTTTCTTTTCCTTTTTAGTGTACAAGCTGTATATGTATAAATAACCTATAAATTATTCATAGTAAGATCACACTTTTCTCCCAAATTTTTCCAAACGGTATCAAAGCCTTAAGGTTTCTGTGGACAATTCTGTAGCTGCCTTCATTGCAATTTCTAGTAGCCTTCGTTGCTGTGATCTCCAATGATTGTGCAGCCTTCATTGTTGCACTTTCCCAACCAGGTCATACTCCTTTTCATCATGCAATTTCTTTTCTTTAAACATAATCATAACCTCACCTGATTTAAACTCTAATCACCAAAGCCATGCCTGAGATCACAGAAACTAATTCTATCCCAGAACCCTCACAAAATTTTGAAGAAGTTAAATCAAATGCGATCTCTAGATTGTATAAATATTAAATCAATGAAATCCTTAATTTTCGGAAAAAAAAAAAGCGAGCTTCCAAGCCTTTCAGCAACATATCAATTGATTGGAAAGAACTATCTGAAGTGATCTCAACTAGTACAAACCATCCTCAAAGGTAAAGGAAAACTGAGGGAACTGGCCCCAGCCAAGGAGAATCAGGTTTTGAAGCCTGGGATGAGACTCTCATTATGTCATGGCTATGGACACCTAAAATTAGTGAGAGCTGCATGGTTCTCCCAACAACAAAAGAGATTTGGGAGGCTATTCGACAAACTTATACCAAGGTAAGGATGTTGCTCAGGTGTATGAAACAAAGGTAAAAGCCAAAACAGGAAGACGAGGAGAGAAATCAGTCACAACCATGCCAATCTATTACAGAGTCAGCGGCAGGAATTAGATTACTATAGGATCATAGAGTTACAATGTAGTAATTCTTATGCTAAAATAGATGATTTTTATTGCAAAATATAAAGTGTACGATTTTCTTGTAAGCCTGAATCCTGGGCTTGATCAAATATCGGTGCAAAATTTGAGAAAAGAAGTCCCACCGCTAGATGAGACAATTTCACTTGTCAGAGCTGAAGAAAGTAGACAAACTGTGATGCTTGAACCACAGACTCTGTAAGATTCAGCACTGAATATTATTCCAGAAATTACCAGAAAAGTGTCAACTGAAGTGCCAAACAAAAGTACAGAGCATAGGGGAGCTGAGCTGACTGAAGGAGAGACCTTAAAGACAGCCTTTGGTGTACATACTGTCAGAAACCAAGACACATTAAAGAAACTTGCTGGAAATTGCATGGTGAACCACCAAGCCGAGAGTGGGGCAACAAGGGAAACCAGCAAAAGACTTCTAGTTCAGCTCACATCACTCGAATTGATCAAGAAAAGCATCATGAACTGTGGGATATTCACAAGCTTAAAAAGCTACTGGATCAGCCAAGTAAAACATCACATGCGACTTCAATAGCTCTCTCAGGTAACCTCGCGAAGTTTGGTAAGCTTGATAAAATATCAGATGGGGAAATATGTGTTGTATTCATTTTTCCTTTCAGGTAATCCTTGTACGATTGGATTTAATGCTTCACAAAAATTTTTTGCCATTTATGGGTAATAAATTTTGGCGTCACAAACCACATGACCCACTTATCCAATCAATCTATAACTTACATTCCTTATCCAAGTACTAGGAAAGTTATTGTTACTGATGGGTCTCTTATCACTATTGCTAGCCAAAGAGACAAACAACTTACCTAGGGATGGTAGTTGGCCCAACGTCAATGGGTTAGTACCGATCAACTCGTACTTTAGGTTGCAGGGCCAGGTCGAGGCCTAACCTTAACGGCCTACAACTCCCGCAACAAGACAACATTGTTTTGGAGAAATTCCTTAAAATGACGTTATTTTTATGCAAGTTGATCCACTTACCAGTTTGAAGAAGAATGTTGAAGTCCTAAAGATTCTATTTTAGTATAATTATTATGCATTCTATATAAACACATATAATAGAATAATTTAGCTTATATTCTGAGAGTGATATACAATCGTATTATGAGATATATATTGCTCAACCATATAAACAGGTGGACTAAAACTTATAAATAAAACATAAATGAATGCCCTTTTGGTCTTTGTGACAGCAAACCACATTAAATCTCTAGTATTCTTCTTTGTATCCTTTCTCCTTTATTTTACTTTCACATGACATTAAAGTCTGCTTTGACTAATTACTAAACCTCACCTTCCAACTTGAGAATCTGAATGGCCTCAAGACATGGTATCAAAATATTTAAACCAATAAATTCTAAATTTGGATCATGCTAGCCATGTAGCAAAAGCATGGTGGCTTCATACTTTTTTTCCCATCCAACAAGACTCTGTGTAAGGAGATGTGTTAGATTTATATAAATTCCACTCTTGAGCCTCACCCAACACCATAAAGTTTTGGAATAGTTTCTTCATATTAAGGATTAACTGCTTTCCGTTAGACGCCTTAGATTTATATAAACACTTAGTGTTACCCAAAATCTTAAAGTTTTGGAATAGTTTCTTCATTTTAAGGATTAACTGCTTTCCACTAAGTTAGGTTGCCATATGAAAAATTCAGAAATCACCTCTGGAAAGTGTTGAAGATGTAAGCCAAAATAAGTTCTACAACCAGATAAGCAAAGTTTTCCACATCAAAGAAATCTTCAGGGCAGTTCTGCACTATCTGTTCAAGCGATAACATTTACTTGGCTCAGCCTCCAAAAAATGAGTAACATTTCACAAATAAGCAAAATGCTGAAATCATGACTCCAATATCATCAAGGCAAAATTGATCTACTCATAAAGACGTAGCTAAGTATTCTATCAACCATAAATTTGAGCATTTCAAACAAGGAACTAGTGAAATTCAAGTATGAAGCAATGAACCTGTTATTAGAAATAAAAAGTTGACAGAAAGGAAACAAACTTTTTCAAGAGGTTATGTCTATGTAGCTAAAGTAAAAAGTAACTACAAAGAGCCACCAAGACTCAATTTGTGCACTATAACCAGAAAGAAGATAATGGAGAACGTAGCTACTTTGCTGTGGTATTCTCATTCAACATTCGCTTTTCTAGCAGCAAAACAAGATGAAATAGTAAAACTCTAAAGTTTCAACTAGAAGCTCAAGAGAAACTTGTTCTTAAGAAATTTTTATTTAAAGCCTAGTTACCTGTGATAAAACTGATATTGCAAGACTATTCCAAGAATTATCTGTGCATATGCAGTACGATAAAATCTGTAACAAATTCAGTGTGGTCAATATTGACAAGTATCTAATGTTTTGAATCTGATAGCACAGAGAAAGAAACTTGGAAAGCACTTTATAATAAAAAAGGAAAGAGAATTAGAAACAGCAGCATATCTTAAATAGGATAACAGGATCGGAGATACATGATCTATTCTAGGAAGGTGAATATAATCATAGCCAAAGCCATACACAGAAAAAGAAAATATGAAGGAATCAAACCTGGTTTCCATCTGCGGTACAGGATGAACAATGGACATTCTAATGATTTGATAAAACACGTATCAATTATAAAACTAAGGCTGCTGCAACTTTTATTGGGTCTAGAATCAAGAATTAGGATAAGAACTTCTAAATAAAGAATTAAAACAAAGATAGGTCTATCATTCCTACGGTTTGCATCAAGAAAAGTATAGGTCTATCATTCAGTATAAAAAAGATTAACAACCTTTATCACTTTTCTTGTCACTGATCATGTAAACAATACCATTCTATTTCTCAAATAATAATAATAATCTCATTCTACATCAAGCTGCTTCCGGTGTTTATGACAGAATAGAAGTCACTTTTTAGAACATTAATGGTTCATCACATATCAGTAATACAGTGCAGATAAACTCACAGAAAACACTTGTAGAAATTGTATCCAAGTAAGGGTTTTGCATGAAGTCAATCTAGATGCTAAAACTTTAGGAACCTGTACTAGAAAGAAATAAGAAAACAAAAGGCTATGCAGGAATGCACTATCACTTAGTAGATTACAGCCTGTGGATTGGAGTAGTTTTCCCATCTTTTAAGTTGGAAAAAAGTATATTCAGAATATATAATGCTCACAATAGCTACCTAATAAAAGCAAAGGCAGTTGGAGAATTCTTTTTATCTTTTCAAGTTTCCACAAATAGCATTTATATTGAACGAGAGAAAAAATGACTGTGCAGTCTATTAAGTCTAGAATGTGAGAACACAATGGACCCAATAGTGAAACAAACAGATCTTTGCAAGGCTGCAAGAGAAGAACTGAGAACAATTTCCACCTGCAGCAATTCTTGGCAAATATCCACTGAGAGAAAATTAGCAGTAAAGAATCTTTCTGTAGAGAGAAACTGGATAACTGGAAGAGCAATTTCATGTAGCTTCAAGACTGTGGCATTGGTATCTTCAGATGGAAAATCTCCGGCACAGCTAGCTGTGCCAGAAGTAAGTGGGATTATTTGTCTGCAAACGGTTGGATGTTTTTGCTGAAATAGAACAAGTAGAGTAAATCCCCAAATAAACTGGTAGTCATCCAACTCAAGTTCAACCATGTTATATCCAGATATCAATTCATTTCTCAATGTGTTTTCAGCAATTATTTCAGAGTTCCCTTCACCATTAACAGGAACAGCATCTAAGGCAACAGCTTGCAGTATTACTGGCCATGCCTCTTCTAAAGTGGGCTGCAGTTTGGCTGAAACCAAAGGTGATTGAATTCCATCCAGGAATGGATTCAACTGAAGAAGAAATACTACATTAGCAGAAGGTTTCCTTCATATTACAAGCATCAAAACATTGGGAACACATAAAATAGTTTTCAACTTTTTAGCACTTACATTTTTCTTCATATTCAGGCCCAAGCAAACATAACTGTAATCCTTTAAGACCCTGATCCAGTATTTACCCAGAGTAATTGAACTTCTTGAGAACAATGGTAGTAAAGCTAGATACTCATCAGGTATTCCACCATGGTGTCTTCTCAGGAATGCATATGTGTAGCATTTGAGAGAAGCATGAGCAGCAAGAAGCCTTATCTTGATCTAGTTCCAATTAAATGAGTTAGAAACATCAACTTATTCTTCAGATATAATAAGTTAAAAGAAAGACAAAATGGTACATGAATAATTACTTCCCTCCAAGTGCAAATACAAAATGTAAACATCTTACAAGTCTATTGGGCACCATTATCTCAACAAAGAAAAAATAGTACAAAATAGAAAAAATCAACAAAGCAGCAAAAAGATCTACCTTGCATGAGACCCATTCTGCAAATGAAGGATAGTATATATCCTTGAAGTCACTCAATGGCCGAGAAATCAGTGAGAATATGCGTTTAACCGCAACTTGATCGCCACCCAGTATGCCACTTGTCATTATCTGAAAATGAATATGTCAACCATGAATTGAATATTAGTTGGAGACTATTGAAACAAACGACACATATCAACTGGAACCTTAGTAGCCAGCTGCAGTCCCGCTTCAAGAAGAATGGGTCCTGAGGATGCATCTAAAGCTGTTCGAACAGCAGAGACTAGTTGGGCCTACATCCAAAAGAAAATGAATTTGCAGTTAACCATATGAACTGTTTTGTATGTGTTTCTTCATTCATTGCATGCACAAGAAAATACAAACACTGAATCAAAATTTATCGATATTATGTTTTGGAATTCAGGCTGCTGTTCAAACCATCCTTATATCTTACATCAGAAAATTTTTCATGCTTTCTTTTTTAACACAATACTTATCTTCAATTAAAATTTAAGAGACACCCCTTGCTTTCAACAATATAATTTCTCAATTACTCCAATGCATCAGGAGGCAACTAGTGAGCAGGTAAATTAGCTACTTTAATATCCCCACTAGGATAAAAAATTAAGATATTGTCATACCTGGTACTGCTCCAATAGGAGATGCCCAGGAAGCTCTGGGTCAGGTGTTGCTCCAAACTGTACAAGGAGTGATAGGAAGAAACTGTGTGAAAAGACTGCAATTTGGAGCAGATATCATGTTTCACAACTAAACGTCAGACAGAATAGAAATATGTTACAGATTACTAAAGTATGACCTTAGAGAAAGTCTGAACCATCCTTTTGATAAAGTTAGTATGTCTCATATATGCATGTACAGTAGCACATATAAAGTGGTACCAGTATTACTACAGGCAATTTGGCCGTCTCAGCATGGGAACATAAGGAAAACATAGGAAAGATGGCATAAAATGATAACACACCAAAGAATGTTGATAGGCTCACACACCATATACATTAAACTAATTCTGGGACAAGAACCAGTTAAAAACATCACAATGTATGGATACATTTTAATGTTGCTTACTAAGGACGACCTACCACATATAGTTGCACATAAACTAATTATGAAACAAGAACCAGTTAGAAACATCACAATGTATGGATCCATTTTAACGTTGCTTACTATGGACGACCTACCACATATAGTTGCACATTATTTATGTGATCTCAACTCTATTGAACTTTACTGGTGGGTGTTCATTTCTCTTAGCATATGAATATTAAAAATGACAAAATAATGGAGGAGTTTTTTTACAAGAGTAAATGATTAACCAGTCTGGTTCCTTTGACATTTTGCACATAAAGTGAAATTATCAGAGTTTGAAATTCAAGACAGACTTCATAAAATAGGATTACAAAAGAGTTACTGAAGAGTTGAACTTTTTGGATTATTTAATTCATAAGTTGATTTCTTAACCACCAAGCCAAGTTTTTTTGTACAGAACTAGTTCAATTTTTACTACAAGGATGCTAACTGCTGGTAAATTTGAAATCGATTAAAGCCTTTCAGGCCAAGGTTATTGACAAAGAAAAGAATATATCAATATGTAAAACCAAAACACCAATCATTACAGGTTCAATACAGGGCTTGTTCAAGCTCAAGGACTTTCACCATTACAATAATCAGATTTGGAATATTCATATTGTTTAAATAGAATAGATTGAAAGCAGAGGAGACGTCAAAGCCAACATAAATGAGCTGAAGATGCAACAAGACCATTTTTACATTCTTATCACAAAGAAATTTTGGGCAGGAGGATGTTAAGAAAGTAAAGTTTCATTACTTTCAGGAACACGAACAAAATACAATTGATTTTTATCACTAAAAAATATCTTCAGAAAATTTACCTTGTCCACAATAGTGCTTAGAAGTCCCACACCAATTGACCGCATATTTTCAAACTGAATTGTGCTTATCTATCACATGAGTCATGGAAAAAGAAACAAACTTCAGAAGCTTTACACGTGACGAAAACTACTATACCATGTCTGAAGTGGATCCCGAACACTACCTGATAAGCAAGTGAAATGAGTTCCTGTATCTGGAGGACTAGCCAATCTTTCGACGTGTGTCCATTAGCTGATTCTTTCCTCGCTAAATAGAGGTCAAAATGGGCAGGATCCCTTCCAACAGCGGCAGGTAAAAGACTCAAACACCTATTTTCCAATAGAGCAATGTCCATGTTACTGGGAATACAAGACAAAATCTTTCAAGAAATCGTTTGGATGTACTTCCTTTGTGAAAAAAAATACATCCTCTTTAGAATATTTTACTTCAGTTCTCAACAAGTAATTTAAACTTCCTGAATCATTCAAATTCTCTAGCCATCACAAGTTTCAACCTCTCTAAGTTTCAGCAAAAATGGATTGAGAACCTCAACAAGGAATAAAGTCATAAAAAGTATTAGAATAGTGGGTCATGATCAGGGACAACATAACCAATTATCCAAGATTTTGATACTGCATTTCTAGATATAAAGGCTATGAAAATAAAACAAAGAAAAAAACATAGAAGGAAGAACAAAAGATTTCTGAGGTTCAATCGTTCTAAAGCCAGCATAAAAGACATAAGAGACCACAAGGATCCTAGATTGTGTTATTAGCTAGGCAATCTCATCTATTTGTAATACTAGAGTAAATCAAGCTAGTAACAAAAATCTTAAACAGAGTATAGACAACATTCCACTATAAGAGCACTTTATACGATACACATAATAATAATTCTAAATACTGAATCCCTAAATCGTCAACACTCCGCCTCAAGCTGGTGAGTGATTAACTCCCATTCCAGCTTGCAGGCAAATTTTTGCAAGTCTATTCTGAAAGGGGAATCAAAGACAATCCAACCAATTTTAGTGAAATTTTTTTTACTAAATATCAACTTGATTACTTTCTTCTTTTCCTTTTATAACAATCTAACTGAAAAGGGAAACCTTATTCTTAGATGCTTATCTCATATGCCAATGAAAACGTGGGTAAAGCTCCTTGGGAGATTGATGACTAGTATTACAAAAGACAACAGCGGCTTCAGTGCAGACAGCTGGACTCATCAAAACATGTTAGTTGTGCTTCTTGTTGTTGATATCTTTGAACTTCAGCTTTGATGAGAATAAAAGACTGTCTTAAAGAAAGAAGATGCAAGGAAGAACGAAATTGATCAGGTGCTGTCAAGAAAGATGATTTTGTTGGTGGCTAAGAAGGTAATAGGACATGAAGTAATGATGGGACTAGCTGAACGTCTCAGTAGTTACAGCGAAGCTGTTTGACATTGATGGAGTTGTGGAAATGGAACTCAGACAGGGACAATTGGTTAAGGAACAATGGCAGAGAAAAGGTTAAACACAAGCTCTAATGGTAGATTCCAACAACGATGGGAGGTAGAGCAGAGAATTGTAGATTATAGCATGGTGGGACATAGGGAGAAGAATGTGAGACAATGACAGTGATTCCAACAGTAGTAGTTTCCCAAAATATATTCCAAAAGAGGAGGTGGTTGTTTAGGTCATTTCTAAGTTAGGGTTTATGTTCACTAATAACAGCCACAGTTGGAAACTAGCCTTAAGTAGAGAGAAACAACAAAAAATTTATGCGATTTAGTCAGAAGGGCTACATCTACTGACACAGACAATAAGAGTATTAGGTTTTATTAATTAAAAACTTATCATTTGATGATAGTAGTGATACACGTTAAAAATGATAATCTTAAATAGAGTACACATAATATTCCACTGTAGATGTAATATTCTTTAAGATCTTCAACGCATTCAGCTGAGACATTTGATTAGATGAATATGAGGAGTTTGATTAACACAAGGAAATTTTTTAGTTTCTCTATCTCCTTATTGTTCAAGTGTTTCACATTGCTTCCATCATAATCTAACACTTTATTGAGTTTCCTTACACTTAAGGAAATTTACAAATATATAAATATATATATATATATATATATAGAAGAGAGAGAGTGTGTATATAACCTAAAGCCAGGGCAGCAAACAAGTACTGAATGAAAAACCATATATGAAAACTAAACACATTCAATTCAATAGAATCTCCCCCAAGAATAAATATACAACAGAGAGGTAATGTCTATATCATGTTGTTCATATTAAACAGTCAATATCAATGAATAAGTTGAACCAAGAAATATAACCCTAGAAGCCCTACAGATAATATTCTATAATGAGTGAAATATTAACTAGAATTTCAAAAGATTTAAGACCTGGAGCAAAGAAACAGTATATGGCAATGCAAATCAACCAAACTAGGGCAAGCTCACTTACTCAGCAGCAAAAACTCTGGTTCTGTATCTAAGGTGTTTATCTCTGTTGGGATTAACACAGGAAGCTTCTAGTGCATACTCTTGGACTGGTGCGCCTGTGGAGCTATAGACCATATTTTCATCATCTTCTCCATAGTCTAATCTTGGGTCACTGCCCGTCCCACTAAGACCAACATTTCCTGAGCCGTTACTAATGTCAGCATCTCGTCTAGTTGATGTAGCAAGAACCTGGACGTTGGATAACTTATTCAATTAGCACTAAGCATAATTTAACCAAGAAACAGGAAAAAAGCCAATTAATATGCTGGCTAATAGGAACATTGTTCACGTGATATACTTCAAACCTTAATTTGTGAACCACAAGCATAAAAAAGTCCCACATAAACTAGTAATATGCAAGTTATTGTCAAGTAAAAGAAAAGGTTAGCAAAATCATTTTCAAGAAGCATAAATGCATATTCTCATCTAAAAAAATCAAACGTTCTTATTTGGAAAACCAATAATATATGAACCTCTATCCAGTTCGAGAAAAGAGCTCACCATCTTACAACATATTGATATCCAGTGAGAGGGACAAGAAGGACATGATGCAAACAGCAATCGTGTAATTGTTGAACGTATCATATTCCCAATCCTAAAAAAATTAAAGCAGTCTGGTTATCAAGAAATGGAAAGGAAAATTTTAAGTAAAAGGTGAAAATATGTATATAATATATATATATATATATATATATATATATATATATATGACGCCTTGAAATATACATGGTATTTCCTTTAAATACAGTCTGTATCACAGTCAACAACATAATTGCTTCATGAACAATGATGTTGAATGGCTGTTGGGAATGGACATGGAATTGCTTTTGTACTATGGCAATGCAAATTGTTAGAAATGCATGAAACAACATTTATTTGCAAACTGCAACAAAGAACAGTAAACAATACTGTTATCATTTTTGCTCAAGCAAGTTTTGAAGCGAGTGCATTTTATTAAAAAGTAACCACAAAAGCAACATGGTTTATAGATGACTTACTCAGAATCTGTTTCTTCATCCAGCATGTGAAACAAGTTATCTTCAATTTGCTCACGAATAATAGAAACCTGAAACAACTCCTATCAACCACTGGATACCTTGGAGCAAAGGGTTGGTTAAATATAAAAAAGAAATGAACATTGGGTGCCCAATACTAACCAGGTCTTTTTCAATGAGATGC
Source organism: Erythroxylum plowmanianum (assembly GCA_025531925.1). Taxonomy (NCBI): domain Eukaryota; kingdom Viridiplantae; phylum Streptophyta; class Magnoliopsida; order Malpighiales; family Erythroxylaceae; genus Erythroxylum; species Erythroxylum plowmanianum. The sequence continues at coordinate 15,780,876 of JANVCQ010000008.1, read as the reverse complement.
CGGAGGGTAGAAACAGCAATTTGTCTTAAAGTTGGCTGCTTCAAGTTAAACTAGTTGTATTAGGTAAAAGAAAGGGAATATAAGCCACAAATACTAACAACTTTAAGACTTAAACAAAACCTGTCTTGAGGAAAGAGTTGATAGGAGGGTTTTAACATGTGAATGAACAGAAACAGCTTGCGGAGCAAAAAGAACAAGTTGCTGTGTGAATCGAACACTCCTGTAACATGAATATGACTCAGTTGGAGCCTCATAATAAAGGAAAAAAAAAAGGATTAACTCCTATTTGATTCCATAATGATTGTCAGAATAATATATGGATCACTGTCGGGCCTCATCCAACAGTTTAAACTTTTGGGTGATGTTTTCTATACAATAACCAAAAAGTTAGCAATTAGAAAACAGTTCAAACATCCAATCACAAACTACCCAAAATGAGAAAATAAGAAAGAGAAAAAAGAAAAACAAGAAACATGTATCTGTTGACATACTCCAACAGCGTTGCAGTTTCTTGCCAGGAGCTTATTTCTGTAATGACGGACTGCAAAACAAATTGAATTAGTCAATCGAATATTAACTTCCATAACATAGTAAATAATGAACAAAGTGAAAGAAAAGGATATGCTTTCAAATTGAAGATCATATTCTGGGCTATATGTCATTCGAATACCAGCCATAGATTGCTAAAGAAATATAATGATAGTAAATCTTAACATGAACAGGAACAAGTCTAGAAGTTCAGTTCTGTGAATGAACTACCTTGCAGCGAGAGAAGAAAATGCTTCCTGGGGCAAGTTCAGGGCCCAGAACAGCCACAATGGCATTTATAAGGCGGCCTACTCCTTGCTGAAGGTCAACCAAACCATTGTCTTCAGATAATAGAATGTCCAGTGCAAGGCCAAGTGTTGCCTGTGGATGAAAAAGATAAAAAACAAGCACAGCACCAATGTAAATTTAAGGGCAATTAGAATGGTGCAATTACCAAATGACTCTAGGGAAGCTACATACAAATACATAGTGCAACCCATACTAAATTCATGCATACTTGATCATAGATGATACAAAAAGGAATTAGGAGCATGTTTTAAGTTGAACAACTCCAACTTTATTTATCACCAAGATGACAATGCTCACATGGGACGTACAGCAGATGGCTTTTTAAGTAGGCTGGAAATCAGAACTCAAATCACAAAAATAAGTGTGCTTTAGGTCTGTTTAAGTTCTAGATAATAGATAAAAGACATAGGAGCAAGATTTAAATTGAACAACAATTTCACTTTCAATTAATCTATTTAAACATGTATTACTTTTAAATTCATGTATCACGCAGACATCATGGATTAAGCATACTATTAGTGTTGGCAACCACTATCCTGTAAATATTTAAGTTCTATACAGACTTTTCTATCAAATTGTAGTTTACGATTTAGCATTCTAAAACTTGTTTATCAAATCATAAAGGCATAGGTGTGTGCTAGCATTTGTTTACATGCTTTGTTGCATCAATCTCATGACAGGTGACCCAGTTCTAACTGAGATCTCAGTCAACCATGCAACTTCAAGGGGTGACATTGAAAGATTTTGAAAAAGGAATGGAATCTAGCACTTAGGACATCTTAAGAAATTGCAGCTCAATTTGATTTCTTAAGCTTAGGTGCCGACAAATAAGGAAAGGTTACATATTAAAGAAGATTTATCTTGCAGGCAGCCTATCAGTAGACCACTTCCTACACAGGCACAAAAGGTCTACATGGAAGATTAAGACATAAATGATTTCTTCACAGAATCTTTGCGAAATGTTGAATACAAAAAGAAATAATGAAAGGGATACTAGCCCATTCAAATACTATAATGAAAATTATGGAATCCTTGAATTGGATTGCAAAAATAGAAAGAGATTAAAATATATGGTGACTCTAACAGACAAAAGTGTGAAACTTGCAACATGAAGATTGAAGAGTGAATCTTTAACATAGTAAGAAATTCTGTAGTCCAAATTAACCAAATTAAAAATAAAATCACCAACAAAAAACTACGTATAAGATCAATAAACTTCTCAAAAGGATAATATGAGTATATTTTCTTTTAGAAGAATAAAAAATGTCACTAAATTCAGAAGTTTGTACACAATATACTACTGAATTTATTAAAATTGACAAAACAAAATGACCTAATGAAGACAGAAGGGCAATAAGTACTTATACATCTAAATCGTTTGTAACTAGTTATCAAAGACAAAATAGGAGTACAGGTACAGAGAACTTTATCTGAAGAATGAAAATGTTACTATAAAGGCTTAACTGTGCTGCAGGAAAAGAGAAGCCAGACTATTCTTGAAAAAAATAGTAGGACAATTATAGTTTTTTAAGGAAAGGAATAAGCCAATTCAAGATGATCCTACATGCACTGGTACAAGGGAGAGAAAGTGGTTGGAAGATAGAAGGAGAAGAAAGCAACAAGGAGAGGTAAAAAATTGCAAGTTCCCTAAGTCAAAACAAATTTCAAACGATGCTCCAAGTCTTGATCACAAATCCAATAACTGCCCTCAAAAAAGCAATTCATGTGATGGAGAGAGAGGAAAAGAATGACAAGATGTGTTGTGTAAATAGGGATGATAATGATTTGAGAACAAGTGTGCTATCACTAGCCTTTTTTTTTTTTAGATGATTATTGATGACAGCAGTTGTGAAGGAAAAAGAGTTATGGACAGTCTAGGTTTAAAACCTAAAATGCACCCAAAACCATGTACTATTAGTTGGACTAAGGTAACATAGAAGGGTTATATGGAACAACATAAGGTAATTTTTTCTATTAAAAAAATACAAGAATAAAGTTAACTTTAACACTATGGAGAGTAATACCTGCGACTTGTTATTTGGTAAGGCTTAGCAATTTGATATTGGAAAATAGCATAACGGGTGATGTGAGAATCTGTTTTATAGATACTGTATTAGATAAATATCAAATATAGGAGATAAATATCAGATATAGGATATGTA
>JANVCQ010000008.1:15758688-15774561 GCA_025531925.1 Erythroxylum plowmanianum | reverse complement strand
GGGGTGTGTTAGAGAATATATAAAACTAATTGAGTTGGCCTCACACAATAGCTTAAGCTATTGTGGTGAAACGGTCACTTAACACCTCGCAAGTAGCAAAAAAGTACTCAATAACTCTGTTTAATAGGAAATTAAATGATAGTATGCCAATAATCATGTTATACGAAATACTACAACTAACAATTGAAAAGAGAAAATTTAGATGCTATTAGCAACTTATAGTACTTTACTAACAATCTTAGTTAAAAACTAACAATCACTTTGTTAGTAAAAAAAGACTAAAATGTATTCTTTTGGAAAACAAGAAAAGCAGACAACCAAAGTTTTCAAGAATATGAAGAGATCACCTGCTAAGAATGCACCCAAGTGCAAAAGCAACGGATCCAGCATAATTCGAATCTGTTGTCCCAGCAAGGTCACTAATCAATGACCTAGTCTGTTTAACATCAACAAAGAGAGATAGAAAGATAATCAAGAGTAACATACAAAATATAACTGGAGTTGTGAACTTAAAACTCTATGGTACACATATGTCATCGTCATTTCAACATATACTGGCAAATTGATAGCTTATGTATTACTTGAATACACATTAGAAAGCAACTTACCATTCTAGCAGTAAACATATCATTACCAAGGCGAGCTAAAAGACCAAGCCCTTCTGATGATGCTCTACGTTGAGATGCACATATATCTCCCTCTGCTAGGATACTCTACGAAAAGAAAATCAACAAATAAGAAAAAAAAAACTTAATGTTGCTTACCTCACCTCATTGCAAAAGAGTCAACATAATTATTACCAGAAAAATTGCCTGCATTGGATTTAAAATCTCAATCCCTAGGGGTTGAGGTCGTAGAGAAATCAAAGCCTGAGGAAAGCATTATTAGACAATATGACATCAGAGCCACATATAAAGCTTTAAATAGATTAATTAAGGATAGCAAGCACCTTCAATCCTGCAAGCAACCCGACACAAATATTGGTAATACCAGCAGCATGCCACGTTTGCCTTTTTCCACTTTTTAGACACTGTTCAATCATTCCAAGAAGCAAGAGCATCCCTCCACTATCCTGAGACCAAGTTAAACAAGAAAGAGAATTTATCTTTCCTACAAAACAATATCAGAAAACATAGGCTTAAAACATAATCCCCTTTACCTGTGAAGCAAACATGATTCCAAAGCAAAGAAGCATTTGATTCACCAATACCTTGTTTATTGTTTCCGGCTTCAAGAACAAAACTAATACTCAGTGAACGGATGCAATGAAACAACAATTGAAAACAATTATAAAAAAACCTACAAGGCATCTAAACTTGGTACTTTCACACACAATAGGGCATGCAATTTCCAACTTATGATGAAGCATCAAGATCAAAATTTTACATGAACACAAATCCAAGTATCTGCACATGTATTATCTAGAAAATAATGATGGTTCAGTTATTGCTAAAGAATCTCATTGATTAAGTTTTATTTCCTTATCCATCGTCACTCTGCTTTGACAGAGAACTAAGGATTAATTTGATAAGTTTTGGTACTCATTTACTATAGATGTATGGTGTTTGCCAAATATCGAAAACGTACAACTTAGTTCCCTATTGAAAGTACATCATAGTGTAGTATTGCAAGTATACAAGGGCATTTCAAACTTTAAGCTTAATGCTAGAACTTTTAATATCAATCTTTACGTTTTCGTAGCATCAATGTTAATAGATTCTTGTGAAAGAACAAATTTCTTTTAGAGAAAGACATTTTTGTGAGCAGTAAATAATATCATCCCTTTGATCCATAAAAGTCCTTGTATTGTTTGTAACTATCAGTTATGAAGTGAACCAACTGACAAGTGGCATAAGTGGACAACTAGTGATATATTGGGTTGCAAAAATTTTCTCTCTAGCACTCATGGTTGAAGCTAAGGGCTTGTTCAAGGCAACGTATTCTCCGATTGTTCAGTTTATGCATTCTTCGCAACAACTTTGTACAATTCTTCTGATCAAGGAAAATTATCGTAATTGGATTAGATTAATTAAAAAAATTTCAGACATAACTATTATACTTGGACTAGATTAATTGAGATTTCTTCACTTGTTACAGAGAAGGCAAACCATCTTATAAAGGAATCATCAAATGCAGTTTAGACCACTCAAGATGTCAAATTGTATGGTGATAGGGAAATCCATTGTTTCTTCTATCATTCCTCTTATGAGTGCTTTAACAATAAAAGAATTGTGTGGTGATGGAATAATTCTTTTCAGGGAAATTAGATTTATTACATTTATATAATGTTGTGTAATTTATTTTTCAATTGATTAGAGGAAACCAAATTATCTTTGGTTAGTATATTATTGATATTAAAGCTCACAAGGATAGAATAGTTTGATGCTTATACTAATAATATGGTAAAGATGAGGTAAATACATAAGCAATTGCTAATGATGGGCTCTCTCTAAAACTGGGCAAGTTAAATGTGGGTGAAGCAAATACTTAAAGATTTTAGGATTGACAAAATAAAAGTACTAAAGCTATGGCATGATAATCAAGCAATCACACATATCACTTTCAATTCAGTATCTTATAACCATACTAAAGTGCATTGCAGTTGATTGTAATGGTATTAAAGAAAAGATGCAACATGGATTATTTATACCCACTCGTTTAAGAACAACTGAACAAATTCTCATTTAATCATTACATGTGTCTACAATGGTGTTTACCAAAAATTGGCCATGATAAATATTAATACTCTACCTTTTAACAGTGTAATAAGATGAATTATCTTTGTCCCATACCAAAAAAGTTCAACTTTACAATGCAATCTCACATCTATAAAAGGCCATTAGAACACAAAGATCACATTAAAAACTTTTATACCAACTTCTAATGCTTTCATTAACTAATCAAATACAAGGAAGAACCTTTGCTTCAGTTTTCATCGGTAAAACTATAATTCCCTTCTCTACGTGAACTTTAGATGAAGTAACAAAAACTGCAATAACAATTATGATGAAAAAGAACAAAGAACAAAAAAATGAATCTTGGTAAAGTAGATGATGGAAGCGTGCTATCAAAGTTAAACATAAAGATATAAACAACAAAAGAGAAACAGCAATCACCTGAGGAAAGCTTGAGGATTCGTCCTCCCATACAGAAGGCAATAGGCCCTCCTTTCCCCCTTGGAAGGCCCGAAGCTCATCCTCAAACCAATCTCTAGGCAAATTATTTATGAAAAAAATAAGGATTTCCCTTGCCATCGAAATAAAAACACCTTAAAATGTTTTGGAATCAACTATTCAAGAAAACCAGAAATCAACATATAGACAAGAAGAAACCTTCCAGGAATCCAAGGTCCCAACCAGGCATCTCGTTTGTCTAACAAGGACCTCAAGCATGAGCTTTCCTCGTATCTAGAAGCATCCCTATTTCATTTAAGGCATCATGAATAAGAGGTAGCCAAATTATTAAACAGGCAGATGAATTATAGAAAACAACTTCAGAAACTATTTTTAAGAAAGGTCAACATTTTGTGTTATGAAGGCATAATGAGGGTGTCCATGATAAAGACATCTATAGAAGGGAAAGAAAGAAGTATCATTTACAAAGGGAAAGCATTACCTGTATGGTAGTGTACATAATTGGATAATCTGTGCATGTTCACCTTTATAAGTAAAGGGATCAGGGAGTGACTGATAAGCCACTAACGTTTTGATGGAGAACACGTCAATTGCAGGTTTAATATTTGACAGTTCTTTGCCTTTTAGTAACAAGATACAGGACAAAGCACTGTTTCCAAAAAAACAGTAGCAACCTTCAGACTTATGGAAACAAAACCACAAAGTGCCCGAGTTAGTCAGTTAAGAGTATAAGTACCTACTCAGGTACACCATGACGGGTTGAAGTAAAACCCCGTTGTTTGCAGTACCACTAGAAATAAAGCATTTCACAAATGCAGTAAGAGCATCTACAGCAGCAGACCAAACCCTTCCAAACAAAAAAATGAACGTCAAATAGGTTAGTAACTTGCATAAATATTATTAAAAAAATTTTAAAACAACACCCAGCTTAAAATCCACAAATACAACTGCTTTTAGTGCTTTTATCACTAATTCTTATGCTACCTGACTGACTCAACCAGACCAGGACCAACAGGCAGTACAATGCCATGTCAACCCAGACCAAACAAAGTACTCCATTCACCTGTAAGTTCATTGAGCTAAAAACTAACATACAAGGTTGAACTTCGACAGAGACTTACCATATCTTAGCAATTAAATCTCCATTTTGTTTAATTGCCTCTTCAGGATTCCCACTGAAGAGGTCTGCCCACAATGTAAGAATATCAAAGATCTGGTCTTCTAACTCCTGCAAGCAACAGACCCAAAATTCATAAGTACTCACAGCAGCCACAGAATAAGTAACACAACTTTGTCATAACCTAGCAATTAATCTTCTACCTGCTTTGGCATGGAAGATAGGAGTGAAGACAGGAGTAACCAACCAGCTTCTTTTTCAACCGTTGCAGCCAACGGATTTCGGCTAGATTCAGTTAGCATTTTCTTTAAAACTTCAAGTATTGATCTGGGCAGTCTGAGGGGACGAGACCATAAGGTAAGAGCATGAAAGTTCTCAAAACCTAAGGTAACCATGAAATTAAAGCTCAAAGGAATGCAAGCAATACATATATTAGTATATCCCTAGGATGCAAGCACATTTTAATACAAGAGCATCCCAGTAGTATCTAACATAGTCATATTGAGAAGGATTTGATATTTTGAGCAAAAAACTTGGCTGGGAGGATCCTGTGTAATAATTTACTTCCATTTGTCAACAGCAATTGCCCTTACATGAACACTGACGCCACAACTAATCTAGATGTATTTAAGAAAAGAAAAAAAGTAAATATGGAGTTTCACAGAACAAAAGAAGTTAAGTGGAGCAATAACCTTGCTGGATAACCAAGAGGTAACTTTGGTGATATTGACACCAAAGCTGCCAAAACAGTTGCTTGTCCATGTAAAGAATCAAGCTCGACTTTCAAATTGGTTCCCTGTGGGTGGAAAAAGAAAGGTAAATGGTAGCAATATTAAGAACAAACCTATAACATTGCCAATAAACAAATAAGAAAATAAATGCAAAAAAGTCCTCACACTTCAGAGAGTAATACCAGTCAAATTCTTCCATATTTTACAAAGAAAAGATAAAAGAGAAGCATACAAATGCAAATCTAGGCACAATCTTAAAAATAGAGCGAAAAGCTTAGCTAATATGAATAAATAAATTAAAGAACCAGCAGAAAGGAGATATGTATTCCATCTATCTGCCAACATCTACTGGAGAGGACCTTTTGATACTCCATGATCATAAATCCATTAGTTATCAGCTATTAGGTTCATGGAAAATGTAAATCAGGAGTTAAGATGCAAAAGTCCAACTCAACAACAATCCATTAAAATTGCACATTGCATCATTTGTCAAAAAATTTATCCATAAAGAAAACATCCTTATGAAACAAAAGTTGAAATGAGATGTCTAAAGATCCAAAAATTTCTAAAAAGTAGCCAAGGAAACCGAGGTTTTTTCGGGAGAATACAATATGTAAACCATCAACAGAATGTGGAAAACCTTCACTCCTTGAGAATAAGAATGTTATAGGACAAAAGAAATGAACTTTGCAACTTTCCAAACTGAAGAAATGGACAGTTAGAAAATCAACATAAAGACATATAGACAAAGAAAAGAAGGTTTTAAAAAGGACTAATCACTCAGTCTATATACATCAGGATGGTAAAGAAATCAGATTAGTTATCAAGACTATTTCATACAGGAAGGACTTTCACACTAATAAGCATAAAAGTTTGTTGTTTTCTCTTTCTTCCTTAGATCATACGTTTTTACTTCATTTATTGGTAACTATGTTTTCTGACCATCTTTGTTGTATTCTTGGTTTTTCAAAGGGATGACTCCACAACATCAACTAAAATTTCTGAAGGAAATATGTTTTTTGTACTGTTGTTGTTTCTACTAGGTGTGGAGAATGCTCTCGCACATTTTTCATATGAGAAGTAAAAGGAAACCTTCAAAATCCTTAGGATATCTAATTAATTTAACCGAAGATCACATAAATCCACATGTTTATTAAATAGTAGACAGCACTGTAAAGATACTTGGTGTAAGTCTTCCACTTAAAAGTCATTTATGTTAAACAACTATACTAGACTTGGATCTTAAATCAAGGGACCAAAAAACAAAAGTTGTGAAGACACAAATGGCAATAGAAAGATTCATTTTGGTGATCACATCAAGGATTTACCCAAACAAGAAAGAAGAAAACCTACACACTAGCAATATTGGCTATACCTTCCCAAATGAGACATTATCTCTCAAAGCATTCAGTGTAGTTACACCATATGAAACCAAACCTCCAACACAGGTAGGATCAACCTCAGCAAACACTCGTACTGTCAAAGCAGTCTCAGTGCGTACCTGCCCAAATGAACTTTTCATTCGTGCTGAACTATAAAGAAGCTATACAGCAACAACTCAATACAATACAGCTGTGTAGAAAACTGCACTATCAATCTATGGTTTAATTTTGACTCATATGCTTTGGGAAAGTAAAATTCACAATAGTACTGACAGCGCTTTTCATAGATGAGTGGTCAGTCAATATAGGGTAGTATGAAATCTTCATTTTAACGAGATTAAATGATGTAGGAGCATATTTCAAGTTAATAATTTATGTTTCCATATTTTATTAGTTTTCATAAAGATTTCTTATATAGGTTAGATTTCATTTTCAATAAGACATTACTATTTTTCCTATTATTCATAGGAATTCGTGTATGATTTGTTTTTCCTATTCTGGTTAGGGTTTCTAATAAAATTAGTATAAATACGGGCTTTGCAAGATAAGTATATCAGCCTCTGTATTCAGATTTTTATTAAAGGAGATTTTTGATAGAAATAATAATTGTTCCAACAACAATCACCCTAATTCTAGCCCTATTTTGTTGGAATATGTTGCCCTAACGCCTTGCCCTACATCAAGCAACATCAGAGCTACTATAGATGCCATCCAAAATGCAAGAAGATTTATTAAAAAGGGAGTTCCAACTAGTCCCGATAGAAGTGCTTAACCATATTGGAGTCATCCAATTTGAAAGGGATTAGCTTGAGCTTGCTCAACAATCTTTTAAAGAGGCTCTTGTTGATGGCATCTGTTATTTTCCTTGATAGTAAAGCAAATGCCATTGCAGTTGATGTGTCTGCTTGTATTCTTCAGTATAAAGACAGGCAAATATTTCATCACTTTGTGGAACATAGTATTCATGAACAACTACCTTGGAATAAAGTCAAAGCATTATTTAACTTGGCCAGAATAGTTGAGCAGTTGCATGAGACACAAGTTGCAATCATTCTTTACCATCTTATACTATACAAGCTCCCAGACTATGTGGAAGCTTATCTGAGGCTTTCTGTCATTGAGAAAGCCCAAAACAATCTTCAATAAAGTATTGACCTGGTTAATGGGGCTTTGAAGGTGAATGATAAGTTCCCTAATGCATTATCTATGCCCAGTGACTTAGATTTGAAAAATAATGATTGAGTTAAGGCCAACAAACCTTCTATGCTGCTAGTGACGCAACTTATGGAAATGATCCTTATGCAACTCTCTTTGGGCAACTAGAATTACTTTGCTGCACTATATTATCAAAAAAGAAACCCAAAGTTGGAAGTTACCCATCTGGAAAAGGCCAAGGAACTTTACACTAGAGTTCTGGTTCAGAATATAGTTTAATCTGTATGCTGAAAATGGTGCTAGAGTAGGTTCGGTAGAAAAAAACAATTTGATGCATCAAAAGATATTCTAAAACAGGTCTAAGTTACAAGTAACAGCATTTTAATCCAGATGCTTGATGTTTGGATAACTTAGCCTATGTTTATTATACTCGAGGCTGTTTGACATTAGCAATGAAGATGTATCATAATTGTTTGTGAAAGTTCTACCATAATACAGATTCTTGTCCTGGGAACTCCCAAGTGCATGCACTTGAATTGCAAAAGAGGAACTAAAATTAGTTAATAGTGATATTCACAAGGAGTATGTCAAAGTCTACACGTTGAAACCATGTTCTTTTTTAATCTGATGAGATTGATGCAAGAGCATTCTTCAGTTAATAATTCATACTAGAATACCTAGTGCAAAATCAATTTTAAAAAATTCTCGAATAATAAATAATGTACAAACAGTTACTTATTAATATTTAAAAGTTACAAAGGAAAGAATTTATAAAAGATCATTAATTTTTATAATGGAATAGATATTTTAGATACTATTTAATACTAATTAACTACGCATGTATGACAAGAAAAGAAATGAAAAGTTACTATCGGTGAAAAAAATCATTTGGCATAATCACATGTAGATATATATAAAATTAGAGATAAAAGTTAGAACCATAACAATTTAATCACAATATTTAACTAATTTTAAGCTCAGATATTTTGTAGTACTCAAGAATATTCTTTTAGTATTTTAAAAAAGATTAATGTTTCTAGCAATCTTAGTTATCACAGCAAACTAATTTCTTAGGATTCTATAAAAATTTATTAATATTAAATTTTATTTTAATAGAACTGTGAATTGTGGAAGCAAGTGAACTTTATACAATGAAAATTACTCGATCAAATTTTAGAAGACTTTTAGTATTTTAAATTTAAAGAAATTCCACCATAAGGTTTTTATATTTAATCTTAATAGCAGTGTATTGTGGAAACTATTGAATCTTTTAACTAAATGGTAACTACTCATTTCAAATTTTTAATTTTAAAGAAGGTTTTTTATTATTTTGGCATACAATATTATTAATTTTTAGGGATATATTTCACAGTTAATTGTCTTGGAAAGTTCTTTAAGATGGTCAGATTAGTTTAAGACTTAAGATTGACTTTAGGTATGGGCTTGAAACCATTAATTTTTGGTTTAGGTTTCTCAAAGTAGTTCACAATGTTAGGGGCCATTGATCATTCTTCCTAGTTTTTGGTCAAAAGACCAACGCCTAGTTTGTTTTACCATTCTCTAATCTCTCTCTACTTGAATCTAGTTGAGTAGAGACTATCTACTTATAGCTCCAAAATCAATTCTATCCCTTTCCAACCAAAGGAACCATAACAGAATGTGCAGAAGATTTCAATGCTTACTAATTAGTCAGCCTCCCAAATTTCATCCCAATTAGATAAACTAGGGACAAGAAGAACCAAGATAAAACTAGGGACAATATTAGAAACTAATATGGAGTAAAGTCGAACATAGACAAGCTCTGCATTATAGTTTACTAAATGATCAATGATCATAAGGACTTCAGAAATTCATAAGTAAAAGAATTGATAAGGACAGTGAAACTAACTAGGAGATAAATGAAAAAAAATTCTTTTTCATAATATCAAAACATAAATGCATCAGTTATTTAGTGCAATTTTTTCAAGTAACAAACCTATTCTCAAAAATTGCAAAGTCCAACACGAAGTCTTAAAAGTTGATTTTAGTATCAATTATCCAATCAAATATATCAACATCCCAATTAAAAGTAAAAAAAATACTTACAAGGTTTGATGAATGAGATGTTGCAACATCGACAGTTTTATCAAAGATTTCACGAAGTTCTGATGGAACCTGAGAATGGATAAGAAAAATTCAAGTAATATGCAACCAAAGTTGCACATATAAGCACGCAAGACAACCAAGGAACCAAATTATAAACAATTTAGCTGAACTTTAAAGGACCCACACAGATGACTCATCACTGATCCAGTCTATTTATTGCCTAGAATTATCAACTAGGTATATTGCATGCACTGATGCACCTAATACTTTTCTGAAATGACATTTTCCTCAGATGGGGGGAATTGAAGAAAAGTAGACATTTCAAACAACATGTGAAATTGGTACTCTTGTAAATCCAATGTTCTGAAGGTTACTGAGTGCATAATCTTATTATATACCAATTTAGCCCATTTAATACTGTAGTAGGTTTTGTTTTCGATTTGTTGCCCTACTAAAACATGTTTCACAAAGAGCATATCACATATCAAAAGTAGAATTAAATGCATATGACCCCTTACCTCACCCAATGTCTTCAATGTATAAGACAAAGTGCGAAGAGCAGCAATTTTCATTGAAGGACCAACATTAGGAGATTCCAGCTGCAAGTTTCCATGAGAGAAGAGTCAAGACAAGAATCAACAGTGGCAAGAGAGCATGTGTGTTTCTCTAGCAAACCTGTTTTCCGAGGAAAACTGAAAAGCCCCTTTGAGTAGGCTCAGTCATCTGATCAGTCACACCAACCCGCAAAATATACAGAACGCATGCCTCCAAGAAAACAAAGAGTGGAAAGTATTAGTTTATATATTTTGGATATCATAATAATGTAACCACAATGCACATCAATCCAATATAAAGTTCAATCCTTCATAATTCCATCCAGGACTAGAAAAACAAGGAGCTATAAAATTTGAGATGAAACACAAATCACAATATGCTTGTCCTCATCAAAACAATTACCAATCTTTGCTTAAACCATAACATAGCATAGATTTCATACAAATCATGTAAATTAGTTTCTTTAGCATCATATTCAATGAAGTTAATCATTCAAAAGAAATTCCATATACTAAATTCTAAGTTTCTAAGAGAAGACTTTCCTATCAAACAAGCATCGGTATTCTTTCCTTCCAAATTTATTGGGAAACGATTATTCTATCGCAAATCTTTGCTAAAACCATAACATAGCACAGATTTCATACAAATCGTCTAAATTAGTTTCTTTAGCATCATATTCAATGATGTTAACCACTCAAAAGAAATTCCATATACTAAATTCTAACTTGGTCAAGATTTTTCTATCAAACTAGCATTGGTATGCTTTCCTTCCACATATATTGGGAAACAATTATTCTACTGAAAAGCGCTAGTAGTTATGCCTAACTAATGATTGCCTCTACACGTGCAAATTTGAGAACATATGAGCAGCTATTAGCATTGGTAAGCTATATTTATCTCACGTTTTTCTTCCATTTAATTTGTATACTGTTTTGTCTTCTATTTCCTTTTTTTTTTGCAAGGCCATATAATAAGAGGAAGTCATGCCTATATGTTAAACTATGTCTATCAAAGAATAATGTAGAAATTTGCAGTACAATTTTTCAGACAAATACCAGCGCATGGGCATCGACATGAGGATCTATGCCAAGCATTTCCATAACTAGCAGGGCATAGTTTTGAAGCTCAATATCTGGAACCAAATACTTCAGACGAATTGCCTGCAACATGAAATTCATGGAACAATCAGCATAAATTGGATGTCAAATAACAAAGATGTGCAAAATATTGCACTCCAAACCAAGCTAAAATGCTGAAGTAATGGGCAAAACATATAATTATGTACCCATGATCATAAAAAAAAATCTTAATGAGAAAGTATTACTCTAGTAAACTATATTACTGACACATTCTTAGTAGAACATCCCACCATTTCCATAGACATTCTCAAGCGAATCATTGACAATTTAGAATTTTGACAATAAATTTGCAAATGGACCAAAAAGCAGCCCTCAAACAGTTTTAAGAGAAGCAGCAAACCAAGAAATTATACTGACCAACAAGAGGAGAAAGATGGTTAGAGATTGAAAAGCAACCATTAGCATTGTTACCTGTAAAAAAGAGACCCATGATAAGGTAATGCCCATCCGAATGTCCTTCACCCAAGGCCCACTTGCTGCAATTTCAGCCACCGATGAGTGCTAAGGGAAAATCGATAAGAAAGTATGATATATTTTTTATTTAGCTTATGCATTAGTAGATAGCAAATTACTGATAATGCAAAACACACAAACCTTATTGCAATATAAAAGCACAATGTTCATAAAATAAAACTATACCAGAATGGGAAAAGAAAGCACATATAACAATTGTGCAAGCTCTTACAACAGGAAAAAGACATTATAGCTTTGAAAGTTCCTTACAAGAATCTCCCCTTGAAAAAAAAAGGCAAAGCACCAAAGTGTACAAGAAAAAAGAATTTAATCTGAAAATAAAAATATGTAAATATTAAGGATTATAATTGAAATTTTTGGCATTTCTTATGAACCAAAAACACCAAATAAGAGCAAGAAATTAGCATCATATAGAAGCCTCTCAATCTTAGCTTCAAAATTCATGAAATTTATACATGCATTCCCACTGGAACAAAGAGGATATTCAGAACACTATGGAATAGGTCAAATCAATACCTCTGGTGAAGGGCAATACTAAATGCCTTTGCAAGCCACCTTCTAATTTCTTTGCATGACTGGAAGAACCGTTTCCACGGGGCTGAACCTGGTGAGGCAAAATTAGCTAGTAAATTAATAAACTAATAACATGGAAGAAAAACAAATAAAGAAGCATCTTCCAAAGACATAGAAAGCGAGAAATGAAGAAACAAAGAAGAACTGGATATAAACTACATAGCACATATACCTGTGCCTCTGGATTCATTCCTAAAGCAAGTAATGAACCTAAAGCATCAGCAAAAGCATCCCGAACAGATGATATTGGATCCTCAAGCGCCTAAAGAGAACATCAATATCATGGATAGAGGTACAGATACCACATGAGCTTCTCAAATATTCAAAACCTACCTTAGTAAAAGAGTAACATGCGCAAAAAACTAAGAAACACCTGCCTTAACACAATAAGATGCTAAATTATCAAGCTCCCCAACTCCGAGATTTGGCCCACCAATCATAGCAAATGCCCTCAGACAACGTGCTGCAGCTATTCTAACAACAAATGATTTATCCCCAACAGCAAAACGTGTTATAACACGGTAGGCCTCAGTATACGCTGATGAGGCAGCATTGCCGCCAGAGCCTTCCAAAGCTTTTTGAAGCATGAATAGAGCCTCTTGTCTCACAAATTCCTGGAATTTCATTAAAAATGGGTAGCAAAGCCAGAAATTCTAGGCAGTACAAAAACTGAAGGATCAAAAAAGTAAGATTTTTATGCAAGATCAGAAGTTCAATTATAAATCCACGGTTGCACGTTCGACAATATAATCCAAAATAAAGGGAACAATCCAAAAGGAAATTAAAATATATTCATGCTCTAGCCAACTCCTTAGTAGTAGAAGGATAGTAACAGTACCAATACAATACCAACATTCAAATAGTCATTATTATTGACATTATCAATCCTAATCACAATAATATCCACAATATTACAAATTGAATAAGACATACCTCTTGAAACTTCATGAGCTTTGCCACAATATTTGTTGTTTCAAGCAAACCCGACGTGATTCTTCTACCAAAATATCGATATAGCTCTCCCAGACATTGTGCAACACCTACAAGTATTGATTACATGAAACAGGACACAAACATGCAGCAAACAACCAATCAGGCAAATGATGGGATAAGCATAACAAAATAACTTTATGGTTACACTGTGCCTTATTTTTTGTTTCCTTTCTTGGGGACAGTCACAAACACTTTTCCAATACCTCTCTCTAATGCAAGGGAGACAGAGGGAGGTACCATATCACATGTAGCAAAGTCTACAACTAACCCAATAGAATAATGCTCAAGGATGATAGACACTGTTCTTTTATAAATTGTGAACAATCTGAAATTAATATTCTAGCAGTTAAAAGAACTATATAGAAAGGGCATGACAACTAATAGGTTTCTAGCCACCATGGGATAACCAAGCCAACATAAATTTACCCACAAGAATAAATTTCAGTTGAAACTGTGATGTCAATGTTAAAAGGAACATCCAAAATGAAGATGAAACCCAAGTCAGATGTTTTTACAGAAGTGCCAATTTCCCTTCTCCAAATAAATTGTCATGCAATGGGACATTCTTACTATTTCCCAAAGCCAGCATGATTTTCATGAACATGAAGTATCCATATTTCTTTATGCTAAACGAAGAGCTACATTCTAGTTCAATTGTTCAGATGCCAGCAACATAAGGTTATATATAAAGATCATAAACAGAAATTTGCTGTCTTGATTCTCATCAAAAGTATATCTAAATCAAATCAACACAGTTTTCTGAAACACAGATGTCAAACATCACCCTATAGAAAAGTGAGGCAGCACCACCGTGAAGGCTAGCCCCTAAGTTAACTTCCTTAACCTGCACTTATGCTTTCGATTGCCTCTTGACATATCACGCAGGAAATAATCCCTTAAACAGCCAAGTAAGGACTCATTTGCAGTTTCTGAGAAACATAATCATTTGCTAAATTCTCGCTGCATTATTTTAGCATACAAATCCTGCCTGATGTTTGGAACGCAAATTGCATCATTAAAATATAACTCAAGTTTAAGAAAAGTTTTCAATCTAGAAGCTACATTCTTTCCCAGTTCAAATGCAACTAGAAAAACATATTAAAAAAAAAGGTGAAAAGCGTATCAAGCAGGAAATTAAACTTTAAGACAAAAAAAGGAGGATATGAACTAACCAGCAACTCTCTGAGGCTCACTCTTCTTTCCATCGGAGAGAAAACCTTGAAGACTGCTGGCTCTCGAATATATAGAAATGGTGTCCCCTTTTGATATGATCTTCCTCATGGCCACAGACGCCAAATGGCGAACAGGTCGCCGCGCACCCAGAGCAAGCAACGAGTACAACGCATCCTCGCATTTTCTTTGCCACAGCAAAATAGAATCCTGAAACCGACATTTCCACATCAAACACAGAACAACACTGAAGGAAACATGGAAAAGATAACTGCATTGTATCGGCGAAGAACAGAACAAAATAGACCTTGGGCTCTTCTTCGATGGCGGCGATGAGATCGGAGAGGAGATCGAAGCAGAGGAGAGGATCGGGTGATTGCTGAGACGAGGAAGCGACGATGGACTCTAGTTGCGCCACCAGGACCCCGAATCGAGAGAGAGGTACGTTCTCTCTCACGTAGTTCTTCGCCATTAACAAAAGAGGATGTGAAACAGAGCCCCAAAGGGAAGATTATCAATCGGTTTTCCACTTAGACAGCTAAGAAGCTTTTAAGCTTTCACTGGTGTTTCTATCTGAAGGCATGCCTCTTAGATAATGTAACTTTGAGCTATTTCCTAATATGACTTCAATAAGATCTTATGGTCTGATAGCAAGTGCATAACATACTCAAAACTCGTTATAAAAGTAAGAATAATGATGACTCAAGTTTTTTACCCCCCGTATGTTACTGTCCCCATGTATGGGGACAGTAAACAAGACAAACAAATCCTGTCTATCATTACCGTTTGGTTTCCGCCTCCAACATTTTGTCCCCTGACTCTGATGGACAGAGTCAAACAAATCCTGTTAACTGTGTTAATGAAGGACAATGTTACTCTGTCTCTTGTCGCCGGATGAAAAATAGACTTCATCCAACGTTACCCCTCTCGTCGTTCTCCCACGCTCATCTCGTTGGTGTCGTAGCCTTGTGTCGTCGCAGCAGTCTTCTCAATCGCAAGGTTGGAGTCGCTTGCCGGAGACGTTCGCCACTGCACAAAGGTCGCCTTCCCCGTTAGGTCATCATTTTGTGTTGTTCTGCGATTTGTTCTTCGAATGGACAGGATGAGCTTTTCTTTTAGTTAACGTCTTCTTCTTTTGGGGGTTTGGATTTTTTTTTGGTAAAGATCAGATAACCGAACGTTTGCTGCAATTCTTCTTCTCCATGACGCTCCTCTGATTTCCGAAATCAAGTTAGTTATCGTCTGCCTCTTCTCACAGGTAATATTTTTTTCCACATTTAATCAACTACTTTGATCAATAGATTACATGTATTGATTACTACACAGTCCATTATAGAAACAATTTTCCTATGATGATTGAACAAC
>JANVCQ010000008.1:15730095-15741113 GCA_025531925.1 Erythroxylum plowmanianum | reverse complement strand
TGGTATACAAATTAACGCGGGCTCGATTGTCTACTGTTTTTCGCGCGTATGAATGTTTACAAAAAAAAATTTTGATACTAAGTTTACTGAGTGATGTAGCACGCTACCATCGCGGGGCATGGATTCAGATATCACCATCGATGTCGGGTTCGGGTCACTCGGGAGTGGGGTGTTACAATAAAGCTGGAAGTAGAGCAAGCCTTCGACTATCTGGTGAGAACAAGTTGAAGCAGAAGGCGAGAGCTAATGCCGGAAGCTTGAGAAGGGTAGGAGACCATCACATCTCACTCACTCAATCCCTGTTTGCTTGCTCTTTTATTCATCTGTTGCATTGTTTCTTGTTATTTACTGAACTTGTTACTTTTCTAGCTTAGCCGACTGTTGCTTGTTTTCTTTTCATAGTTCATTTGGTTATTTTCTTGGCTTGTTGCTTAAATACTTCACTTCTATTGATGAAGATGGGATTGGAATATTTGAAGATGATGTATCTTGTGATTTCTGTGATGGGCTGATTTCTTTTTAAGAATTAATGTAGTTATTTTAGTCAACTATGCATGATTGAGTTATGGTTTTGTCGTCTTATTTATTACTATGGTTTCTAAGATGAATGGATATAATAACATGGCCAAACTTTGCATCATTTTAGTATTAAATGAAGAATCGAGAAAAGAAGTTTAATATTGGCGAGAAACCATGGACACTTAGGTTAAGAACGAGAAATATATTAACTTAAATGGTAATTAGTAATCAAGTTTCCATAATTAATTCGGATAATAACTTGTTGAATACGAATGTTAGATTAGTTCATTATTCTAGTTGATTTAGAACCCAACTGTTAATTTTAGTAAGACAACTATCCAATCATTTCTCTTAATTATGCATAAGAGATTAAATTAGCAAAATTAATTCTCAAGAGTTTTCCATTTCGATTAATCTATTCGTCTTTGCTTTCAGTTAATTCCGTTTACTTTTCAATCTATTTTGTGATTTTCTTTAAAGTCTTCACTCAACAAATCGAGATAGAATGTTTAAGATTGCATATGTTTTTAATTTTGCTTTTGTTTGAGATTAATTTAAGTTGACTAATTTCATTTCCGTGAGAGACGACCTTGGGTAATCACTACAACTACCTCATATACTTGCAAATAAAATAGTTCAATGTTATGAATACTGTACCAGACTTGATACCGGATTAGGTTTTGGTATAATACTGTACCGATACTGGTTGATAATGAGTATCATTTTGGGTAATTTTTTAAATTTATAAAATAGTCCATGATTTTTCTAAAAATTACAAAATAGTCTATTACCATATTGTACAGTTGTACTGTATATTTTTAACCTTGTCTCCAGAAATCATAATAATAAATAATAATCACAATTTTAATTTAATTTATAAAATTAATTTAATAATTATTAATAAATATAATTAAATTTAAAATATATTTTTAAAATATATAAATTTCAAATAAATTTTGATTTAATAATTAAAATATATAAAATAAATATTAGTTTATAAATAATAATATTTAAATTATTTATTTAAAAATAAAATATTTTTATTAATGCTTTATTAATAATATTATATAAAATATTAAAATAAATTTAAATAAAATAATTTATTTTAATGTTTTATTTAATTTATAATTTTTATTAGTAATAATATATTTATTATTTTTAAAAAATTAAAAATAACAATAATTATAAAAGTTGAAGTAAATAAAATAACTAATTAAAAAAATTGAAAAAAGGGGGGAAGAGAGATAGGAGGGAGGGGGGAGATTTTAAAAATTTTTGAAAATTTTGCAAAAAATTCCCCATATTTTTTTAAATTTCTGATATCGACTGGTATTTGGCCAATATTTTGAATACCGAGACCATCCGAAATGGGTAAATACCGACTGATATTTAAACCCGATACGACCGATCCTTTATTTCGTCGTACCGGCCAGTACGAAACGGTATTCATATCTTTGGGCTAGCTTAGGTATTTTTAGAACTTATTTGGGCTCAACAGTAAGTTGTTACTTGAAATAATATTTTGTTACATATTCTTAAAATTAGTATAATCGTATTGAATATTGAGTATAAAATTATGGCATTGCTAATTAATAATAAAGCTGAGGTGGTCCATGTAATTGTATAAACTAAAATGTAATCAATTCTATTTCTAAATAGTTATCATTTTCTAAGTGCTTGCATCTCTATTTTCTTCATTTGATAAAAGCATGGATCTATTGATTCCTTCAATTATCCATTAGCAACCTCTTTCAATTAAGTTGTCAAGTTAATTAGTAGACTGATTGGTAACGATGATTAAATTGTTATGCATATCATAGATTAAACCAAGAAAGCTAGTAACTTTACTTTCGAATGCCACCTAAATTTGTCAAATCGTTGGTCAGTTTTATCATAAGAAGAGAACACTTTGGTTTTTCTTTTCTTTCACTTTTTAAAGAGATGTGAAAAAATGAGGAAAGAATAAC
Source organism: Erythroxylum plowmanianum (assembly GCA_025531925.1). Lineage (NCBI taxonomy): Eukaryota > Viridiplantae > Streptophyta > Magnoliopsida > Malpighiales > Erythroxylaceae > Erythroxylum > Erythroxylum plowmanianum. The sequence continues at coordinate 15,738,627 of JANVCQ010000008.1, read as the reverse complement.
AATATAGTAAAGGAAAAATAAGTGTATTTTGGATTACGTTGGATAAAATTGGATTGTGTTGGAAGAAATTAAATTGTGTATGATGTAATCATATAAAATGAGTTATATTACATATGATGGACCTGCATATTACATAATTGTATATGTTGAAAACTTGAATTGTTGGTTCTAACTTATTGATGAATTGTGTTGGATAAAATTAGATTGTGTTGGATGAAATTTAATTGTGTATGATGTAATCATACAAAATAAGTTATATTGCATATGATGGACATGCGTATTGTGTGATTGTGTGTGTAGAATACTTGAATTGTTGCTTTCTGACTTATTGATGAATTGTGTTAGATAAAATTGGATTGTGTTGGATGAAATCGAATTGTAAATGATGTAATCATATAAAATGAGTTATATTACATATGATGAACCTGCGTATTATGTAATTGTTTATGGTGAAAACTTGAATTGTTGGTTTCTGACTTATAGATGAATTATGTTGGATAAAATTAGATTGTGTTAAATGAAATTGAATTATGTATGATGTAATCATACAAAATGAGTTATATTACATATTATGGACATGCATATTGTGTAATTGTGAATGCTGAATACTTGAATTGTTAATTTTTGACTTATTGAAGAATTGTATGGGATAAAATTGGATTGTCTTAGATGAAATTGAATTGTGTATGATTTTATATATGTCTTCATTTATTGTTACATATAAATAGAAGGAATTTCAAGTACTATTGATCAAACTACTTCAGGAAAATACAATGATCCAGCTTGGGCTCATGCTGTATTAGTCCCAAGTATGAAGACTCATATAATTTTCTTATTTTGTAACAAACATTTGAAAGGTAGATGAACCACCTGATCGAAGAAACATTTAGTTGGGGTTAAAGGAGATGTATAACCCCTATAACAAGCCATGATATGAATGGCAAATGAAAACATTGTTTGAAGAATATGATAGGTGTGAAATGCATCATATTTTAGGGTATAATTTGATATGTGTTTAGACATTTATTCGATTGTTTAGTATGTGTTTAGGGTAAATTGTGTTAGTTTGTGATTTATTTGTGTTTTAAGTCTTTTATGAGTTAGAATAATCCTTTGAGCTTAAATATGATGTTTTTGAGGTACCAGATGTGTTTGTTAGTATTTTAGGGTCAATATCGAAGAATGAAGAAGTTTAAGAGACCTTCAAGTCGAAACAATGGCCCACGATCATGATAGAAGGCTCAGACGTGGCCCATGATTGTGGGCTGCATGGCCACTATTATAGCTTGTGTTAGGCAGATGCGCAGATACTAAAAAACGTCAAATTTTGAGGGAGTTTTTGGACCTTTTAAGCCCTAAAAAAACCTTAGGGCTACCTATAACACAAAAGATGTATAAAAGAATAAGGCAAAAGAAGAAGGGGAGCTTTTGCATTAGCCAACTTTGAGAGAAAACCCTAGAGAGGATTGTTGAAAGATTGAGAAAGAGAAGAAGGAAGAGAGAAGTTGAAAAGAAGCTGACATCGACGCACTTCTCAAATTTGGAGGTTCCCGATGTCATTGCCTCTCGTCTCCATCCAAGGCGTATTTCCTATTATTTTCCATTTTATTATTGTATATAATTGGGAATAGCAGTTTGATAATATGATTTATGAATGTTGAGATATTCTATACTCATCTTTGGGTTTTTTTTAATCTTTGATTTAATAAAATCTTATTGTTTCATGTTTATTAGATTTATTGTGATTGATTTATGTGATTGCATAATTTGGTAATAGACTGAGATGGTGAATCGAATGAAAAATAACTAAATTGGGCTAACGAAAGTTAAGTGATTTAATAAGAACGAGAAATTAATCAAATCGGTAATTATGTGAAGAGAGATCTGGCATAGGTTCCCGATAGTTTATTGGAAAACTTCAGATCTAATTAGGGTTTTAGATAGATTGCTAATTAAGAAATTGCAATTTTCCATAATCTGATTAGGGTTTATAATTTAGGATTAATGGTTATAACTCGAAAGAGAATAATCAACCCTAGGATCGTCTAGGACTAATAATTCGATAATTCATAATTGATTAGGTTAACATTAAAGATAGGTAAAAATTTCCCTTTCTCTCAATTGATAGTTCCTTTAGGTTGATTCTTGAGTGAGGGTTACAACTGCTACTTTGTTAATATTTTTCGTAATTGATTCTTAGAATTGAGTTATGTGATTGAACTAAATCTTTGCCTTAGTTTTGTTACATTTTGAAATACTATGAATTATTTTGGTCTTATATTTTAGGATTAGATTATCCCTCCTCGTAGGATCGACATCTTAGGTACTATGCGAATGACCCGTATGCTTATGAATTATCGAGGTTGTTAATTAGAACTTACACGCATCGAAAAACCACAATTAGAATATCATATAAGAAAGGTATAAGGGAAATGTTGAATTTTAAAATTGGTGGTAGAAATTCGTTTGCTGGTTTTTCATGGCAAGTGTGGAAATGTTAAAAGTGATAGTGGTAGTGCTCCATCCCAAGCCTAGGAAAAGTAAATGTTACACCTGGACTTGATGTGAGGAAAAGAAGAAGGTAGATGATTGGTTTTTTTTTTTTTGCATCATGAACAACTCCTGGAGCTCAACCTTCAATTTGTAGTGTAATGTAATCAAGAGATGCGGCTCATGATGTCAATATGGCAGTAATTAGATGGTAGTATGATATAGGTTTATCATTCAATGCTTCTCAGTCTTATTATTATCAACCTATGGTAGATTTAATAACCTCTTATAGTCTAAGATATGAAGCTCCTTCGATTGATGACTTGAGAGGTAAACTTTTGAATTGCTCAGTTTTTGAAATTAAAAGTTACTTGGCTAAAAAAAGAGTGAATTGGGCTATTTTTGGGTGTTCAATCATTTGTGATGGTTAGATAAATAGGAGACAAGAGCCTAATATTAATTTTTTGGTTTATTCTATAAATGGTTTCATGTTTTTGAAGTTTATTGATGCATTTGGCCTTATTAGAAATATTGATACTTTATTTGAGACATTTTATGAAGTTGTGAATGAAGTGGAGCCGGAAAACATTATTCAGTTCATTACTAACAATGATTTCGTTTATAAAATGACAAGATGAACTAACAATGATTTCGTTTATAAAATGACAGGAAGAAGGTTACAAAATAGGTATAACTCTTTTTTTGGACTCTTTGTGTTACACATTGCATTAACCTAATGTTGGACAATATAGCAGATCCTAGGTATTTTCTTATTATTGATGAGACTGTGCAAAAAACTAAAAAGGTGACCAAGCTCATCTATAATCATCGGTGTTGAATTTAGTGAGAAAGGAATTTACTAATTGTATGAATTTTTGTCGTCCTAGTTTGACAAGATTTACAGTGAATTTCTTATCACTTCAGCCTTTTGTTTCGTTGAAGAAAGATTTACGTCAAATGTTTATAAGTGATAAATGGGTTATATCTCATTATGCTAGATCTAATGCTGGATTGGAGGTTCCCAGTATTATACTGAAAGATAGAGAATTTTGTTCTCAATGTCAGCTTGTTATCTAAGTTTGTAAGCCTTTGGTGAAGATGCTTCACTTGGTTGATAGCAAAAAAAAGTCAACAATGAGTGTTTTTTTTATGTCATGAAAAGGGCAAAGGAAGCAATCAAGACCAATCTGAAACATAGGCATTCTTTGTACACATTGTATCTTGCAATCATCAATGAGCGATGAGAAAGACAACTTTCTTCTCCGTTATTTGCAGTAGGGGTGTTTTTAAATCCTAGTGTATATTTCAGACTGGATTTTACAAAGAAAGCTGAAGTTAGTATAAGAATGTTATTCACTATTACAACAATTATCTCTTAAGCTTACAAATGGAGCTTTATAAGTTGTCTTATGGGGATATTAGATTGTCGATTGCTATTCGAAAAAAAGGCAAAATTTTCTCCAAGTATTAGTTGTTTCCTTTTTCTTACTTATTGAAAATTAATTATCATTTATTTTGTTTGTAACGCTATTTGTATTATCTTATGACTTATAGTTTCTTGGTGGGATCAATTTCAAAGTGGTGTTCTAGAATGGCAAAAGTTTGCAATTTAGATTTTAAGTTAATGTATGAGTGCAACAAGTTGTGAGTGGAACTGAAGTACTTTTGAGTTCATTCATTCTAAGAAAAGAAATATATTGGAGCATAAAAGATTGAATGACTTGGTATTTGTTCGTTACAATTTAAAGCTTCAGGAAAGGTATGTTACTATCATTATTAATTTTGATATAATTTCTTATAATTTTCTAATGATTAAATTTTATTGTTTAGTAGGAGTTTTAATAACATAAGTGATTCAACATATCTAATTTCTATTGATAATTTTGATCTTTTGGTGAATTGGGTTTTTGAGAAATCGAATTTGATATATGTGAATGACTTGGAAGATAATCTTGGTTGGGAAAACATTAATATGTCATTTGGTGTACTAAATTTGAATGACGATGATGATGAGGCTCCTCTCAATGATGAAGATTTTGTACCAATGATAACTGAGGTTAGTCTAGTTATAGCAAGTGTCCTACCGTAGACGATTGAATAAAATTTCGAGTTTTTTATTTTTTCTCTTCTTTTAATTTTACTTATATTTGATGTATATATTAAATTCTATATATGTAATGTAATTGTAAATGTCTTTGATATAGGTTTTACTTCGACTTGGTTGGTTCCTTATCACGAACTCTTATCATAAATTGTAATAGTTTGAGAGTTAAGGATATTTATTTTTATTGGATGTTTTGATGTAATTATTATTTATTATATGATGAAATTGTAATATTTTAAATACTTTGTATTGCTCTTAATTTTATATTTGTATGGTGATAATTGTCCTTTTTATATTAATTTTGGCTATTATTTATATGTGAAATATTTAAAAATTATTGTTATTTCATATTCATTGTGGTTATTATTTATTATTATGATATTTGGAAACATGGTTGATGTAAACTTATAAAGTATACATTACAGCTGTAGAATATGATAATGAATTATTTTGCAATTTCTAAAAAAGTTTAGGGATTATTTCTCGAATTTAAAAAATTACCCAAAATGATACCCAGTATTGATCGGTATTGGTACAATACCATACCAGAACCTAATCTAGTACTAGGTCCAGTATGTTATTCACAACATTGCATGTAATAGGGGAATGTTGTTTGGGGAAATTATTAAGATTAGGGAAATTATTAAGGTAACATAGGAACATCCTAATTTTTTCGCAACCACTATAAGAAAATTACAAAATACCAATGAAAAATTACATGGTAAATTAATGACAGAAGAAAAAATACGTCATTAAACGAGGAGGAAATGTCACTGCCAACTCTGTCGACAAAATTTAGCGATAGACTAATGATTGTCATCCTAAAAATAGGTGTTAATAGTTCCCAGCTAAAATTTTTGACAGAAATTAGGAATTTGCCGACGAAAATAATTTTCATTGGTAAATTAAAACTAAATCATTATCATTTAAATAAGAAGCAAAATCATTGATTAAATTGGAAGGAAACATCGTTGTTTTCTTTTGAATTAAATCGACAAATGCCCCCTCCTTCTTCTTTTCTTCTTTGTCATGTTTCTTCTTCGTTTCCTCCATCTCTGACAGATTTGATTTTGTTTATCTGTCCATTGTCTGTCCATTCATTTGTCGTCTTTACTTCCATTGTCAAGGTTGATCATCTCTACTATTGGGTTTATTTTTTCTGATTCATTTTATGTTGTTAAATGATTTTTATTTTTGTTGGTTTTGTTTATGTGAATTGAGTTATCTGGTTTATTTTGGCTGTTAATGGGTCATTGTGTTGTTGTTTTGTGTTAATGTTAATGAATAATGGGGAAAAAGTAGTTTTGAAACAAATTAGGAATGAATTTGTGTAACAAACCAAGCGTTCAATGAAATTTCTATTAGGGATGAAAGTTCAATGAATTGGTTTTAAAACATAAAAATTGAGAGTTTAATTACACCATTTTGTTTAACTAATGCTCTTATAAATTTATAAAGTTTGATAAATTTCATCATTATACCTCACTTAAGGAAGTTTGTTGTAGTATTTTTTTCATGAAATACTAGATTATGATAGTTCATTTGAACAACATTTAGATCATCTTTAGAAGGTAGTACAAGTGATGAAAAAGCATATCGAGTGTTAGCATATTTGTAGACATTTCAAATGGTTGATAATGGGTTAAGTTAGGCTTAGACATAAGAATAAATTATTCTTAGATTGGAATAAAGTTGGTAACGTGTTGTTTTTAAGTAATTAATTTGTTTATGTTAAGTGATTAGTTAACTAACAAGTTAATTATGATTAAAAAATGAGTTATACCTAATAGGTTGAGAGGGTAGCCTATGTATGGACTAAAGCTTATAAAAGCCTTCTAAAGTCTTAATTAAGCCATTAAAAAATAGATTTCTTTCAAGTAGCTAGAGACTTGAACCTTAGACCTATGTTTTTTTGGTTTTAGGAGTTACTTTTAGCCTATGCTCTGCAAGATAGAACTCTTAACCATACTACAACTAGTATAAATGTGATGTAGACATATTTATATAAGTTTTATAAACCTTATAAGATTGAGTTAAAATGAGTTAACGTTTGGATTTAAATAAATTTTGGTATAGGGTTGAATATTTTGATGGGTAAGAATACAAATTAAGACTTGTAAATCAAAAGATAAATTTATTTATTTAGAAATAAGTTTCAAAAATCATTGAAAATATGCATGGATTTAGTAATAATTAGAAATAAGTGTCTAAGTAAATTATAAAATTAAAATTGATTAGTTCAATCTTAATTATAAATAAGTTTATTATTAATTTAAATTAGTATGCCCATAAGTTGACTATTAGAAATGAGTTTCTAATTCAAAAATATACATAATCAAAAATACGTTTTTATTAAATTCAAATAATTAGTGTAATAATAAATTAGACATAAGTTTATAATTGAATTAAATTAATTAAATCAAACATTAAGTTTAATTATTCAAAAATAACATTTTTTATAGTCTTTTGAGTGTTTTGACTTTAATGGCATGCTCATATTATAGGATACATTTCAACTTATTATTTAAAAGTGTTGAATGTTATCTTTTCTTGAATTCATTTTAGGAAAATAGTTGTAATGAGAATCGCATTTCAATTCAAACTCTAGTATAACAAAATCATGTGATTCATGAAGGCATAATTGGATCAATGTCATATGGTGTCTAGGACAAATCTAGTGTTATAAGTTATATTAGTGTATAACACGATACAAGGTCTCATCTTTGCTAGCTATCAGTTTTCTCCACTCCTATGCGTAAAAATAAAGCACTTAGCAAAACATACTTGCCCCAACACAGTGATTTGTTAATTAGAGCATGAAATACTCTATCATATTATATTCACACATATTGTTGGGTAGTGCAAACTTTCTTAAAAAAGCGTAGGAGAAGAAAAGTTTGTTGACATATCAAATGACATATTATAAAACTCATAACATATGTGAATTTATATGATTCATCTAAAGAATTAATTGAAGTTCATCAAATTTCATATTCCTAAGATTCATCGAATTTTATCATTTTTAACAAAAAGTGTTAGTCACTTTTTATTTGATGTTTAATTATACTTACATGGTATTGGTTGTTTGTAGCAAATGTTAAATATTGAATATTATTTGTTCATTGCAACGCATTGTTCTTTCAATTTTGATTGTTATATATAAATATATATTAAAGTACAATCAATTATAGATTTTCTTACCTTTTTTATTACAAATATTAACAATATTTCTATTCTCCCTTGAACTCAAATAATAAACTAGATAAGAAAGATCTGGTTTTAGGAAAGATCTAACGTAGTTTTTTTCAACTTGAACATTCCTTTCATTTCATATTTATTTATTCTAAATAACACTTCCATTAGTTGTTATTACTGATTAATAAAAATTACTGATTAATAAAATCCTAATTAATAAAAGTTTTTGAAAAAAAAGGGGGAGGGTTCATTTTATGATTAAAAATTCATTAATTTCAGATATTTCAATGATGCCCCTCTAAGGGTCTGTTTGGTTGGATGTTAATTAATGGAATGGAATGAAGTGTGATGAAAAGGAATGGAACAATTTATAATGCAATGGAATGTAATAGAGTGAAAAGTTGTTTGGGATGGATTGAAGGATTCATAATGTAATGTAGTGAAATGTTGTTTGGAAGATGGACAGAATAAAATGGAATATATAATAAATGACTATTATACCCCTTATATTAAAATAGTTATTGCGGGAGGTTTATTATTTTATTATTAATTATATACAATTTATTGTTAATTATATAAATATATTATTATTAATAACTTAATATAATTTATTTTATTTTATATTATATTTAAAAATAATTTATTTATAGTTTTATTTATATAAACATATATACAAACAATTAAAGAATAATTTTTTATACATTTTCTATTTTCATTAATAAAAATTTTATTAAAATTTTTTA
>JANVCQ010000008.1:15707979-15728257 GCA_025531925.1 Erythroxylum plowmanianum | reverse complement strand
AAAGGAATGAGAAAAGAAAGAAAAGAAAAAGAAAATTTATACCGGATTTTTCAGATTGGATAGTCTAGGTTTCCAACGCGATCATGTTTCTCTAAGATATTTGTTCACGGATGTCGGAAATCGATTTGATTCGATGTATTGATTCGTATTCGTTTCGCTTTGCTTCGTTATGATTTGCTTCCGCATGTTGTGATTCGATTTCTCCTATTGAATCCGCATTGTTTCCTTCGTTTTCGTCTCGCCTTTCGGTTGAGATCCGGTTCCGAGATCGAGTCCCAACAGTGTGGACATATGTCATTTTGGTGAGATAAAAATGAAAACAACTTGTTATATGTGGGAGATAAGTATTGTCGTGGATGATACAACAAGTTACTGATATAATTATACAAAGATGGAGATAATTAAAATAGTGGACAGCTGTTGGAAGTAAACATTGCAACGTGTGGACAGCCCTCATCAACATGTAGCATGTTCAAAGATGATGGAGAAGTTGCTCCACCTTCACTCCACCGAAGTTTCATCTCTCATTTGGACCATAATTGTTGAAGAACAATTGCAGCTACTCCTTTCACACATAGGTCTTCCAAGTTACTACCTTTACGAAATAAATTCAGCATGGTGTTTAAGCTAGAAACCATAGACATCTTCATCAATGCTAGCTATGTGCAGAAAAAGAAAGGACAACACAATACCATCTGATTTTAGGTTTGTATAGAAGTTATTCAACGGTTGTTCAATAGTTGAATGAAAAGAAAATATAATTTTAATCTTAAAAAATCCTAAGATTTTGGTTAAGCCCTTTGTCATAAAATTTGTAAAACAAAGTAGTAAGTTATGGATGTACTTGGCAGGTTTTAAGAACCCTTCAGGGGTCTCCCTCATAGCAGAGTAAGACAATAAAGTTTTCTCGCACCGTAGACTCAAGACTAATAAAGGAAAAGTACTAAACACGTGAGGATGGCTTACGATAAACAAAAAATAGTGAGTGTAGCTTTAAATTGATTTTGTAAAGATGGTTTTTACCTTACTATGAAAAGTATGTTTATGAATAATTCCATTTGTACTACTACTTGAATTTAAAAGTTAATCTTCATTCGGTTTACATATTCTTTGATTTAGCATTGAATTGAGTTTTGAATGCACTTAGAAACTAATAAGATGTACACATGCTTTGAATTGGCATTGAATTGAAATTTGCATATGCTTTGAATTGGCATAGAAATGGATTTTAAACACATTTTTAATGGGTGTTAAAATGAGGTGTGCTTATATATTAATTGTGATTTAGCTTATGATATGTCGTTGGGTCTTTATACATATGATTATATCGATCAGAGTATGTCCTAATGTGCATGGTAGCATTTGGGGGGCGTTTGTCACTAACATGAGTGGTGTTGTATATGTCAGTATGTTGCTCTCTACACGTATGGAGTATATATTGTGCTAGAATTGTTATAGGTAAGTGATGCAAAACCAGCTCCGTAACTATTGATTTATATGTAGTGCTAGCGTCATTATAGGTAAGCGATGCAGAACTAGCTTCGTAACAATTGATATATAGAGGTTAACTAGGCACGAGTAAGCACTGCAAAACTAGCTCCGTGGCCTTACACCTTATGGTACTGTATAGCAAAGAAAATTAGTGATAAGCTATGTTTTAAAAAGAAAGTTCATGAAAGTATTGTTTGCTGTCATTGTTTACTTTACAAAAAAAGTGGAACTTGATCTCAGAAAAATAAATATGTTTTATTTTACATATGCTTTGATCTTATGAAATGAAAAGAATGTGTTTTGTAAGAATATTGATTATTCCTTGAAAAGAAAAGAAATTATTTTCTTTTATGGAGGTTAATGTTTGTATAAATGTTTTTGATTGGAAACCAATAGCACTTACTAAGCTCGTTTAGCTCACCATTTATTTTCTATTTTTAAATAAAACCTCCCAGGTGCATTCTTAGGGGCTTTAGTAGTAAGGACTCCACCTTGTAAGTAATCGACTTCGTCAAGTGCCACTATCATTTTTATTTTTCTTTGTACATATTTTTTAGAATCGTTACATATCTTTGAACATATTTTGGAAAGTACGCTTATACAAAGAATGGAAGTGTATAAAGGTTTTTTAAAGGAATGCATGACATTGTTTTAGCTTTTCAAAGTTTATTGATGTAACTATTTGAGACTGCATGTGAGTGGATTTGAAGTCCACAATTTGTAGTTGAGAAATTGATGTGATAATAGAAGTGTTTTGAACTTTTACAGGGACTTTGAAATTTCTTGGGACATCAAAATACAGTTGTTGTGCTGTCAAAATTTTTAATAAACTGAAAAACAAAACTCCACTGTTTACATTTCTTATTATGAATCGAAGATTTTCTTTAACAATGGTAATAGACTTAGCTTCACGGGAACTTTCCATCTGACTCGGATATCAACTGGAGAGCCATCATAAAGTGTCGGGTAGGTTGCCTAATCATTACAGGATAGGGGCCTATCATCAAGAGGTAAAACCATGTCAAAGACATATAACCCACAGTGGTAGCATGTTATAATGGCAACCTATATATGTGTATATATATATATATATATATATATATACTATATATATATATACTATATATATATATATATATATACTAATGTCAAACATAGCAAACTAAGGGATGTTAGTCATATGTTATCTTGTATTAAGTTAGTGGAAGTTGTTACACATTTTTTTCTCGATTTTAGGAGCATACGAAAATACACTTAATTTATAATATGAATATCAAGATGATATAGGATGTTATGAAGCACCTTTCGATAAACATCTTTAGGATTCTAAGCTATCTATTGAGGCATATATGGCTAAGATAGGCTCATAAGGAATTAAAAAGATAAGAAAAGGAAGCGCTGTGATGAGTCTAAGTGAAAATTAGAAAGAAATCTTTTCACAATTCTTAGAATTCCAATAAGGACTAAGGCCAACTAAAATGGGAAAGGAAAAGGACCTTCCATAGGAAAAAAAGTCGTAGTTATTTCATTTTTTTAGTTAGCCTTAGGATTGATATTAATTTTCGCAATGGTAGAAAGGACAACTTTTTTAGAATTATAATTGTCACAGTTTTATGTAGGATAGTTTTATGGTATTGGACGTTGTTTATTAAACAAATAAAATTAATTCATTTGTTGTTTAATAAAATCATCTAGTTCTTATAATATCTATACCAATTTTTGGTATGCTATACTTAGTCATACTGGATAAAATCGAATAATTGATTAGTCAACCATATTTTATTTAGAAGACCTAGATAAAGTAAAATAGTCTACTATGAACATTCTCTAGCTAAAACAATAGCACAAAAACCATTGGACATAAGACAAAGTGTTGCTAAGATATTGCAAGTAATTCATTATATTTGTGGCTAAACTGATATGGTAGCATGACACAAAAGTACTTATTTCATCACATTTATCAATAATTATACTCAGTATAATTATACATTATGTTGTTTTAAAAGCATATGACTTTATTCGAGAAACAATAATATAAAGTCGATAAAGACTTCAAGAACTAGTCAAGTATATAAATAGTTCTTTAATCAACTCAAGAGGTCATGTGATGAAAACTGAATGGATAGCTAATTAGTATCATACGAATCCATTAATAAGTTGGTGTTGTAGATATAAGAAATAGCACTCTTCTCATGGTTAGGTATATAATGACATAAGCAAACTTGCCTATCACCTAGTAGAATGATGTGTCATTAATGATCAAATAATATTTGATAAGGTGCCTATGAAATCATATCCTAAAACAATAAGAGATACAGATAGATAGAAGACCTAATTAACCATATATGTTTTCTTAAGATATGTTTATTACCTATATTTATCGTCCCTCTTATAAGTATGAGAATTTTGGTTCCAAAGGGAAGAAGAAGAGTATCTTTAAAAGATATATTTGAAAATTCTAAAAGGTACATGTTCAATGGTGAATAAGGTAATAAACAAGTAATTGAGTTTGCATCATAGTATATCACATTCTTAAAGAATTATTTTCCAAAGCAAGAAAATATAGTTCAAAACTTATCTATATTTTAGAATGATCTTGTAAGACAAAACCAACATAATGGTATGATCGAAGTGTGAGCAATTTAGGAGATGAAGAATTGGTTTCTAATCAACGACAATTGCAACCTAATAGGAGCTCTTTGCCACTATCTAATTGGAGTAAACGTAATATGAATTTAGAGAGATTCATTTCCCTAATTTTTATTATACCTATGTTATAAGCAATCTATTCCTCATCCAATTTCAAATTTAAAAGGAATAACCTTTTTATAATTCTAAAAGAAAATAATAAGTCAAGAAATATGAAAAAGGCTCAATTTTTTTTTGCTAAAGATAAATGAGTTATAATCATAGAAGGAGAATGAAATTTAATGAGTTTGAATTGAATATAAAACTTGGATAGTCTTTCAAAAAAGATGTGTAGCCATTAAGAACAAATGTGTTCTTCAAATGTTAAGTAAAAGATTGATCACAACTTTGAAACATACAAAACTTGTCTAGTGGCAAAAATATACATATATTTGAAGAGATCAATTATGAGAAGAAATTCTCATTTATTGCGAAGTCTACACCAATTTGACTGATTCTAGCCTTAATAGTAGGGATGGATTTTGACATACATCAAATGGATATAAAGATTATGTTCTCAAATGAAGATTTAGATGAAGAAATTTATATAGTACAACCACTATATTCCATTTTAAAAGGGCCAAAAACATTACATACTTATATTGTTAAAGCCAGTTTATGGTCTAAACTTATTGTATATTAAAAGATCCAATGATAAATGTGTAACTTGTCATTTCATATGGATGATACATTTTGGTTGCCAGTGATAATAAGTCATTTACCATAAGAACAAAAAAATTAGTTATCAAGCATAATCAAAATGAAGAATATAGTTAAGGCAGCTTATATTTTCGTGGTTAAGATCACTAAGTATCATTCAAGTGTAGTTTTCTTATTGTTAAGCTACATAGATATCGACAAAATACTTGAACAATTCTTTATACAAGATATTAAAGCATTTTGTGATGCCAATTGCTAAAGTTAAGTGCCTAAGCAATATGTAGTATTCAAGTATGCCACAAGAAGAATAAGTGATAAAAATGGTTCTTTATCTTGAAGAAATCAGTAGCCTCAAGCACACTATGTTGTGTATGAACAAGTACATTAAAAGAAAATACTAGAGAGCTTAAATATCAATATCAAGCATAACAATATCAAGTATAACTATATTAAGGATATAGTAACACAAAGAGAAATGAATATGTCTACTGAACTATTTATAATACTTGTTGTCAATAATAATAGTCTACTTATCATCGAATATTTGATGCAATATATGTTTAATTAAAAATTAAATAATATTTTCTATAATGAATTTTAAATGAAAATTCAATTATAAAAATATAAGAATGTATAATTTTGAATTAAATTTTCTGCTCTAGAATAAATGTTAAATCAATGTTAAAATTTCAATTCTAGATACAAGAAATATGATAGATAGATAGATAGTGATTACATCCATTAACTGTAGGAATAGAGATGAAACAAGTTTTAAGTGATTTAATCTAAGTGATGAACGAGAGCTTAGGGCTTAAAACACTAATGTCAATATGAAGTATATTAAATAACGTAAGAGGTTATTAGTAATGACATAATCTAAAGAAATGACATGTTCACCCATTTTGTCTAAATATGCCAGATATGAATTTTGAATGGTGGATTAAATAAATAAACAAGTTAACTCAAGTTAAGCATTAGGTATGAATGAACTATCATCTATACAATATTTAAGATAAGACGTATGCTTTAATAAAAGAAAGTCAATATTGTAACACATAAGTCATACCAAATGTGTGTATTTTCGACCAATAATGATAACATAATTTATATTATCAACTTATATTATGTGAAGATCTTTTAAGGCTATATGAATCTCAAATTTAAAGTCCTCTTTTTACTTGGCTTTTAATTTTAAAGAACTGAATTAACTTTTGCTAAATCCACTTAAAGATCGATACATTAGTGGAAAAGTTATATATTCCTGACATATATTTAACAATATACTCTCACTGAATATTAGTCGTACGAGATATTAGATGATTATGAGTAATGTTGGAATCTTTTTTTTTTTTGGTCAATTAACTTTATCATATGTTAGTGGGAAATAATGGATAAATACACTTAATAATTTAATAAAATAAAATGATGTAACTGTAGATGTCACAGCGATTAGAAATTGTATATTAGATATGATTATTAGAAAGATAAATGGTTTGATAAGAGAAAAAATTAAAATTACTAAAAATGTGTAAAAAAAGAGTTCTACAAAGTTTGAAATTCCTGCCACGTGGATTAAAGTAAAAATTTGTAAATAATGATTGTTCTAGTTCAATAATATAAGTTTACTTTGATCATATCACAATATTTGCAGACAAGAATTTTCTTACATAATGTAACAAATTTAACAAATGACCTTAAGAAACAAACGACAAATATAAAGTCATTTTATAAATTATTTGCCAACATAATAAAATAAATT
This sequence comes from Erythroxylum plowmanianum, assembly GCA_025531925.1. Taxonomy (NCBI): domain Eukaryota; kingdom Viridiplantae; phylum Streptophyta; class Magnoliopsida; order Malpighiales; family Erythroxylaceae; genus Erythroxylum; species Erythroxylum plowmanianum. The sequence continues at coordinate 15,721,659 of JANVCQ010000008.1, read as the reverse complement.
TTCAAATCTTCTTTAATATTAAGAATATATGGTATTCAATGATATTGCATATTAATAGGAAACTAATATAATTATATGTTTGTCCTAGTGACGCTGAGTTTTATTCTTTATAAATAAAGTTTTAGATTTAGATATTTGGAGAATGGGGGTAATTATTTTTCCGGACACCAATAGTCCCGAGAAAAAGAAAAGCATTATGCAAATGACGGCACCAATGGGAGACGTACTTCCTTTGAAGTAACGCTATTAGAAGTCTGATGGACCATTAATTGGGCCGGTTTTATCTTGGACCGGCCAAATCTCAAAGGCAAAAGGTTAACGTCAGTAAATGAGAATTCCTTGAAGGAGGACTTGCAACTTTAGCTCATGAATTTGAAATTGAAAAAGAAAACGAATAATTATTTATTAATTGAATTACTTTTATACATCATAAATTATTTATAACATATAAAAATAATATTAATAATGAGGATTAATAAGTTTGAAAATCATAATTTTTTCATTTTAAATTTATATTTTGAGAAATATAAAATGATAAATGTAATCTTTTGAACATGTAAATTTTGATTTGAAGTTGAAATTTCATTATTAGATTTTAATGTGTAATTCTTGTGGAGTTATAAAAATAAAGATCGAAATTAATGGAAATGTTCAAAGGGAACATTGATATCATAAGAAAATGAAGAAAAAAGAACTCATAATTGGCACATGCAAGTAGATTAAACCAACGGAAGATATAAAATACAGCACTTCAACTTACAAATGCTGAATCAGTAAAAACTATATCCAAATATTCAAACCCGAACTTGATAATATGTTCATATCCTTTAATTCTCTCCACAGTAATCCTGCTTGATTGAATACTATCTTTTCAGCCACGAATGCTGAAAAGCTTTAACATAGTCTTAAAAGATGGTTTTAATAAGGCGTTTACGGTGCAAGTTCTTAAATTCCTAATTGGGTCTAAACTAGCATAGCCAAATGAGCATAGATAGAACAAGGAAACCATGCATGTCTGATGTTACTATGAATATGAATTCCACGCCTATCCTATGAAAGTTAACACGACAAATTAAAGGACATGAACCTATTGATCGACAGACATACTTCATTAGTTATTGGTTTACAAAGGACTTGAGATGACCCAACATTTCTTGGGTTCTTGCTTGAGAAAACTGAGAGTTGTGGAGAATTTGGAAGGCGTGTCCTACTCCTTTGGACACTACTCTTTCAACCTTCTTACCCGCATTAGCCAAAGCATCGCAGAACTCCATGTTTCGATCCTTGAGCACATCCAACTCTGATATGGACACCATAATGGGTGGTAGATGCAAATTGCGCAATTTGGGCGCACCAACTGCTAAAGGGTTGCAGTATGGATGATCACGGTTAGCCTCAGAAGGTAGTGCAAGTCGCCAATATGTATCAGATGCTGAAAGAGTTAGAGCAGAGTTGGGTGGCTGAGCTATGTTTTTCTCAGACGCAGTTCGTTTCTCGCCTCCGAAAAATGGTTGGATCAAGATGAGACCCCTGAGACATAATGGCTTGATGATGAATTCAGAACTGCCGGGGACTCCTAGCCTACTGGCCACGTTGTAAGATATGTTTGCACCAGCACTGTCACCAACTAGAAACAAACTAGAGAAACTGCATCTACTTAACCACCAACTATGCTCAGCTGAGCCATGACGAGCCTGCTGTTTGATCCATATGAGGGTACTCATACCGTCATCATATGCAGCAGGGAGACGATTATCGGGCGCTAGCCGGTAGTTTATGGACAGAATCACGCAGCCTACTTTAGAAGCAAGGTTGGCCAAGAACACGTGATAGCAGGCCCAAGCAGCTGAGCCAACACAAAATCCACCTCCATGGAAGTAAACAAGAAAAGGTAGCCTTCCAGTTCCAATGAAGCTTGGGACATACATACGTCCCCACAAGTTAGTAAATTTGTCGATCACAACATCTTTGATTGTCACTCCATCTGCAGGTGTCACAGTGCAAGGGAGACTGGGGATGATTGGAGGCCTCTCAATGTATCCATCTTTGTAAACTCTAATGAGCCCCTCAATTTCTTCAACAATGACTCCATGATTCATGCTGCCTAATTGAACTTTACGCCTTGGATCGTATGACAGTGTAGCCATTCCTTTTCTTGTCATGTAAATATAAAAGAATGGACGAGTATTTGGTATGTTGCGCAATCGCTTTGATGCATCTATATAAGGAGTGAAATGATTAGTCTAAGAAGAAAGCTTGACTAGGGTAAAAAGCATCCTTATCAGTTTTTTCAGACAAGTTGGCGGCTCAACTCACATGTCATCGCATAGATTCTTGGACCTTTCACTTTTCAAGTCCTCTATCTTGCATAATTCTTTTGGCATTCTAGTAGCTAATGTGTCTGCTTCACATTTCTCATTTCAGTTTATACAAGGAAGCTGCTATTGATCAACAAGAGCCTATCATTTGAGGAAATTTTGTTCTTATTCAGCTGCATCACAAAAACATTTAATCTGACAAGAAGATAAACCCGCGGTGCAACTTGCATAATAACCGGACTTGTGTGTTTTGGTACTCGCTTGTGAGGAATGATATAATTTCTTATCAACAATAGAGATGATCATTGAAGTCAACTTGTTCTAATTTGACCAGATAAACCTACAACACAGGAAACTTTCAAGTAATGAACCAAAGAACCTAAACCACTCTCTGTTCTTATCTCCAATTACTGTATTGGTCTTTTCCACTTTTTGCATTTCCTGTAGTAATTAGGGTACAAGATCATATTTCCTTACCGTTCACACTGATAACGGTAGGTCCTAGTTCAATTACAGACTCATTATCTTTGACAATGTTCCTGACAATATTCACAGATGAAAGGTTATATTCTTAAGCCTGTATCGTTGACCAATTGCTTTGCCACTCGATAAAACTTGTCTGTGATATGCTTCTTGCTACAAATGCAATGTCGACTCAAAAAATGTATTAGGAAATTTCCTCTAATTGATGTACCTGTGTAGGTGCAGTTGACTATAAGGATTTTAGTTGATCACTGCAGTTCTTCCAACTTCTAAAAGTGCACATGGAAAATGGACGGTAGACTCTATTCACCAAATGTCTCTTTCATCTTTATCTGTTTATATTCTAAACGTGATAAGTCTTTCTTTGAAATCTTTTCAGGCAAAAATCTTATCTACAAAAAAGAATTTAGATCTTTCATGTATCTACCTTAAGGATAAGGGTATGTCGTTTGTAGCACTCACCCTTTGGACTTCATCTCAAGCTCTGGGCTCATTTCAATTCAGAATTATTTGACATAATCTAAATCGAGTTATTTATTCATTGTTCCATTGAATTTGTAATAATTGCAACGTTGGAGATTACCATTACTGTTGCAAGTCAAAGACAGTTCTCACGAAGACCTTTCTAATATTCGGATCATAATACAGCTGTACGTTGATTCAATCACCGACACACCAATGGAAAGAATAGGATACAGAAGAGAAAAGAGAGGCAGCAGGCACACGTGATAAAGTGCAAACTTGTGCTTTTCTCTCGACTGCATGTTAGCCACAAACCTATACTATCGGTCAACGAGTTCCTACTAAATGATTTCGGAGGCTACTTCGACTTCAAGATTTTGATGTAGAACTTAGCTTTTGATATTAGGAAAGTAAGAGATAAGAGTCAAACCGAAACAAGATTGAAGATTGAATCCATGCTTCCTGTTACCTCTTACCTCTTTTTGTTGTTGTTTACTAGGGTATGCGGTGGGTAAGACTAAGGTTGGCATTTGAGTTCGGGATTACCTTGGGTTGTTTTAATCTGATTTAAAATCAACTAATTCGAGTTAACTTAATTTTTAAATTAAATTTTAGATTTTTTATTTTTAAGTTTTGGATCGAGCTCATACCCGAGTTTTAGAAATCGAGCCATCTCAAAGCCTAACATACATATTCAACATCCTTTCTTTAGTTATATTTTTTTCTTTTTTTTCTTATTGCCACCATTCAATAGTTCTCATAGTGTTCCTCATGTTCCAATGCTTGAGTCGCTACTTAACGGTTCTCACAATGGTTCTACAATGTTTATTCTCACTCCAATTCGAAGCAAGGTTCTCACTCCATTGTTTATCACCATTCAATGGTTCTCACTTACTGCTTGTTCTTACTCCTATTCAAAGCAAGATTGTTATGTTATATTTGGAACTTCTTCTTTAATTCTTCTTTATCCGCTCATGATTCGAACTTTTTCTTTTTCAAGTCTATTTATCTTTCTTTTTCATTTTTTTAACCCCAACATGTAATCCATACAAGTTTTCCCCTCTCCCCTTTGTTATTTTGTTTTCATTTTTTGTTTGTTGGCGAGCTCTTCGATTGGTGGCAAACTCTTTTATCTTGGTTAGTGCTTCCTCTAGTGTTTTATGGATTTGGTTAAGCTGGAATTAGGCATGGTCAAGCTTTGGGCAACTATCAAATTGCCCAAAACTCAATCTAGCTTGGGCTCAATCAGGTCTAACTCAAGCCACACCTTTGGAGGTCATCAACTTGACCCAACTCAACCTATTTTCATTCTTAGGTATGAGTTTTGACCTTCCACATATACCTAAGCCTCATAATAGGTGTAAGAAGTTGAATGAATAGAATGCAATAGAAAAAAAAGATGAGTTACAAGGATATATAAAGTATGGGAAGTGACGAAGAGCAAATTAAGATGTCAGAGAGTATGGACCTTTCCAATTCTTGATAATTTGTTAAAACCAGGACATGAGACCCATTAACTACAAAAGAAGACCTTATATTAGCTAGTGTTAGTTAGCCCTATGTTTTGTCTACAAGCATTGTTGATGAAACTTTACATATTTGAAATTTGTGTAGACATATAATTGGTTGCTAAAGGGATAGACGAAGGATTTTGTAGGTACACATGTCATACAGAGTGACAACTTTTTAGTTCTTAATAGCTAGATGTTATTTTTCATATATTTAATACCCACGAATATTTCAAATGTGAGAAAAGCAAGAAACTATCATATATATTAGGGAGTGAAAAGATCCCTAGATCTAGGTCATCTATATATAAACAACTAACTTGTTGAAAAGCTTATGAATACCCTCTTCATGGCTTATTGTAAAACATTTCCTTCTTTTTGAGAAAACTTAAGAAAAGCCTTCTTCGATTCTTCAGCATCTTTCATTTGACCTTTTCTTAGAGGCTTGATTGCTTTCATTGGTATATTTTTTTAGTTTTTATTTTCTTTTGAGTCAACATATTATACTCCAGTTGTTTAGGTTGTGATTATGGTGCCTTTGGATAAGAATCTGAGGGTTAAGAGTGTCAAGCAGTAGTGAGATGATAGGAAGGAAGGTAGAGGTTGTCATATTAGTGTTCCTCAAGTTGAGATGACAACAATGTTTGAGGTTGAGGGTTACATGGGTAAGAACAAGTTGAGTGATTTTGATGAAATAATGGTTGATTTAATCACTCCCCCATATGTTTGAATAAGGTCCCATAGTATTTTTGAAAGGGATTGTTTTATCAAACCTAACAAAATCATCTTTTATTGCTATATTTTCAAGTGCAGGATAAGGCTCTCATTAACTAGCTTTTGCCTTTAGCTTCTAAAAAGACTAGGTAGGGTTATAGGCCAACTTCATCCTTATTCTTGATGTCTTCTTTTCTCTTTTCAGGTAGTTTATCATCTGGGAGATATTAAGCTAATTGTAAATATGTTTAGACTCATGTACCAAATATGTCCTTTAGATAAACTTATAGGTTGGTATAGTTTAAATGTCAAGCATGTGATGAGTCTCAACAATGTGATGAGTCTCATCAAACCTTTAAACGTAATATATGGCTAAATTTCTGTGGTCTGTGGCCCTACATAGTTAAACTTCTACAATTGGTATATGTAAATTAAAACCTTATAATGTATTAAATAATTTGATTTGATTTGTTTATATTTTTCAATCTATATATGCAATATCAAATGCTCTTTTATGATTATTTTCATAATCGTGTCACTTAATTGTTAAAAGGCCTACTAGTTTATTGTTTATTATAATCTATTACTATATTAGATATTAAATCTATAATTGTATAATCCTTTTAATAGGTGAATTCAATAAGGATTAATGAATTTTTGTGTTCAGAATTCATAGATCCAGAAAGGATAAATAATTGAATTAAATGTAATTGTATATGTTTGCATTATTTTGTTTCATTAATTTTGCTAATGCTTAAATCTACTACTCAATTAAACCTTTGACATATGACCTATGATTGTTCATTAGTTATAATTAATTAGATAGCATTTCTCCATAATTAATTAAGATTAAGGAAAATACAAAATAATTCAAACAATGAATATTCTAAGTGTAAATTAATTTATGATTGTATCAATGATTGATAGATAATTCCAACATAGACAGTGGTATTATCAATTAATAGGATTGTAGGTCGCTTCTCTATACATTTGTTATCCTTAGATAAATAACGTTACTAACTTTTTGTGCCTAAAAAAAGAGGATGCCTCTAAGAAAAGAAAACGGGTCGTATAATGGGAAGTATTGCAAACCTAACAAATTATCATTGTTAACCTTGTCATCCAGATTTATTTAGACAAGGAACTAGTAAGAAAGCACCCTACCTCTATATAGCTCTAATAAAGGTGCTAAATCGAGCACTTTTAAGTGTGAGATTACCAAAGATAAAGCTAAGAAGCTTGAATCAAAGGTTTTTGTCCCTAAGTTAGATGTCAAGGAAAACACTATATACTTAAGAAGGCCATGATTAAGGTACAACTGTGTTGAAGTATGGATCTATCTAGGGACAGGAAGGCTTTGAAGAGGAGTTCTCTAGAAGTGATAGGTAAGCAGGTTAAGGTTAACATTAAAAAAGTATTTTGTTTCCCTCTTTTGTTTATTTTTCTTATAATATAAGTAGACTTTGTATGGCTTACAATTGGTTACACGGATCCTTATGGTTTTAGATACATTGAAAATTTTGAGGTAGAAAAGAAGAGGCTTGTTTGGAATAAAGCAAAAGAGATCAGTGCTCATAAAAAGATCAGAAAAGGGATAAAGCAAAAGTTAAAGGCATGCAACAAAGACCTGAACTTGAAATGTTTGCGATTAAACTACAGACTACAAAAAGTTGGACTTCATGTCTCATAAGAAAATTGAGTACATGATTTGAAAAGAGTGTAAATTAGATGTATGTTGCAATTTTATAAAGATTAAGTGTTTTAAGGCTTATAATTACAAAAAGAGGTCACTTTTTTACTGAAAGGTTCAACAAATGCAAGGAGCTTATTAATTCCAAACATCTATAACTGGTAATTGATGAACTTGAGTTTCAATGATTTTTCAGCCCTTGAGTTTAAAGTTTACAATTAAATCTACATGGAATTACTTTTCCAACATCTATAAGGTTTTGGATGAAGGCTTTAACTGGGAGAAGTTTGAGTGCCAACTATCTCCTATTGGCATAGACCCTTTAATGACTCCTTTATATTGACAACTTGTAGAGTTGTTTAGTGGATGTCATAAGGGTTTGTCTTCTAGTAATTGTATGGGTGTCAATGTTTGAGTATGTAAATCTTTCTCTACTTAATTATAGGTGCATTGTTATTTCTTTACTTTTTTTATACTTATCAGTTTTTAATCTCACATATCAATGCAGATTTCCTTCCTTTTTTATTGTTATGTGTTTCCTTGCTTATCAATTAATGATATAGGCACTAATGATGTCCATTTCAGGTGTGAAGAATCTCCCTTATTTAAGATAAGATAAACTATAGGTTCTTAACCTTATAATCTTTGTTATATTGAATGAACCATACCACTTGAATGGAAGCTTTCCCCTTACTTTAGTCCTGTCAAACACATATGTTCTCCTCAAAACCAAATTTCCTTCCTTTAAATCTTATACATGATTCTCTTAGCATTAACATCCCATATTCTTTGTTAGTAAATGGCATTCTTCAATAAATCACTATGACTTCACTCATTTAGCAAATTGAACTTTTTCTTTAGCTCCTCTTTATTTTTCTCTTGTTGGTATTAATCTCTCTCAAGCTTTCCATGTTCAACTATAGTGGAATCAAGTATTCCAATTTGAAAAGCTATATTGAGGGGTAATTCACATGTTGAGAACCTGGATATGGTGTGGTATGCCCAAATGATACATTGGATCTAATCTACCTAGGTTCCTTCAAACTTTTATACTTTGACTTACAAACCTTGGAGGATAATTCTATATGGATGTGAAAGAAAATGTAAAGTACTACTTAAAGTTCTTCTAGCTAAACAATTATATAAGTATTTTTGTTACTGAACTAAGGATCATTATTTGTAATGATAGACAAAGGGACCTTATAGTGATTGATTATCTTAGCCTTCAAAATTTGCTCATTGTTTTAATAATAATGGTGGCATAGGCTTTACCTTCTACATATTTAGTAAAGTAATTTAATTGTCACCAAAATTAATTTTATTTGGCACATTGCTAAAGGAAATGGCTTAAGATATTTATATCTCATTAAGTAAATGATCCTGGCTAGAGATAGGTACACAATCAACCACAAACTTATAATGCAAATTAGAGGTATCACTAGCACTTATCACATTTATTTATATTGTCTTAGGTATCCTACCTTAATGTAATTTAGTAGTACCCATATTTGAGTAGTTTATGGGTTAATTTGGAGTCCCCTTATGTGTTCACATTCTCCTTCATAACATTTCACTAGGTCTTAAGGTAATTTAAATGAAGCCATGTAATGTAGATAAAGTAGAACGAAATATCTATAAAAGAGTTTCTTATTTATCATAATATACCTCACAACCAAGTTTCTAATCCTCCTAGCTTCCTTAACATGATCAAAGAGTTCTCCATGTTATATATATATATATATATATATCTAGTTTCCTTCATCCATCCATCCTTTAGTTTTTGAGTGTTATTTAATTGAGCTTCATAGTATATAGGTTCTGGCCTATCTTTCTTTTAAAAAATATCCTTTTTTGAATTCGTTGTACCACTACTTAGACAGTTGATCTATTATTGCATTATCTACTTGAGGGACCAACTGCAATTCTAGAGTCATATTCTAGCTTATCTGCAAATATTTTGTTTCATACCTCTATATGCTCTCCTTTTTGGGTTCAAAAGTTTCTAAAATCTAATTCACCATCAATTGGTAGTTTGATCACACTTGCTTTGCCCTTAATTATAAGTTTAAAGCCTATCTCACATCACATAATAGTGTTTCATAATTTGGTTTAGTATATTTTATTTCTACTTTGAATGGCCTTATCACTGCAATTCTTACTCCACTACCACCCCTATTTTTAAACCCATCAATAAACACAACCTAAATAATAATTGGCTCTACTTCCTCTATTTGCTCTACCAATCAACCCATGCATTTAACTAAAAAATTAGTGATCACTTAAGACTTGAGGGTCGTCCTTGACATATATTATATTCTCTAAGTTTCACAAACTATATGACCAATCTCTTAAAGGACAAAAGTTTAAATAAAGTCTAACATAAAGGTAAACATATGATTCCTTTGATGATATGAGCATAGAAATAAGGTACGACCTTTCTTATTAAAAACCACTATGTTTGGTTTTATTTTCTAACTTTGTGTATCTTTTTTGGATTTATAAAGGATCTTAGTATCATAATACATCGGTTCCTATTGACTTTTCTCTTCTCTTATAAACACTAAAAATGTTCTAATTTGAAATAACCAAGTAAAGAAATATGTGTTGTTTTAAATGGGGTATAGAAAGTAGTGGGATCTATAAAAACATAAGTTTTTAGCTTCTTAATGATCAATTAACACTCTGGACACTAACTAAAACTCTTTTCTAGTTTAAGCAAATGAAGAAAGGTAGATAATAATTTATCAATCTAAATTAGAATGTAGACATAATAGTCAAATACCAATCTAAATAAGATTGTAGACATAATAATCAATCTACTTGTCAACCTCTAAACATCTTGAAGCATGGGGGTTTTACAGTCTACATTGTCCTTATCTTTTTTAGGTTAATTTTAATACCCTATTGAGTTACTATGAAACCTAGGAACTTTCCTATCGTTACCTTAAATACAAATGTATAAGGATTAAGTTTCTTCTTAAATTTTTTAAAATCTCCAAACAATATTTTAGGATTGTAATACAATCTCCTCTAGTTTTATTTAAACAATCATGTCATTATCATAAGCCTCTAGGTTTTTCCTAAGAGGAGCTTAAACTTCTTGTTGACTAAACTTTGGCAAGTTTTCCCCGTATTCTTTAGCTTTAAAACATAGCTAGATAACAATAAAATCGATTTTGGGTGATAAAAGAAATCATCACTATGTTTTGCCTATATATAGGAACATAATTATAACAAGAATACACATCCATAAAGCTTAGTTACTCATGGCTTGCCGTTGCATCTACTAGATGATCGATTTTAAGCATATGGTAACTATCTTTTAGACATTGGTCAGGTTTATAAAGTCCATTAGCATATATTATTTTCCACTTAATTTCTTGACCATCACTATATTGACAAGTCATATCGAATACTGGACCTCATGTATGAAGCTGACTCTTAGAAATTTTTATACTTCCTCCTTAAATTCCATTTTTCTTTTTAAGTAAAAAGTTTATTTCTTTTACTTGATAGATATATATCCATGGCAATATTTAACTTGTGTACTACTACCTTAGGACTGGTTCGTCCCAAATCTTCAAGTCTCTAAGTGAAAATGTTTGGTTACTTCCTCAGCAATAAATCCGTGGATGATCTTTCAATTATAGCTCACACCTTTATAGCCTTTGCATCTCTAGGGTGTTCCATATTCACCTTTACTATCTCTTTTGTAGGCTCAGCCTTCAACTCTTTTTTCAATTATCATGAATCAATTTCATGGAAACTAAAACTCTTGTTAACTTTTTAAAATGTCAAATAAAACTATCTGGTTACCTTCAAGTATTTATATGACACGATTTTCAGTTAGGAACTTCAACAATAACTAATAGGCAATAACACAAACCTAACAAACAAAGGAAAGGTCTTCCTAAAATAATGTTGTAAATTGAAGTTTTGTCATCTATGTGGAATTCCATGGACCTTGTGCTATACCAAATCAAGTCTCCATCTTTAATAACATCCCCAAGGCATGATTATATCATCCATTAAAATAAAACCAATGGTGTTGATGCAGCTTAAATTTTCTTAGTGAATCCCAACGCCCTAAAGGTATCATAGGACAAGATGTTGATAAGAATACCATTTAACTCAACAAAGTTACCCAATGTCTTATTCCAAAATAATTTTTAAAAAACATCAAAAAATCAATTCAATGTAGAAGATCAAACTATAGTGGGACTTAAACAAATTCAAAGTAATTGAAAAGGGCAAAAGAAAAAAAAAGAATGTTATATCCACACCATGATTTTCAAGAACTCTTCTCTACTTATATTTTTCAATCAATGGAACAAATCCTAAAGTCTAATAATGGAGAAAAGAAATTAAGATTATAGGTTTCAGAAATAGAAGTAACTATGATAAAAAGGAAAACAAATTAACAAGTCCCAATTAGTTCATCTCTTGTCTTTCTTTTTTGTGGTCTTTTAGTAAGCAAACATAGAGAAAGTTGAGAGAAAACAAACACATGTCTATAAGCACAGAAAATTGAAGAACCAAAAATAAAAATCAGTCTTAAATGCTCACACAAAGACTAAAAGAGGGAGAATAATGATTAGAGGTACGACATCTTACTTTATCATAAAAACCTACTTCTTCTATTAACAAACTATGTCATTTTATTACATTAATAAAACAAAATTATTTGGGGTAATATAAAAGGTGTGCGATATTCACAATTAGCTTGAAATCCAGTTAACTTGAATTAGGTTATTTTTTCCATCCCTAATTGTGCTTTTGTTTGCCTCTAGTTTAGGCATTCTAAATTTGGATGAGGGTGACTAACTTATAATCTCATGAATGAAATGGTTATTTAGGGTCGATCAGATCGTATGCTACAAGACACTAAAAGGGGAGATATTATTTCTATATCCCTCTTTTGAAGACTATAGGATAGTAAAATTTGTCTCATGCGTATAGTTCTCTAGGCTCGATAGTGTTGTTAGCCTTTTCATTAGTCTAGGAACACCTTGCTTTTGATAGTTTCTAAGGTTCGACAATATTGTTAGTCCTTTCACTGGCCTAGGAGCTTTCTATTACTATTGAAGCATATCTATAAGTACCTTAATTTGCTCTTATAAATTGAAGAACATGACTCATGTTGATCATCTAGATTGGTTATGCTGACTCTTCTATTGGAGAACTCTTGTTGTCTCTAATCTTTCCATTATTGAATCTTAAAAAATCCTCATCTTAACTATGGCTTTTTTTATCATATTCCTATATACAGTGACAATTGATATAATACAGACATGTCTTTTTTCCTTGTCCATATGTTAGCCAAAGACATGCATTATTAGTTGATGAGCTTATACAAAACAATTGAAGCGTACTCTAAAATTAACATTTTGAAAGTTAAGAGAAAAAGAGTCAAATTAAACAAAAGATCTATGATTGAATTCATACTTATTTTTACCTCCTGCTTCCTTTTATTTCTGCTTACTAAGAGGTGTGTGATGGATGAGACTATTAATAACTCTTGCATGTGTTTAAGGTTAATATTATAAGTATTTCTAAATGAATATGATATGATATAAGAGAGGTATCTTGCATAAATAAAGCAGAAGAAATGTTATAGAACAAAATGATTTGTTAGAGAGGACTCACAATATGGGCCTCACCAACTTTTAACAATACATTGGAATCAAGATAGGGAGCTTAGTGGCTATAAAGGAACAATTTATATTTAATTAGTTACAAAATGAAAAAGAGGTAAAGATTTGATGATGTGTACTATACCAAAAATATTTGGTATCTTACAAATATATCTTTAACTTTCTTAAATTCAACAAAGCATTTCACTGAAATAAAGTTATTTCATTGACATTTTATAGCTTCCTTTAAATCTACGGATATGTGAAAACTATCATAGTCACACAACTGTTTAGTGTTTAACAATATCCACATTAACAGAATAAAAACTTTACAGGCAATATAAAGAGGGGGAAGCTAAGAGCGGTAACTCCCTTAAAGTCTAATTAAGTACCAATTAAGTTCCATAATATCCAATATGTAATATTAATCTTTGTTTAGCAAATATATAATATGTGATTGTAAAGTTTATCAAATTTTACAATCAAGTTCAACTTGATTAAGTTACTTGTTTTCTCTTTAACTATTCTCTGTGTGACCTATTAGGTTCTTATATATATTGAAAATGGATACAAGTTATAGTCTTAAACTATATTTAGAATTAGATAAATTAAACTTCTTTAATTTATTTTTAATTCTCTAATTAAGTAATATATATCTATATATCAAGATTGATGTTAACAACATATCATGATCACCCAATTATTAAGACAATTGAAAATTATTCTTAAATTTTTATTCTACTTTATCTAAAGATTTTTTAAATCAATACTAATCGAAAACATTAAATAAAATTATTTAATTCTCTAATTAAGTAATATATATCTATATATCAAGATTGATGTTAACAACATATCATGATCACCCAATTATT
>JANVCQ010000008.1:15685345-15707879 GCA_025531925.1 Erythroxylum plowmanianum | reverse complement strand
TTATTCTTAAATTTTTATTCTACTTTATCTAAAGATTTTTTAAATCAATACTAATCGAAAACATTAAATAAAATTATCTCTAATTACTTTAAGGTAATAAATCTCATATTAGTCAATCAACTACTTTCATATAGTTCATGCAATATCTAATGAATATCAATTGAATTACCTTTGATTGGGGTAAGTCCTAAATAGTATCAAAGCATATCAATTCTTATATGAGATACTTTAGACATCTTAAATCAAAAAATTATTTATCTCTACTAGTTAAAGGTAAGGTTGCGTACTACTAGAGCTCTTTACATCCCATGTATTAACAAAATTTATATTGGATATTGTTGTTTAAATCAAAAGATCATTTATACAATTATCACAATGGATATTTCTACATTCACACAAGTAATATTACATATAGAATTTTCATATTGATTCTTTTTAACAAAAACTGATTTTCTAATAATCACCAACACATTTATTTAAAGATCTGCATACTTCAGTCTATAGAGTCAACTACTTTTTTCATAAAAAATTAAATATATAGTCTTTTTGCTCTATTAATATCTAATCTTAATAGAGTAATAATTATAAATAATTTAGAGGTACTACATAATATTGTAATTATAATTTCATCATCATTTCATTTGTAAATTATATTTATCTTATGAATCTCATCTCACATACTAATTAAATAAACAAATATGTATAAGATAAAATATATATATATATATATATATATATATGTAATAAAGGTTTAAATGATAGGTACATCAGATATGTTGGTTCACAAATTTCTTCAAATCTTGATTTTATTCCACCATTGAAAATCTTCATTCAAAGTTGTTCAATGGTCTACATTGAATTGATTGGTCTTATATTTGTAATATAATTAATTAATTAATTAATTATATATATATATATATATATTCAGATTCCCATACAAGTCTTTGAAAGGTGTTTTAGTCACACAATATGAGCAAACTACGACCATGCATTTGGGAAGCATATTCACTATGGACCAAGCGAGAAGAAGTGAAGATAATGGATTCCATTTATAGAATCGTTTCCTGAAAAGGAAATTATATGGTACATGTCATAGGCAAGATGACCACATAAAATCAAAGGAAGCTAGTTAATATTTGAAAAGTCAGTTGTGATTAGCAAACGCACGATTTGGTCTCAATATCCAATAGGTCCCATTAAAAAGATTTTATACCAAAGTTCACAGCCGATAAAATTGCTTTAACCCAAATGTCTAATTCCACTGAAAGATGGGAAGAGAAAAGGGATAAGATTCTTTCCTTCATAGAATCTACCATGCAAAGCTCTTGGAAATGCAAATGGCTTGGCAGGGCTCTTTATTCTCTGAAGATGTTCTTATCTTTCTTCTCCTGCTTTTTGACCATACAAAATCACAGGCAAAGATTTCAAGCTTCGCATTTCTTTTAGCAAAATCTGTAAATTCCAACACCTCCAGGCCTGTGCACCAAATCTAAGTCGAACCATAAAACGTTTTGGACGACTTCTAACGGGATAAGTGAGCCCAATTAGACCTATCCGTCAGGCCCAAAACATAATTGTCCGAGAATGGAGAAGGAAAAGGAAAAGACGAAAAGAAAATACAGCAGCAGCAGTAGCAGTAGCGATAGTTCCAGAAAGACCTAAAACCCACTGTCGAGACTCTTAGCTCTCAATTCTTGTGCATTTCTAATCACACCGCAAAGATGTCGCTGCGAGTGTTGAACCCTAACGCCGAGGTGCTCAACAAATCGGCGGCGCTTCACATGAACATCAATGCCGCTAAGGGCTTGCACGACATCCTCAAAACAAACCTCGGCCCCAAGGGCACTATCAAGATGTACTCTTCTCACCCCAACCCCTTCTTGCGTTTTCATTCTGATGATATTAATATATAAAACATTCTCGATTCTTAGGCTTGTTGGTGGAGCTGGAGACATCAAGCTCACCAAAGATGGCAACACTCTTCTCAAAGAAATGGTTTGTCTTCCTATTTTTAGCTTCCTTTTTTTCCCCCCTTCTTCTGGAATATGCGAAGCTCAAGTATTGCGACATTTTTCGATATGTGACTCCCAACTTCCGATAAGTGATCGCATTGTCTTTATACACAATTGCTACTTCTTAAACCCAGTGTTGTCTTTCGCTCCCATCCTCTCGCTTCTACATTTAGTTGTTTCCTCATTGATGCATTGTGACTTTAGGTATGTATTGTTTTTGTATTGGTATGTGTCATGTCTTTTGATCATTGATTCTTTAAGAAAGTGATAATTCGCTTACAGTTTTTTACGTGGGGAAGGTAGGATCATTGGGGACATTGTGCAGTGATCTAATTAGGATGGTGGGATCATAGGAGACATTGATGTAGTTTATTTAGGTCGTGAATCGGTTTGGTGGTTTGGAATTCAAAATTATTAGTGCGTATTGAACAGAATTCAAATTCAAGATGTTGGGTTGGATTTATTTCTGTTGAGTATATAACGATAAGGAAATTGCTTCACTACTTGTTCGTTTCTTCTCAATGGTTTCAGCAAATTCAAAGCCCCACAGCAATTATGATTGCAAGGACAGCTGTTGCCCAAGATGATGTCAGCGGAGATGGTACTACTTCTACTGTCATCTTTATTGGGGAACTGATGAAGCAGTCTGAAAGATATATTGATGAAGGTTAGCAAATGTGCTTTTCTCTAAAACTAGTTTGAGATGTAGTTGGTACTCAATTAGTCATTTTCCGTTGACAAGAATTTATTTTCCACGTTCTCCTCTTATCTGCTCCTATTTGATCTACTTTTGTCATATTTCTGTGAACACTGATTGAAAGTAGAATGCTATAAACTGTTGGATGTTGCACCCTCATTGTAATCGCATTGGTCATAACATATTATCAATTTACTATGTTAATGACCTATTATCAATTGACTGCTAGGGCTGTCAACTTTTTTAGAACTACAATTACCAATTCAGAATAAGCAATAAGGCATGTTTGCATGCTATTACTATTTCTTTCACTTATTAAAATTATGTTATGATAGTTTTCTCACTATTCTTATCCATGACATTTTGCCAACTTAAGGGCACTATTCTAGTTGTACATTTTCATTCTGAAGAAAACACGAGGATAATTCATTTCATCGATGGTAACCCCAACCTATGAGGTGCGTCTTACTTTTCAGGAATGCATCCACGTGTTTTAGTTGATGGTTTTGAGATTGCTAAAAGGGCCACCCTCCAGTTTCTCGAGCAATTTAAAACTCCTGTGGTAATGGGCGATGAACCTGATAAAGAGATTCTAAAAATGGTGGCAAGAACAACACTAAGAACAAAGGTGAGTTTTGAAAGAAAAATTGAGATTTGCTTCACCCCGTACATTGTTAGGAATTTAAGCTGACAGAAACTTTCCCTGTACAGCTTTATGAAGCTTTGGCCGATCAGTTGACTGACATTGTTGTCAATGCGGTGAGTTAGCCCTTATGGTGCTGGGGCTCCTTTTATGGATGTGGATAAAGAGGCAACATTTAGATTTTGAGGCACCTGCTTTTCCTAGTTAACGTGATTAATACTTTTTAATAAATTATGCAGGTGCTGTGTGTTAGGAAGCCTGCAGAAGCAATTGATCTCTTTATGGTAGAGACTATGCACATGCGCCACAAATTTGATGTGGATACACGACTGGTAATTTTGTTTTGTTGCAGCTAGCTTCACACTTTTCCTGTCTCATGCTACCTAATTAGGTGGTATTATGTGACTTATGCCCAAGCTTTCAAAGTTTAATAATTGCCTTTAGCATATGAACCATAATTGAATCAGTTGGGTTATTAGAATTTGATTTTAGGAGGTACGATAGGTGGCTGGCCAGTGAGGTAATAGTCGATGCTAGACCTTTTATTTCTTGCATGTCCTACATTCTCCATCATTATTGGTTAGTAATTCATGGTACAGGAAGCATTTATTGTCCTATCTACTTTGTTAAAATTAATCGCCTATAACCTTGCTCTTTATGGATGGCTTATGGATTTATAAAAAGCTAGTGTTATCTGTAAATACTAACAGAACCTTTTTATGAATGTCATTTGTCTTGAGACATTTTATGTTTAAAAAAATTGACTCAGCATTCGTAAATGAAAGATTGAGACTGTAGTCTGTATTTATCAACTGAAAGCTTCAATCATGTAGTAATTCATGCATACGCAAGTGATGTTACCCATTGGTGATCTTCTAACAAGTTATTGATTCGTATTTGAACAGAGCCACGTACTGGCTAGTTTGTAGAAACCGTACATCAGTTTGTTTACTTAATTATATGATGTTCTTTTCCAGGTTGAAGGTCTTGTACTTGACCATGGCTCTAGGCATCCTGATATGAAACGTCGAGCAGAGAACTGCTACATCTTGACATGCAATGTGTCTTTGGAATATGAGAAAAGGTATGTCTTTTTGTATTTGATATATGCCAAAACTTGCAATAGGACTTGCATTTGCCTAGGATTTCCTGGGACTTGAGTACTAATATTGCAAATTCCAGTGAAATTAATGCAGGATTCTTTTACTCTAATGCGGAGCAGAGGGAAGCAATGGTTGCAGCTGAAAGAAGACAGGTGGATGAAAGAGTTAAGAAGATCATTGAACTAAAGAATCAGGTTGAGCTACTTGAATACTACCTTTTGTGATAATAATTTGATGGATATGTACATACACATATGGTGGTTTTCTAAACCTTGCCGGTATGCAGGTCTGTTCTGGTGATGACAGGAACTTTGTTGTCATAAACCAAAAGGGTATTGATCCCCCATCACTGGACCTTCTTGCGCGCGCAGGGGTAAGTCCCTGGCTCCTAGTATCACAGAAGTGGCTCATGCATGTATACTTACTCATTTTAGCTGCATATTTTATATGGCAGTGACACTGCTATCTGTTTTTTAGTGGAAACTTTCTTGATTTCATTTCCGTTTATATTGTGATACAACTGATGCCTAGTAGTAATCATTTATTGCTTGATTGCAATCTACAATTTGTTCAAGTTTTTTATATGTTTTTGCAGTTGCTAACCGTAATCTTTGTTAGATAATTGCTCTTCGAAGAGCAAAGAGGAGAAACATGGAACGCCTGATTTTGGCTTGTGGAGGAGAGGCTGTGAATTCTGTTGATGATTTATCTCCTGACTGCCTTGGTTGGGCTGGATTAGTTTATGAGCATGTCCTTGGTGAGGAGAAATATACATTTGTTGAAAACGTGAAGAATCCTCATTCCTGTACAATCTTGATAAAAGGTAACAAAACACTATATCTAATTGGACTTGAATGGTCTCAGTTTCTAATTGCTGCTATCATTTGATATATGCAACTCTTCTTATTTACTTCTATAACCTTCAGGACCTAATGACCATACAATTGCTCAAATAAAGGATGCTGTTCGAGATGGCTTGAGAGCAGTTAAAAATACTATTGAAGATGAAGCTGTTGTACTTGTAAGTACTCATTTCTAAATATTCACTTTAATGACATAAGTGTTTGCTTTAATTGCTTAATAATTGTTATAAATTGAATACTTTTTTTATCGTGAATGTTAGTTGGGTGTTTTTCTTAAGGTTACAAGTTGGATGATAATTAGGTCCTGTTCTTTTGTACTCTTAACTTTTCCTTGTTCATTCTTCTTTTCAAGCTGTTGAATGGTGAAATCTTTTTTCTTCTTTGTGGATCAGGGTGCTGGAGCTTTTGAGTTAGCAGCCAGAAAATACTTAATCAATGAAGTTAAGAAAACGGTTCAAGGGGTAATGATCTCTGTATATTTCTATTCTAGTGCAAAATCTTGTGGTAGCTGACGTTAACCATTCCTATCCCTGCAAATTTGAAACAGCGTGCCCAGCTTGGTGTTGAAGCTTTTGCCAATGCCCTTCTTGTGGTGCCCAAGACACTGGCTGAGAACTCTGGGCTTGATACACAAGACGAAATTATTACTCTTGCGGTATTTTTTTTCACTTCTACACTGCCTATCCACGTTCGATGGTCCCTAATTTAATTATTAATAGATTTGACAGACTTTGACCATTCTTCCATTTTTGTTTAGGGGGAGCACGACAGGGATAATATTGTCGGAATCAACTTGCAGACAGGAGGGCCTCTTGACCCTCAGATGGAGGGCATATTTGACAACTACTCTGTTAAGCGCCAAATTATAAACTCGGGGTATGTGCAAACTCATTAATTGACTTTTCACTAACTCGAGGACATGAACACATGCGTAGATACTAGCGCAGAAAATTCTAGTATTTTACAGTCATTTTAAGCACGGGGTTACTGTTGAGTTCCCCACCTGAGCTTCTGTAATGGGTGTGCCCCCCACTAGTTGCTAGTGGAAAATGATGCTTTTGAAGCTACTTGTATGATTAGGTAATTATAGGCTTCTGTTTAATTCTGCATCTCCGCGTTTTTGCAGGCCAGTTATTGCATCACAATTGCTGTTGGTGGATGAAGTGATTAGAGCTGGAAGAAACATGAGGAAGCCAAATTAGCCTCGGTACTGTGTGGCTTTGAATTCTTGGTTTTTGTTTCGTTTCTTCTATAAAGTACCTTTTTGCGTTGTCAGAAGGTGGTTTTGTTTTGACCCTGAATCAACCATATTTATGTAATCCGTCATTTTATATTCCAAATGCATTTGCTTTTGAAGCACTGGGCATTTCCTTTCGAAGCACTGGACTTTTGCTTTACTAGCGGCGGACATTTACCAGTGTTGCTTTAAGAAATCCAGTTATTAAATAGCGATCTAAGTATAATGGTTTTCCTGCCATCAGGGATGTGTCACTTCCATTTCAAGGCCGCGGTTCCAACGTTTAAATCAGTCTAATGCTTTTTAAAATGCATAAAAGTAAACTTTTGCAAATAATAACAATACCAGCAATTCTCTAATCTAAAGGACATGATATTTGTCCGTTTTGATATCCCTACATCCTATTTTGGCCACACAAGAAGTAACTTCATTTCTTTAGGCGACTCAGCTAATGGATAGCCAAATAACCATCATTTATGCCTTGGTATGCAGAAGAACTGCCTCTATGTTTCGCTCCATTAGGGGATTGATTATAAGTCTCAACCTATGAATTTTTTGAACCTCCTGAAGTTGATCCTAGAGCAACTTGTCTAAAAGCCTTATGTTATACTCGACTCTCTGAAACCTTGAAAAGCAATACTAGAAGCATATAAATGTCAGTACAATCCCCATCAGGAACACATTCTTTCAGAAGACATCCAAACAGGTTGAAGTATTCCAGCTAGATCTAAAAGAACCTTTTCTACCTGGTGGAAAAAGTGCGACTTCAAGGCTGCAAACCCGACAACAAATCTGCTCAGCCTATTCGACAGAAACAAAAGTACCTGCCCTGTATCTACAAAGAGCTTTCTCCTAGATATGGTGATTTCATATGCCTGACTGCAAAATGAGCAAAAAGCTTGAGTTATTAAGCATACCTCAGAAAAGGAAAAGCTATTATTTTCTTAGAAGTGTGGATAGAACTCTTACCACTGACTAACTTTCAATTTCAACAGTGCTAACATCTTTTCTCACAATCTGCACAATCAAAATCTTCACGTCAGGCATCACCTATAATTACCTTGAAACACAATAATCAAATTTAATTTGTTTTCTGAATGCATAGTTTTCCAATACAATAAAGTGCAGTATGAAGATGCGTCTACCAAAAGTTGATTATTTATTACGCTCATGTTCTCACATCATGCATGTCAGTGATTGACAGCCTTAATTTGGAGATCCAATCCTTGTAAGTATATTAATATGTGGTCAAGGGGAAGAGGTTGCAAATAAAATACAAAAGAAAAGGGTAGCCATGAAGAAACAGCGGTATAACAATTTATCTTCAAAAAGTACCTGTGAAATGTGTTGTTTAATTTTTTCCTTAACTGTTCCATCTAGAGCTCTCTCAGCAAGTTCATATGCCAAGGTATTACCTTCAGTGCTATTAACTTTGACCTTCTGCAAATATCTGCAGACTAAAACATAAAACTCACAAACTTCTTATCGTAAGGAAGCATATATGCAATAGAAATGACATAAATAAGAAATACCAAATTACAGCAATAACAAACCTTTGCTGGACAAGTGTGTCCAATGCATGCTTTATGTTTCCAAGCACAGGATGGTTTTGATCACTTTCACTCAATCCCATCTGCCTTAGGTGACGCCAAAGATCTTCTGCAATAGAGTAGTGGAAAGGATTATGTTAGAGGAGCTTACAAAGGAAGAAAATACAAGAAACCTTTGGCCCCCTTTTCTTCCCCCCTCCATCTGTCTCTATTAGTTAAATGCATCACTATGTTGACAAGAAATATGTAAACCAACACTATATCACACAGGTCTAGTGTAACAAATAGCCCTGGTATAAGAGTAAGTGCCAAAGAAAATTCTAAGACACGATCGGTTCTACAGAATTTCTTGTGGAACAATCCAGAAATCATACCCTCAGGAATGTTATCCCCATTAAGGTGCACAATGCTGATTACGGCAAAAGCAAAACCATTCATATGTGCAGTATTAGCATTGTCCACATACTTCGCATGCACCTCGGGTGGTAATTGACTTACAAGAACATACGACTTAGCATCAGCAGCACCTGGAAAACATAAAGAATAAATCAATTTTTTTTGGGTTCACATCATAGAAGAGCATGTCACCATGCACTTTCGCACGCAACAGTCCACATTCCCCTTAAATATGCAACATAATCAAATTCCATCCTTGTGCAAAAGATCTCTGATTATTCATCACATTGTGAGTCCAGCTATGGTTTCTATTAACTTTAGATCTTTAACAGCAGATAGAATCACATCAAGCATAACAAGGAAACTGCAATAGTTATTTTATGTTCGTTGTGCTTACTATGTTATTCATAATCATCATGACAGTTCAGATATTTTCTTAACTTGGCGTAAGATAGAATATGCCTAAGTCTATGTTTGGTTGAGGGTTTTATAATGGAATGAAATAGAATGTAATAGTATTTCATCGTTTAGGAGGAAGTTTTATAATGGAATAGAATGAGATGGAATAGAAAATGATGATTTCATATTACATCCCATTCTATCATAAACAGTAAAAATAAAAAATCTCCGATTTAAGAATTTAGGATAGAATGTAAAATGATAAACAACTTTACACTATATTATATTATAAATTCTTCATCCAAATAGTATTTAACTATATTACATTATGAACCCTTCCACCTCTCCCAAACAACAATTTTCTAATATTACATCCATTTACGTTTCATACCATTATAAATCATTTCATTTCATTCTATTTCATTCCTTTCTATTTTATTAAAAACTTTATGTTCAACCAAATATAGCCTAAAGGAGTTAAGAATACTGTAAGAAGCAGCAGCAGCAGCAAACAAATAGTTACATCACAGCTTAAAAACACACTTGTTTCAAGTTATCCCCTCTTAGAACACTTGGGTCATTTTTTCATTCAGTTCTGCTTAGGTGTATTAAGTCATGACTGGCTTAGTCATTACATCTCAAAACCAAATAATCATGAGGCAACCACTCATAGTAGTTAAGAGAACGCATATATAACAAGGCTTAAAAGCTTTGACAGAGAATTGGTCACTTCAAGGATTCTTAGACGAAAGGAAGTTAGTTGTTACTTTGCTGCGAACAAGTATGGCTCTGATTTGCTGATGCAAGACGAGACCTCTGAAGTTCCCTCATGTCAAAGCCAAATATGGCTGATAGCTTCTCTTTGGCTTCATTAATTATCAAAGCAGGAAGTGAACGCTGGCGATAATTGCTAGTAACAATCTGGGTAAGTTCATCCCTTTTAATTGGACACCCTGAATTTTGGTGTGTTTTAAAAAGCATGTAGCGTATCACTTCTGCCACAAGCTTATCTTTTTCCTTTTAGAAAACAACATATAATAATTAGAAAACAAGAAAATCCACATTATAGATCAAAAAATCAGAAATACATTAGAAAGAAAAATAGAAGACAAGGGTGTAACAAAAGGGAAGTATTACTTCTTTAGAAATACCAAATTGGGAGACATCTTCCCCAGGACTGGACATCCTGCATTTTGGAAATACAAATAACTTATCGGCAACCAATTTTCAATGTCTACATGAAACACTTTATTATAGCTTTAATAACCACAACACAAATGAATCATTTTTCAGGTTAAGCTTATGATAAATAGGGAAAGTAGAATGAACGGCATCTCTACAAGAAATAGCTGCTCCCCCACAACTGGAAAAATGGTTTTCATTTACGTCTAGACATCCATATATTACCGCCAGCCTCAGATCAAGTGTAGCCTGTGCCCCAAGAAATGATTGAGAGATAAAAAAACCAAAAGGAAAAGATGTTGGTTTTTTAAACTTGTGATTATGAAAATAACAAGCACAAGAAAAGGATCCAGACCAAAAGATTGTTATTAATTAGGCATGCATTTTAGAAATTTTCTAGACAAATGGGTATTGCGGGTGCATTGATATGGCTAAGTGGGTTACTAGGTATAGGACCACAAAATTGAGAAGACCCAGTTGAAAGCACAGAAGGTCCACATACATGCAACATGAAGCCAGACACTTTGTAATTATGCTGAAGGAAAACTCACAAGGTTCTGGATTAAAATAAAATCACAGACGAATGGAATTAATAAGCCTAAAATTCATAAATGGAAAACAATCTAAAAAAGTAAACTTGACTTTGACAGCCAAAAAACCGGTAAAATATTATGGCTGGACGCAGTCCCCAACATTAAACAGCCTGTTAAAAACCGCATACAGTCCAAGTGCACCAAAAACGCCAGCCTAAATCAGGGCCGAAGCATTATCACCACCGGAAAAAGCCTTGGGAACCTTGACATTATTGAAATTCATCTTTCCAAAATGCTTGAATGCAGCATTTTAATTTTAATGTTTGTACTCAACCATCCAAACATTTATTCAAGAAATAATGTTCATAGACAACAATTCATTATCGCAAAATGGCTTCTTCTTCAGAAACCCATCTGAGATAGTAGCTCTAAAAGGCCAAATCATTAATGGGTTCTTTTTTCGTCATCAGAATATTTCCATTTCATGTCCCTTGTAATTGGTCTCTCCGAGAACAAAGAATTGTGGAAGAAAAGATAAAAATGAAAAGGAATACACCAAGAAGAGGGAAAAACGAGGGAGGGTTTTACCTATGAACAGGAAGCGCTGTCGTATGTGCCTTGAGAGAGAAGCAGAAAAAGTTGGACAAATCTTGGACAGAGAGAGAGCTCTAAACCCCAAATGGTTTTAGAGCTCTACCGTTTAAAAAAAAAACTCTTTCTCCGTTCATTTACGCTCTTAATTTAAAAAATATTCAATTAAATCTTTATATTCATTCAATTTCGCCCAACATTTGACGGGAAATGAGTATTTTAGAGGATATGGTCCTCTATGCCATTTATCATATCTCAATTTTGTCCCGTTTTATCTCAATCATGTATTTATGTGAGCTAATGGCACAGAAAATCTAAGGGGGGTGTTCGAGATGCATAGTGCAAGTACTATAAAGTAAATTTAAAAAATCATTTTATCTTATTTGCTTAACTCAAGACAACAATTGGTGCAGTTCTGTTAATTTTAATTTTTTAAAATTAAAAATATAAAACAATATAACTTTTTAATTGAGTTCTATTCAAAGCTTAACTCTTTTAAACAAAATGATATTATTTTATTTAGAATAATAGGATTTGAGTCAGTATAAACCTGATCCATAAATTGACTTATTAAAAACAACTAAATTTAGACTCATGGGTTAAAAATTGTCACTTATATACTTTAACTTTATGCTAAATCCAGTCCAAGTAGTAGTCATTGAATCATAATTCCTTTCTAAGTTACAGAAAATACAATTTAGTGTTTGATTTTATTAACTGAGGGGAATGCCTGAATTGAAATTATTATGTTATTTTCCTAAAATAGATTCTTATAAAGTTTGTGTTTTATTTAAAATGTGATGAATTTGAAGTTATGATTTTTCAGTTTTAATTTCAGTTAGATCACACCAAAATCTATTAAGAGGTTAGTTAGTAAGTTGGATTTGAGACTTAGCTAGCGTGAAGCCAATCTCTTGATAGATTACACCTAAATGTATTTCATGTGAAGGAAAAGAATGTGAACTTTGTTTGTCAAATCTTGAGACTCAGTAAACTACTAACCCTAAGACTAAGATCATGTCTAACCTAAAGGAAGCTTTACCCCCCTAAAGTGGGAGGTCGAGTTTATTTCCACAAGAAACAAACTTAAACAACTTGGTAAGCTTCTTTCGTTCTTCGTTTGAATGTCCGCTTTAAATTCACATCGGAATGTAGCCCTAGTGATAAAATTCAGGATGGTCCTGGTTCTATTGAAAACCCTAGAGTGATCTGGTTCGAATACCATTGGTCGTTTTTCAGATGCTATATGCAGATGACAGCTAACTCGTCACTTTCGGAGAAATAGCTTTATTCAGAATGTCGACAAATGACTAGAATTCACAGCCATTTAAAAAGCTTTACGACTCGAATTTACCTGAAGCCAGCACTCTCTAGCTGAAAGTTATTATAAGCATTACATTACCAGAACTACCACAATCTCACAAAAACAAGCCTGCTTCCATAGTAAGTTTGAGATCATTTTTAGAAACTACACAAAATCTAAACGTACAATACATGACTGATAACTGAACACTGAATTGCTCAATTTAGGTGAACAAAAATTCCGGACAAATTAAACAAGTTCACAGGAATCAGTCCCAACTTAAAGACTGAAATCTCTTCTCCCAACAATCAGAATTTGTCAATGCCCTTGTGGCTGGGTTCTCACAGATTACTTTCCTTTTTCTTGAAGCATGTATTCCTTCTTCATTTCTTCCAACCCAGCATCATTCGTGCTGCAAAAAGACATGATATGAAATGAAATGGAATCAAGTTAACACGATCAAAGCCTCAATCGTGATTCATTAACTCCGACAGTTTAGGGTTCCTAAACAAGTCCCAAGCCTGGTTTTTGGTTTCTATAATTACTAAATGCATCTAATATTATTAACTTTATGTGGCAATCATGTCAGTTCCAGGCAAAATCTGCACTGAAACAGGGAATATAAAGCCTTCTAGTGTGAAACCATCGCCTTGTCATGCATTATGCCAGCAAGCATAGTCTTCTTCCTATTTGTTTTTCTTACACAAAGAAAGCCAGGTTTTTTCAAGAAGTTTCTGCTAGCGAACAGGTTAACTGTTCCAAGTCAATATAAGGATAATACACCCAAACACTTATGTAATATACAAGTTGTTGGCAGCCAAAAATCATCTAGAAGAGTCTTTCTGTGAAATAGATAAAATGATGCCTCCGTGTCCCACTCAGCTTTGGTATCTTTCTGTGAAATCTAGTAATAAACTGATTATAGATATTTTGATGTTAATGAATAGATTTACCCTTCCATAAAAATTGACTACAGAAACCAAAGGAGATGTATTAGAGAAACAGGTCCTAAGCAATTCTCGATAGTGACTCATATTATAAGCACAAAAGCCAAGTACTGAATATGAACAACTTCACCATGGGCAATATCATTAGCCAGCATAGCACCTTTATAAACTCCTACTAAAAGTGTACTTCTGTTCAGAAACTCTAAGCTTCCCTTTCAAACAACTAGAGAATAATCCTAAGAAGTTAACAAGATTGCCCCCCAGCTGAAAGAATATTAAGAATAGGAGCAATCTCAAGCTATCCATTTTTGGCAGTCTCTTAGGGTCAGAATTTTTCACTTATCAGTCTCATCCAAGTAAGAATTAAAGTTAAAAGACACGAAAACGATAACAAAAGAAGAGGAACAACTAGGACTCATTTTGGAGGATACTTGAGTCCATTCCCACCCTTGATCATTCTTTTCTTCAAAAGGGAGACTAAGGTTACGAAATAAGGTCAGTTGGTTATTAAATTTCACTAAAATTGTTTCAATAAAGGCACATGAGTCTTCTTCATTCCTGTGTCTCTTTTTTGCCATCAAATCAGTAGAAGATTCATTAAACTGTGAAACTCTTCACTTAATTTCCTCTGCAGTTTTGGGATTTATCATGCACATTTGGGACCCCAAACTCTTGAAGAATCTTTTGAAATATGCTATAAAGATCAAAGGAAACCAGATTACAATAGCAAATGTAAGAATCTCGAACAAACTGTGAAATATTTCATATATGTTATAGACACATCTTCATGTAACCAAGGGTGAATAGTTTTGGAAGTGGAAATCATAAACTTCAACAACAACTAGTGAGAGTCCCACCGAAACTCGAGGTCTAAAGAGGTTAAATAGTCACAACCTTACCCTTACCTAGTAGAGAGGTTATTTCTGATAAACAATGACATAAAAGTTTCAAAAGGTTGATAAATATCATACTTCTGTGTAAGACCAATATCCAAGCTCCATAACTCTACGTCTGCTATCCCAGTCAAATTTTCAAACAAAAGAAACCTTCAAAATGGAACATCTTGTATTCACAATTAGCAGTGTTGACCTTGTTGGAAAAGCTCCACCCTCCAAACTTGTAATCAAAGCCGGGAGAGAGAGTACAAAAAGGTTCAAAACATTAACACTCCAAACAGAAAGAAATTCCCCAAATAACAAAATCCAACCTTCTAATGGGAAAACATGTGTGGAGAACAACACCCGAGACAATTTCAATCAAATAAAATACATACCACCAACCATTTCAATAGTCCAACGAACTGACTTTCCACTACTCAACAAGACAGTCAACCAAGCGCCTTAAATCCAGCATAGGACAGTTCATTAACTTGATTACACAAACAAGCAACAAAGGGAAAATGAACAAGGAAAAAACCGAATAAAGCATGCCTGACCATAAAAATACCAACACAGACACAAATTTAGTACGAAATCCAATCAAAATTAGAGAAAACAAAATAGAAGCAAAACCCAAGTGGGAAATACGAAGATAGAAAATTGATGAACTTACAACTGGTGCAGGCATTCGTTTAACTCTTTAGCCTGTTTTCGGCACTGCCAGACAACAGAAATGGTTCTTCCGGAGGCGCACTGTGCATACTTGGAAGTGTAATGATCACATTCTTTTAACGCCCTTTGCTTCATTTTACTTCTCAAAGCTTCACATCAAATACACATTTGAAATTCAAATTTATCAAAATCTCAATCACCCAATTATACGAGAAGAAAAGGAAGAGAAAAATGTTGAAAAAGACCTTCTTCCACCTTCTTTTTCACGTGATTCTCACGTGCTTCCTGTACGTATCCCATGTTCAAGAGCTCTATGTGTTCTGTTTCAGTCGAACTGTAACAACAAAGAGGCGCTCGTCTAAGACTTAGGACACGCCTTATGCTGCTTAAGCTTCGATATTAGGCCAGTTATGGGCTCAAATTTTTGGGTTACATCAACAACGTTCCCAGGGTTGGACAACCGACCGGGATCGAAACGAAATGGCTCCGACAAATTTAAGAAAGTTACTCGATTTAATGGTCACTCAGATTGCAGTTGAGTGTAGAAAAAGAGTCATACACGATTTCGCTACGGTAGATTTGCACGAGGTAACGATAATAAGGATAAGAATAAATATTATCATTATAATTATAATAGTTGGTTAAGAGAAATAAATGATTATTATTATCATTTATAATGGTTAATTTGTGAAAAACATTAAGAAATAAAAATTTATTATATTTTAATTAATTAATTATATTATAATTAATTAATTACAATATGTTGATTAATTAAATTATTGTAATTAATTTTAATTAATTATATTGTAGCTAATTAATTAATTATATTTTAATTAATAATAATTTTATTAATTATATTGTAATTTATTATTTTAATTAATTAATTACAATATTTTAATTAATTATATTGTAGTTAATTAATTGTTAATAATATTTTAATTAATGAATAATTATATTTTAATTGATTATATTGTAACTAATTAATTATATTTTAATTAATTAATTAATTATATTTTAATTAATTAATAATAATATTTTAATTAATTAATTGTAACAAGCACACCCTTACATAACAATGATACTCATTCCTTTAGATTAGGAGAGAAATAGAGTATTACTCAAAAATGAGTAATCAAAATAATAACTCTATAATCATAATCCCTTACCAAACTCAATCTCTCATTTTATATCCATTCCCTTTTTTTTTTTCATACCCACCAAATAAGCACACCCTTAGTCTTGAAACAAGCAGATTTTAGAATCGGCCATAGTCCATGGGCCGGTTCATGTGTTATTTCAGTTTCCGGGTCCATAAGAAAATAAATGGTAGCTCCCTCGTCCTCGATATTTGCTTTTCAGTTCTTTACAGTTTTGGTTAATGTCTCCATCAACGAAGACAGATGATGGGGACACAATAATCTTGTGCCTCGCAGTGTTTGCTTGTTGTCCTCACCCATTTTAATTCCTTCTTTAGAGCACAAAGACAGAAATTTTTTGTTCCTACCAAGATTGTGGTACAAGATTTCTTGTCTCAGGGACAAAAACAAAACACATAAGCAACTTCTAAAAATACCCCTCCCTCCACAAAAACAATTTTTTATTCTTAATTATATTATTAAACTCATCATCACCATCATCATCACCATCATCATCATCATCATTATTATTATTATTGTTATTATTATTGTTGTTATTATAAATTTTAAACTTATTATTATTGTTATTATTATTATTATAAATGTTAAACTTATTATTATTATTATTATTATTATTTATTATAAATTTCGAACTTTATTATTATTATTATTATTATCATCATCATCATCACCATCACCATCATCATCATTATTATTATTATTATTTATTGTTATTATTATTATTATTTATTGTTATAAATTTTCTACTATACTAAATTAATTATCTTATTATTATAAATTTTGTACCTATTATTATTATTATTTTAATTTTATTATATGAAGATAATTATCTTATTATTATTATTGTTGTTGTTATTGTTGTTGTTGTTGTTGTTGTTGTTGTTGTTGTTGTTGTTGTTGTTATTATTATTATTATTATACAAAATTAATTTTATTATTATTTTTTATTATCATTATTATTCATAATTAATTTTATTATTATTATTTTGATTATTAAATTAATTTCTTATTGTTATTGTTATTATTATTCTTTGTTAACTTTTTTACTAACACAAATTAATTGTTTTAAAATAATCAATGAATTACATATTTCCAATCATATTATACTGCAGGGGTATTTTAGTCATTGATATTGTTTTTATGTTCTATCAACTGCAACCAAACACATTTCTGTCCTCTAGATTGAGACAGTTTTATCTGTTTTGTCTATCATAACCAAACACCTCACTGTCTCCAATTTTTGTTCTATTTTGTCTCTAAATTTTTATCTCATTCCGTCTCTGCATACTGAAGACAGTAACCAAATGCAGCATTAGGGTCTACCTATGTTTGTATAATGTTTCTGTTTCAATTAAAATTATGTTCCCTACTTCCAATCCATGAAAAAACACAAGATATTAATCTTGAATTGGACAAAGAACTTCTTTGCATAAAAATAAGATGGCATGAAAAATATGATTTGTGAAAAGAAAAAAATTGACATACTTAAAATTTTAAACATCCGATCGGATATTGAACAACTAAAAACAAATTGGTATTTAAAATTTTAACTAGTATTAGACCATCATCAATATATAATGATAAGAGATAAAAATTATATTAAAAAACAATTCCTAAAAACCAGCTATATTAAGAAGAAGACTAAGAGCTATTTGTTTCCGTTTTTTTCTTCTATTTTTTGTTGTTGTTTTTGTAAAAAGATAAACAAGTAAATAAAACGTGTTTGTTTAACTCTGTTACAATTTCATGTTTTTGAAAATAAAAAACCGCAACAATTTTACAAAAACAAAAAAAAATAGCATTTCCCTGAATTTTCGTAACAAGTTTTCTTGGACAAAAAAACAACAGATCCATGTTTCTCTAGTATCGTCTCTAGCAAACCCATCTTGAATAATAATATTCATATGTTTTACATCTATTTTACAAGCACACACAAGATCAGTTCACTGTGAACTTTTTTTTGGAGTTTCTTTGATGAAAAGTTTGTTTGAGCTATATGTTACCGTTCATGGAGCCATCACTTTGATTAGTATACAAAATGCTTCTTGTTGTTGATTTATGTGTTACTCCTTTTATGAAAACAACGACAAAAAAGGGATCTTTTAGGTTTTCAAGATTGTTTGCTTAGGATACTCTAAAGCACTAATCTGTGTGATTTTGAGATCTAATATTTAGAATCAGCAACAAAGCAAACAACTTTATTGTCTCTTTATCCTCTGCTTGCTGATAATATCATGATTTGGACATTTCTTGTTCTTTGTCTTCTGGGTTTTCAAGGTTTTTCACTTGGGATATCTTCTTGAGTACTAATATGTGAGCTTTTGAGATCTAATGTTCACAATAACAAAAAAAAAAGGATATGGAGAGCAGATTTTGTAGTCTTCTAAGTCTAGGCAAGGATTCAGATACGATTCCATGATTATAAAAATTATTTTATCAAAATCGGTAGATCATTATTATAAGAGATGTGACATATTAAAGAATTGATTAATTGAACTGGCAGAGGGGTGAATGGGGAATAACTATTATAGGAGGATGTTTTGTACGTTTTTGAAAGTGAAACTAAAATGACAGTAGAACCAAATGTAGATGTAAGGCTAGCTCTTACTTTATTAGTTGAAAGATACATAAATTGTAAGCCTTGGGAATTTTGTATAGGTTAAGATCGATAGCTTGAAGGGTAAGAAAATTGGGATGTGTTTCTCAGCATCTTGGTGCGATTCGTTTCAAAAGTTTACCCCAGCTATGGTGGAAGTCTACAATGAACTTGCTTCAAAAGGGGACTTGGAGATTGTTTTTCTTACAGCTGATGAGGATGATGAATCGTTTAACAAATATTTCTCAAAGATGTCATGGCTTGCAATTCCATTCTCTGACTCCAAAGCATGTGAGCAGTTAGATGAGTTATTCATAGTGAGTGGAATACCTCATCTTATCCTCGGTGAAAGTGGGGATCTTTTGACTGAAGATGGAGTTGATACTGTATATAGATTCCTACCAAGTCACTTGGCTTCTAATTCCTCTTTTGGCACATTGATTCCAAAAGTTTGTCCTCTTGGAGATTATGGTAGGAACTGAAACATTAAAACCTACGATTTTTTTCCCTTTTCTTTTCTTTCTCGAATTCTTTTTTGTTGGTTTTTGTCTTTTGGTCTTGTGATGCCCTGAAGCAAATACTAGAAAATAGAATAAGAAAGTACTAAATTGTACCAAAAAAATAATATTTTGTTAATCTTTCATCATCACATGATTGTGCGGATAAAATTAGAAGAAAATTACACACAAATTTTGGAACATTTTTATGTAATAAAGGAAAATATTCCTGAGTCTAGTGGATGGTTCTACCTTAATGTTCGTTCATAAGGACTCTTTAATCTTTATGTTGTTTTATATGGAGATCAAACTATCTTATAATGATTTAAGAAGTGGAATATGTTGTTGTACATGTAGATAAAAATATGCCTATACTGTAATGAGAATTAATTAATTTAAAAACACAATATATTTTATTAAAAATTATTAATATAAAAGTATAATTACAAAAATAAAAATAGGAGAATAAAACTAAATATGTTTTTATTTTCAAATTTTTATTACAAATCTCAACTAAACAAGTTTTTAGTTATTTTTAATTAAAAAATTAAAAACTAAAAACCACAACCAAAAAAAAAAGTAAAATCAAACGGCCCCTAAGGGAGCAGTTGGTTCAAATGAGGTAATGGTAATAAGAATGATAATGAATATACTGAGGAATGAGAATATATATAATCATTATAAATATGATGGTTGGTTAGAACGAATGAATGGTTACCATTACTATTGATAATGGTTGGTTTGTTAAAAATATTGAAAAATAAAAGTTTGTTAAATTTTTATTTTACATCAAATTTTAATATATTTTAATTAGTTATATTTAATTACTAAAAAAGAAACGATATAATTAATTAATTATATTATAATAGTATTTAAATGAATTGTAATTAATTTTGTTGTAATTAATTAATTAATTATATTGTAATATTATTTTAATTAATTACATTGTAATTAATTGATTATATTAATTATATTTTAACATTATTTTAATCAATTATATTGTAATTAATTAATTATAATTTAATTAATTATATTGTAATATTATTTTAATTAATCAATTATATTGTAATATTATTTTAATTATATATAATTGTTAAAAAGATGTTTAAAAAGAAGAAGAAGGGTGTCACAAGAGTGCCAACCACTATCACGCCTGTAATATTGGCCCATTGCTTAGGAATGAATTTCATTCCTCTTATGTTTGGGGGGTATCGAGTAATCGCCGAAAGTCTGATATCAAAGTATTGTTCCTATAATCATAATAATCAACCAACCAATTGTCATTCATTCCTTACCCATTGAACCCTTCCCAAATCCATCAACCAAACACCTCCTAAGATAAAAGATGATTAAGACAAAGTCCACAAATTACTTGTAATCATTTTTGTTGCTCTTACTTAGTTATTTTAGTTCTTTAGGGACTTTTCATGCGTAAACATATTATGTTTTTACCTTAACGCATAAATCTTTTATTCTTATTAAGAGAAATCAATGTATTGATTTTAAAAAACTTTCTTAATCTTATAAGACTCTTTGAAAAAAAATTAAACATTTTAGATCAAGTTTTGGATGAAGAGTTGAGGTTTGATCTTTAAAAGAAACTTGAAAATTCTTTGAAAATATGTTATTAGACACATTATAGGTGTAGGATCAATGTAATGTTTCTAAAGACATTAGTCTACCAATATATCGGGAGTTTTGAAAAATTATCTATTAAGAGTATGTATATGATATTAGTTGATATATTAGTTGATCAATGTGTCATATTGGTCGACCAATGTCAATATTACTATTCATTACAGCAGAGTTCTTGTGTCTACCAACATTTTGGAACTAGCATGAGTATAAATGCTTGGAAATTCATTTGTTAAATATCTTTATGACATTTAGGGGTTATAATAACACATGTAGAAGAGTTTTTGAGCATTTATAAGCATTTATTCATTATTTGGAAGTTGATTGATGGTCTTTGAGCATTAAAGTGAGCAAGTAAGGTTCATTTGAATTGTAAGCATCAATTGAGGTTGGTTTTCTTATATTTGATTATTTTAAGAAGCATTGAGGTTTCTTTTCACCTTTTAAGGAAGATTGTACAAGGGTTCCTCTTTTTCGAATAAAGATTATTGTAAGAAGATCTCTCCTTATCTAGTTGAAAGAAGAGATTAGTGGAATTCCAAAGAGTTTTGAGGAGTGGACATAAGCAATATTTATTTGTCGAACTACTATAAAATTAGTTGGTAACTACTTTTCCTTATAGTATTGACTTTATTCTTGGTTGATTGACTGAGCTAAAATGATTTTTCATTGTATTTTATCATCATTTTGAAATTAAATAAGGTTCATTATCAATTGAAATTGTAATAATATTTTATTATTCAATTCAATCCCTTTTGGTGTCATTAGAAATTAATAAGTGGAATCAAAATGGGTTCTTTTATTGTAATTTCAAATAAAATTTTTAGAAAAAGATACTCATATCATACATACGAGCATCCACATCTTCACCAAACAAGATAGCCAAAATATTAGTAGGACTCGTATCTTTGCTAAAAAGTAGGTTAATTACAAAAAAAATACTAAATTTTGTTTAATTTTTTAATTATAGTCCAAACTTAAAAAATGACAATTAAATACCCGAAATTTTAATTTTTCTTAAATATAGCCTAATATTAGTGTCTCCATTAACGAAGTTGACGTGATAAGTCAGGTCAGACGTGGTTAATGACACGTAAGAAACCTATGAAATTTGCTAAAGGATGCTTCCTTACACCACCTGTGGAACCTCCTAAGAAACCTCCTCCCTCTTCATTGGCCTCCTTATTGTTCTACCTTTTATATACCTCTCACTCTCCAATTTTCACTCAACAGCAACAAAAGTCCCATCTTTCTATTCTTCTTCTTCCTCCTCTTCTCCTCTCTTTGAACTCAAATTTTCACACTATCACTAACTAAGTTTTCAATGGGGGATGAATCTTCAACCTTGGAACTTATCAGACAACACTTACTAACAAAATTCAGTTTTATGGACAATTTCTTGTTCATCAACAATCTTGAAGTGTACACCTTTGATTCCAAGCAACCAAAGCCCTCAAAGAGTTCAACTTTAAGCTAGCAAAAACCAACGATAACAGACATAACCATATCTTCTCCTAATATAGCAACAGTTAATAACATAATTGATAGGGGTGAGCATTATTCGGGCCGGCCCGAATTAATTCGGGTAAAAAAATTTCAAATTTCGGGTAATTCGGGTAATTCGGGTATTACCCGAATTATTT
>JANVCQ010000008.1:15583649-15625034 GCA_025531925.1 Erythroxylum plowmanianum | reverse complement strand
GTTGGCATATTTTCGCAATACAGTATTGAGGAGATTGAATTCTACTTGATCTTACAAAAAATTTCAGTTATAAAGAGCAGTAGTGGTCAACAATTGCTAATGGAATGACTTGATGGATTTGTTCACGAGGACATATGCTTGTGAAGTATATGTAGTAAACTAAGCTTTTATTAAAAGTTCCCTCTGTAGCTTGTAAATTAAATAATATATTCCTTTTGTTTCTAATCTTTGGTTATTGGGTGAAATATTTTAGTTTTCTTTATGAACAAGTTATTATTATTATTATTATTATCCTTATGTATTTATTGTAATTTTATTTACTTAAATATTTTGCGTATCATTTTTACTTATTTGGTTTAAAGTGTGCATAGCAACTGATCTTCTTTCTCTATTACCTTCGCTTCTTGTTTTATCTCTTTTTCACTACTAGTACCTAGCTTTTCAACATGCCCTATCTATATGTTGGACAATTATTTTCTATATTTTTTAATATAGATCAACATGGCTCGCCCCCTTATTCGCAAACGACGACACAAACTAAAGAAAAGTTCTTACAAGAGAAAAAGACCTGCAATACTTCAGAGTACTATTGAGTCAAGGTTAGACAGTTTCATTGTTAAGTTTGAGTCTATTTGCGAACAAATGGCCTCACAATATGTAGCTGTTACAAATGCTTTGATTGCAAAGTCTAAATCTGATTCCCTAAGTAATGAGAAGATACAAGAGCTCATCAGTGAGCTTCTTAGTATTGACATATCTGAAATGGATGTTGGTAAGGCTACTACATTATTTTGTAATGATCTTACTAAAGTTCATGTTTTGTTCGCTTTGCCAAGTCATTTAAAAAAGTCTTTTGTACTTGGATTTCTCTATCCATCTTTTAGTCTATGAAGATGGATAGAGGAAGCATATTAATATTTTTGTAAGTATTATGAACTTATGATGTAATTGATGTTGCCTAACCAGGTTATTTTGTATTAGTTAGGTCTTTTGTAGTCATGATGTAAACAACGTTGTAATTTTATACCTGGTTATTTTGCATCAATTGAAGGCTTTTGGTTAAGGTATTATGTATATGATACATGTTTTACATCATTTGCATTATCAAAGGAATGTAAATTATATTAAACAATGTTACTTGATTTTACTATAGCAATGACATAGTGAATATTATGGTTATGTCGATAAAATATGCAATATTTTAGATTATTAAATTATATTTTGAGGATATTATGTAACTAATGATATGCTGATGCAAAAAAATACTGGAATATTTTTTTCTTCAAGAACTATTGGAAATAAAATACTGTAATATACTTGATTTTAAACATTCTGTCACTATAAATAGGGTACATAAAATATAATTAATTAAAATATATTTAAAAATTGATATAAAACAAAAATTTTAAAAATTTTAATTTCTCTATATTTTTAACAAACCAACCACCATCAATGGTAGTAGTAATCATTCATTCATCTTAATCAACCATTATAATTATAATGATTATATCCATTCCCATTCTTTACTATATTCATTCCCATTACTCTCTGTGAATCAAGTGTCCCTTAAAACTGATTTCCTTAAAGTCTCCGATTAATAATTGTGTAAATAGTTAATATCAAATATTAGGAATGACAGATAAATAATAAGATTACTTATTGTGACTGGAAGGTTACGATTTGAGTTACAAAAATAATATTTTTATAATATATAAAAAGAAAGCCACATATAATAGATGACCCTCTCCGGACCTCACTTGAAATTTTTTTTACTTATATTTAGTTGCTATATAATTTATTTAATAAGTAATTAATCCAAACGTTTTGTATTTTATAAATAATTAATCAAAATATATTTAAAAATTTATAAAATATTAATTTTAAATAATAATGAATGATTTTATGATAAAAATGAGATTAAAAAACTATAAAAAAAGCTGCTACATCAACGAAACAAAACAAAATAATTATTACAAATATTTAATATAAAAGATTGTAATAATAAGAATCAGTCAAATCTAATATTGAGTGTTTAAAATTTATTATAAGTCTACGTCTCATTCTCTATAACTAAACAAATAAAAATTCTGTTCATTCCCTGTAGTCAAATAAATCAAAGTTAGGATCAAGAAAGTATTCTTATTGGAACCTGTTTATTAGATGTTATCAAGCTGAGACGAATACGATAACTACCGAGAAATGACACTTACACCTTTGCTTTATCCACTGTCCACCAAGTCACCAACTCCAAGCGTTACAAAACCCAATAAATTCATGGACGCCCATTTATTCTCAAAACTCTCCCGCCATGCCAACAGAGGGAGCCAAATTTGAAAACAATTGTCCCGCTGAAACACTTGGTCGTAATAAAAGAAAGCTCTCTTCTTTGTGCTTTCCATCAATCCATCTTGTAAGTCTGGCTTTGGGTTTTTAGTTTTATCTTTAGGAACAGCTGCGAACATGGCTGTTACTTCAGATTCTGTGGAGGTCTCTGTCCAAACAGCGAGGAAGAGCCGGTCCAAGTGCCCCGGTGTTCGCGTCGTTAACGGAAAAATCTATGATTCTGAAAAGGGGAAAACTTGTCACCAAGTAAATTTTATACGCGCAACCTTGATTGTCCCTCTCCTTGTTTTCTATTTGGTTCACACGAAAGCCTTTTTCTTGCGGATATTTGAAGTTCCTACTTGAGATATATTTGTTTCTTCCGTCGTCAAGCTTGTACCTTTTTGTTTTATCTTTGCTTGCTTCTTCATGCTCTTCAGCAGTCAAATTTGGTTCAACTTGCATTGGCCTTCGATAGTTGACATATACGAATGTCCTTATATTTACTTTGTGTTGCTATTTGAAAGTTGAGCTGGGACTTGCGCAAGGTTTTTGTTGCACTGCTGTCAGATGAGGTTTACTTAGGAAGGGCGTCAATCTTCCGAGAAATAAACATTTTGTTTAGACCTTTTCTATAATGGCATTGTGCTGATATGTTCTGTATCATCTTTAGTTTGTCTCATAGACAGGATCTTTATAGAAATTGAGATAGAGAAAGTTAGGTCTTGGTTTTATGATGTTTAACACTTGGGTTTTGTTGGTATCATTGTGTTACAAACAACGATGATTAACTGAGTGTTCTATTCAATAATTTAATTGATCCCAGTGTATTTTGTCGGGTTTGTTGTATGGATCTTTGTTACCCTTCCGGGAATGATTGTAATTTCTAGATTGCTTGTGTGACGGATTTATTTATTATCAGGATCGCATCTATTATTGTTATAGGTAATTTGCTTAGCATGTACTCTTTTGCTTGGAATCTTATTTAATGCATTAATTATCCTAGTGCCGACAAAAGACGATGGATTTTATGGCCACCTGCAAGAATCAGAAAGTGAACAAGCAATGTCCTATTAACTATTGCCGCAAATGCCTAATGAACAGGTTAGATATTTGTTTCCATGATTGTTGTACTTTTGATAAGTTCTGCGCAAAATCTCTCTCAAACTGGGAATGCTGGAAATCTTTTAGATATGGAGAAAATGCAGAAGAGGTATCATTGAAAAGTGACTGGATATGCCCCAAGTGTAGGGACGTTTGCAATTGCAGCTTTTGCATGTAAGTGCATGATATTTTGAATTTAACGTTGTTGTTCTCATGGATAGTCTTTACGGTGAACCTAACACAATAATTTTTCTCTAGGAAGAGAAAAGGTCATAAACCCACTGGTATACTAGTGCACACAGCCAAGGGAAAAGGATTTTCTTCTGTCTTAGAACTTCTAAGTGTCAGCGGTCCTCAAAATTTGGATCGTGATAAGATTCTTGCGAATGAGGGTGCTTCACCAATAAAGCTGGCATCTTCTATAAAGGTTGTTTCAGGAAGAAAAACTGGCAAGGAAAATTCTATCGATGGGAAAAATGATTTGAACCTGAATATTGGATCAATTGTAGAGGATGGGAATCCAGAGGAAATTGGCTCCAAGAAGCTTGGAAATGTTGGGAAAGTTTCAGATAAGATGAGAAAGAGAAAGAGAAAGGAAGGACCTAGCGTTCAAAACACTGTTTCTAAGGAAGAACTAAAGATTCAAGAAGGGAATGAAATCCCTGGTGGCATGGGTAATGATAAGACACCTGTGCTGTTCGATGGAATTCCAAATGCCTCAAATTGTATAAATGGAGTTTCAAATATGGTTAATCCTAATGACCTGGGTACCGGGATTACCTCCGCTATAGAATCATGCAAAATCAATGCGTGCACTGCAGAAGTTCTAAACAAAAAAATTGAGCCCGAAATTCAGTTGCCTCCTGGCACTTGCTTAACAACTGTAGCTGGCACTAAGTTTTCTGCTGAAGATGTTGGAGATGCATTACAATTTTTGGAATTTTGTGCCAGTTTTGGTAAGGTAATAATAAATTACTACTGAAGGAGGCATACAAGAAGCGGGTTCAGTATTGTGAAGATGTATAGAATTTTCTTGAGTGAAGTTGTGTGTTCATATTATTTTCTCATATTTAGATCTATTCATATATAGGTATGGCAATAGTGAAATTCTTTTTCTCATTTTTTCTTACGAACTATATTCCTGCATTAGTGACTTGTATGCATTTTTTTTCTCTTATATGTTCAGTGCTTGCATAGTGAGCTTAATGATTTCATTGCACCTTGAATTCTTTTTATTAGAAAAAAATTCAGTTTTACACCAGTCACAGTTTTGCTTTCCTTTTGTGTCGTCAGGCTCTTGAACTGAAGAAAGGGCAGGCTGAAGCTGTACTTCAAGAGATAATAAATGGCCGAAAACTTCGTCGGTCACAATACTCTTTGGTAGCACGTTTCAATATCCTTTTGTTATCTTTGATACATCAGGAAATTGGAGAAGAGTATGATTTCTGCTCTAATGCAGTTATTTGAATTTCCTTTTTCCTTTTTTTTTTTCTGTGTGATGGAAGAGCGTTAATAACTGTCTTTTCCAGGCCTCCAAGTCTAAGTCCGACCAAAGATCAAAAGTCATGGTTGCAAGCTCTTGGAGAATGTATCTCTGACTGCGGGTTCATGTCTAACGAATATCCCTCTGATTGTTTTGTCAAGGGCAACCAAGGATATGATGGCTTAAGTGCATCAAAAAAGCTTAAACTCTTGATATTTCTGTGCGATGAAGCTCTTAACACCTCGTAAGGAACAAAGATAGAATGGAAATGGAAATCTATTCCTTCAGAGCAATCCACTTTTTCCATTCATTTCTCTGATATTACCATAGTAGTCATGACCTTTTGTTTTGTTTTGTTTTTGTTTTTGTTTCCCATCCACTTCCCTAGAAACTTGCGAAGTTGGATTGACGATCAGCAGTCCAAATACAAGAAGGAAAAGAAGGAATCCAGGGAAACGATTGCTGCTGCAAAGCGGAAGGTAGAGAACTTAAAGCGCATACTTGTGCTTTGAGTTGAGTAATGATCTCAAGTTGATAGTAAATGAAATGTTTTGCCTTTTGGTTTCTGATGCAGGAAAAACATATGAAACAGAAGATGCAAGATGAGGTGGCCAAAGCTATTATTGCAAAAACTGAGGGTCCCTTATCTGTCTCGGAGTATGAAGCAATTGTTTCACAAATAAAGAGTGCAGCAACTCAAGCTCATGCAGAAAGGATTGAGGCCATGAACATGATGTCAAAGAGTATGATTTGACTTTCAACTCCTAATGTATAGAAATGTTTTTATTTTTTGTGGAGGAAAAATGTTGCATTTCCTAAAATCGTCGGATTCCTTGTGAACTTGGGAGAGTTATCTAGTAATTTGCATCTTGCTTATCCAAATTCAAAATTTAATTAATAGGAATCCTGTATTAGGTGGTGCAGATATCAAGTTGGGCGAGGAGCACGTTTGCAATATAGTGTTTGATAAACTTGATTTAGTTCTAAATTGTAATATTCAGAGTCCTACTCGTTGAAAACAAATGGACTTATATTTTTACAAGGTTTTACAAAATTATTGAATTTGTGAGGGCAGGATTGGAAATGTTGTTTGACAACACTAATTTAAGATGCCTGCGGGTAGGAGTGCCTGTGGCTACAAGTTATATGCCTCTACTTTTTTAGTTTACTTCACTTTACCTGCAAATATAGAATGGTGAAATCTATGATATTTTATGATATGCATCTCACCATCAGTTGCATGCAATGTGCACAGAGATTCAAAGATCTGATGCTGTTAGAACAGATCATATTCTTTTGGATGCTGATGGTCATGCCTTCTGGAGATTAGCAGGCTATGATGGTCACTCTAGCATCTTGCTTCAAGGTTGAGTTGCTTCTCTTCTTTGGGTATTTGGTGATTTTCATCCATACATCTATTGTTATCAGTTTGTCATCAAATGATTTTCTTGGACAGACATGGGAACTTCTGATGCTGATAAGTTTTGTGAGA
Organism: Erythroxylum plowmanianum; assembly: GCA_025531925.1. Classification (NCBI taxonomy): domain Eukaryota; kingdom Viridiplantae; phylum Streptophyta; class Magnoliopsida; order Malpighiales; family Erythroxylaceae; genus Erythroxylum; species Erythroxylum plowmanianum. Next base: position 15,618,633 of record JANVCQ010000008.1, on the reverse strand, counting down.
AATGGTTTGTCTATGATGCTGAAGAACACGAAAAGGAAATTGAGAAATACTTCTCTTTCTTAAGGTAAGTACACAGCATTTTATTCGCAAACAACAAAAATTTTTCTTGTCCCCTCAAATTTATTTTAGCTCTGAATTTATCTATGATAGAAAAATTATAATCACTAGCAATTGTCAGATCTTCTAGCTTTGGATCTCTACTAAGTATTTGATTGTTTTGGAGTCATATCAGGACAAGTCCTTCAACATATGTCAATGCATAATTTCACCCTAAATTGTGAAATCTTGGGCACTTGTCAAGCGATAAAGTGAGATTAGTATTTATCCTTTTGAACTACAATAATATAATTGGGATTTAGTTGCAGGTGTACTTCAGCCTATAATGTTTGTACCTGTTAGTGTGATTTTGTATCTTGATCACTTATATTAGCCTTATAACTTACAAACTAAACATTAAATGATTTTGGGAAAGCAGCCGCTACTAAAAATCCCTCCTTTTTTGCTGAATTTGGCACTTCTACAAGTATTTGCTGTCATGGACTTTAGTTACATATATAGTCGGTTGGAAGGTCATGTTTTGTTACATTAAGAACAATTCTGGAAAAAATGCATGTTACACTTATTACGTGCGGCCTTCCTTTTTTTTTTTAATATTTCACCTAGCAGCTTTTATAATTTTTTATTTTCTATTTTTTTTTCAGATTGAAGAGGAGCAGGCTTAATAGGACTCTCAGTGGGAGTTGAAACAGATTGCTAGCTTCATTAAGGATGCGTCTGTAATGTTTACAATCGAGGTATGAAGTTGTGGCTTTCAATGGAGAATTTGAAATATGAATAAGTATGCAATGAATTTCTCACGATTTAGATATCTTGGGTCACATTATTCTGATGACATCACAAGCAAGATAGCTAATGAATTATACGTTGCTGAAAGCTAACCACAATGTATCAATCTTCTGTTATGAAAAGAAATGAGAAAAAGAGGAGCTAACCTTAACATAGAAAGCCTTGGGTGGTCCTAGCTGATTGCATTCCTTATTTGCGGTGGAATGCAATCAGTCACTATAGAAAGCCCGTTTGACACGATCTCGTTTGTTGTCTGTAGGGATCCTGAAAATGCATATAGCTGTAGAATAGTACGAGGGGGTTAAGGTAAAAGGTTCCAGTTTGCTGTGGAATTTGCTATTGCATTGACCCACTGACAATGTGGTGAAATTGTAAGAATATTTGATGAATCCTTTTGCATCCAGTGGATGCTCAATATTTTGTTCTATCCTCGCCGATTATATAGTTGCCATGTGTTATTTTTTTAGATTTTAGATAAAAAGTAGAGATTATAAATAGTATTTATTAATCAAATGTTATTAATATAATGATTTAATATAGATTTTAAATTTAAGTTATAATAATTCGATTTGTTATAAACAAATAATTTATCCTAATTATTTTAATGGGTTTTTTTAGAAAATAAAAAACTAGAAATTGTTTTTGAAATTTTTGAAGGCAAGATGTTTTTCCACTTGTGGCCTGTGACTTGACCTATTTACATTTTTTTAAAAAAATTTGATAAAATGTTTTTGTACATTTACTTCAGACTACGGGCTGAGCTCGCCAAAGATAGCCTTGGTCTGAGTTTGACCCATGGCCTGGTTGAGCCGAGGGTCTAAGTGTGTGGCTTTGCCAAAGTCGTGTCGGGTCGGGAATAGATTGCAATATGAGACCAGCAAGGTCGGTTAATTGTCACAATCTATACGTACATACCCAAACGTTTCTGATTCTGGATCAACTTGTTTAATCACAAGCGTTGCTATCCTAAAACCGGATTTCACAATTCCCTCAAAAAATCCGCACTCCTGAGCACTACAAACATTAGTGACATTTGAATTCTAGTACTAGAAACGTTAAGTTTCTTTGATCCTAACACGAACTTGACGTTTTATTTAAAATGAATTTGATATCTGTATAATAAATTTTAAATAAATGAAATTAATTTTTTTAATATTCTTAATAAAATTAATTAAAGCTAATTGCTTTAATTAATTTCTTTTTATTAAATACCCATCTTCAAAAAAATTCTAGTTATATTTCAAAAAATAAAGCACAATTGTCACCAATCTTTTAAAAACCTTCGATTGTCACTCTCTCTGTTGTCAACAAGAATGGCAGCAGCTAACAGGCTGATTATTTTTTTTTGTTTTTGATTATAATAGAGATACATGAAACTTTAATTGACTAAGTGGGGGAGAGATACTCCCGAAACATTTTCTAGGAGGATAGATAAACAACCTACAGGCAGGTTTTGAAATATATGGATGTCGAGTTCTAGTGAAGCGGCATAAGTAGCTAACTAATCCGCAACGCGATTAGTCTCTCGGTACACATAGCTAGCCTTCACAACCCATTCTCTTGCTAGTAGATTTTGAATTCCGAGTAATAGAGAATTATACTGGATTGGCTGATCAGTCGAGGAGGAGAGTATGTTAATAACTATCAAGGAGTTCACATCTAACTCCACTTTCAGGTAGCCAAGATCTCATGCAAGTTGTAATCCTGTAAATACTCCTCATAATTCTGCACAAACGGCGGTGCAGACGCCTTTATTGTGTGCAAAGCCTCCTATCCAAGTTCCCATGCTGCGGCGAAGTATTCCCCCGGCTGAAGCTCACGAGTATGTTGCTTTATATGAACCATCCGTATTGAGTCTTATCCATGCAGGTGGAGGACTGTGCCAACTAACGAATGTCTCTACCCTCAGCCGTGGTTGCCATAAAGCCCGTCCGACTAATTCCTTAGCCTGTTCAAACGAATGGACGTAAGCAACTACTATTTGGTGAGGGTTGGTTGGCCATGAGAATTGAGGATCGAAGATGGTTTGGTTTCGCCACAACCATAGGAACCAACAGGCCGTACCGAGCATTAACGACCATTGGACACCTTGCGTCAGCTCGTTTTGTTTCAAATTACTTGACACCCATCTGTTAAGGTCCTCGTTGAAAAAGTCGTCACAAATGGCAATGCGAGGGAATTCTCGCCATAATGGTCGAGCTTGACATCCATCCCGAAGTACATGCAAAAGGGTTTCAGGTGCACCGCAAATTTGGCATGAGGGGTCGGTGGTGAGATGTCTGCTGTGTTGTTGGTGGTTGGTGAGTAGTCTACTACGGTTCATTAGCCACAAAAATGCTTTGATTCTTTGTAGTCCCTCCCATTTTCAAATTCGTTCCCAATCTCCTGTACGACTAGTATCTGGTTTGACCAGCTATCAACTTGTATGCTGAGGTAGTGGAGAATAAGCCATTCTTGGAAGCCCCCCAAATCAATCGGTCAGGGCCGAGGAAAGGGCTTGGTGGTAAGATTGCGGCAATTACCATGCAAGCTGATGCAGGGAGAAGTGATTGAAATACGTCCCATCGCCATCCTCCAGTATTATCTACGAACCAGTTTACCTGAAGGGTTAGCAAATTGCTCGGAATAGGATGCAACGTGTGGTGCTTAAGTGGACCAAGATCATGCACCCAAGCATCCTCCCAAAATTTCGTAGTGGCGCCATTTCCTACCACCCATTTGATGCCCCTAAGCACATGCGTCCTCCAGACGGATGCAATTCCCCTCCATACCATGGACCCTCTAGTTCTACGATTGTATGTCTTACCAACTGAAGTATTTGCACTATCGAGGATGTTCAAGTTTACGACTTATTGCACAATTGACAGCGTTTTTTTCCTCAGACCACCTCAGCATCCGAGCTCGTGTTCTGGATGAAAATGGCGGCATTTGGGGACGCCAAGAGAGATTTTGGATTCTGAGGAACCCGTCATTGTCACTCACGCTTTTTCATTACATATCGGAATCACATGAAACGTAAACAAAATGTAATCTACTGTCACACCACAACATCAGCATGAACAACACCATACTCATCAAAAGTCATAAATTATTGCTATCTTGCCAGCATCCTTGAAGGTGATTGAGAAGAAAGATGCTATTCGTCTTCTTCCTTAATGGTTTGTGCTTCTCTCTTTGCGGCCTTCTCATCATTGGCAAGCACCCACTTTGCCTCCTGCTGCTACACCACCACTTTCGTTCACCATTGTCACTCACTTCCCTTTTCTTTGCTGTATCAATTTCTTCTCTTGTTTCTTTTCCTTCAATCATCACCTGCATATGAACAAAATTCTCACAATCTCTTTTCTCTCTGATTAACTTACGAAAGTATAATTAAGCCAACTTAATTTCTCCCCATGAATGTCAGATAGGATCAGATTAAAGTATTGACATTAGTTTTAACTTGTGACTGTGTCATTTTTAGAAGGAGCTCCAGGAAAAAAAAATGCATGGGATGACTAGTACGTATGAGATGAGAGCAACTTTCGCTGCCTTGTGTTATATTATATAAGGTATAAAACATTGCTATTATTCAGGTAATCACATTATGCTCTCAATAAATGCATATGGTTCAGTAAATTATTGATTTTAAACAATTGGAATTTTTTTTTCTTGAATAATATGGAGCTTAATTTTAAATAAGAAAATTTCATAAAATAGTAAAATTTAGTAATTTTATATTCTTTTCATGTATGTTGTATTTAAGAAATGTTTTTATAGTTTGATAATTAATCAAATTAGTACTTTTTAGATATTTATAATATGACTTTGTTAATATATTTATATGACCTCATTGTTCAATATAAATTCTAACCACGGATTGATTTTATTCTAGCATAATTTAATAAATTGAAATTTAATTACTTAAAAATATTATAAAAAGAAGATTAAATTAATTATGAAAAATGTAAAGTTTGAATATAAACTATAAAGGGTTTGAATAGTAAAAGCCCTACGGCCTTGGCATAATTATTTGTCTAGAATTTGAGATATATTTTGTAATTTCTGTATAATTTATTAGTAAATGTGGATTTAATTAGATACAAATAAGAAAGGACGAGTAAAAAAAAAAAAGATTCTTTGTGAAATGCTGACAAGTGGGGTCCTGATGGATGTTAATTCTGTATGTGCACTACAGGGTGATCTAATTCCGTTTCTTCTCACACAACAATCAATAATATAATTTTGTCAATAATTCATACTGCAATATGATAGACATCCTTATTCAGTAATTTCAAATTCATATGCTAACTCAGGACAAAAACGTGAGGATGCTTTTGACATAGGAAACTAGGTTGTATAAGTTTTGGAACAAGCAGGGCAGATGGTGGCTTTTCAGAGACAGCATGCCCTACTGAAATTTGTGGCTAAAAAGTGATGGTACAGGGTTAGAATCGGATAAAGCTATGCCCAATGTTATGTGATAGATGTTATGATCACCATACTGCACTGTATCATGACCAGCCCAGATAATTTCCAAAAATAGGAAAAAAAAAGAGTGATGATACTGATGCGCCACTTTCAATTAGATTCCCCGTTGTCATTATCAAACATCTAAAGGGAAATGATTGAAGCATCTTCAGTCACGTCTAAGAAAAACAAAGAACATAATATTGATAACTTTAATACGAGTTGATAGATTCGGAAATGAAGTCTAGAGGCCTAGGAGGTGAGTAGATGTAGCCCTGCACACTTGGGGCCACAGGTAAGGGTGATTGGTGAAGGACCATGTTATCTCCTATTTCTACTTGGCTATTGCCAATGCTTTGCCTACATTTTTCTGGCCTAAAGTCTTTTTGCCAGTTTTGGAACAGGTATGCACCACAAAACAAAACAAATTGAGGAACGGACCACTCTTTATTTTACTAATATGACAAATTTAGTAAATGGTAAAAAAAAATTAAACACTGTTCCTCACCAAATTACAACTAAAAGGTGCTGCTGGTTTATGATGCAGTTCAGTTTTGTGTCTTCAGAGCACATGGAATCAATTTTAGTCACTCCATATGTCCACTCAACAGGAAAGTGTTCAAGTGTTTGAGACAATTGAATTCTACAGGTGGAAATTTTTGGTGTAGGCTATAAAAACTGAGACAGAGCATGTTGCATTCAGGTCTTCTATTGGAACTAACAAAAGCAGAAAAGAAAAACAAATTAACAGACACCCTACAAGCAGAAAATGGAAAAATAGAAGGAAGAAAAAACACCCACTTATGAATCTTTTTCACCAAGAAAATTGGCAGATGGATCAAGTTCATGGCCTGAAATGACACGTCTTAAGAAAATTTCTTTAGTAACACTTACCTTGTCTTCAGCTTTCGGCTTTGCATTATCAGAATTAGGAGAATCTCCACCTCCTGTTTCGCATCTCTTCAACGATTTCCCCATAATTGGAGGTGTTGAAGGTGGGCTTGCCCTCCTCGAGTTATGTTCAGGAGGTGTGCTTTGAGTTCCAACATCTCTTGTTGAGCCTTCCGATTTTTCTTCTACATAGAAAAAGCCCGAAACGAAACAACAGCTTGAGTCAATTTAAGCAGGCATTTCCAAAAAGCAACTGAAGTATCAGAAAATGTAAGTGTTCAGAGTTCAGACAACCTTGGATGGCCAAATGAAGAATATCTTCTTGGTTAGCAATGGAAAACGAGGGCTTTGTGTGGAGTTGTGACCGAGAATGGGAAGAGTAATTAACAAGAGGCACAGACATTGTAATTCTGGAGGTTAAGTTACGAAATGATCTTCCACTAAGCGTTTTTGCAGATAAACATTCCATCGGGACCTCTCCTGACTGTGGATTGCATATGTACTTCTCTGCTTCATTCCACTTGGAATTTAGAGCAAACCCATCTGGAGATAAGCATTCCCAACTGTTATACACTGACCTTGCCTGCAATGCTGCAAGAAAATTAAAGCAATGAACCATTCAATACATTATCACTCTTTATACGTAAAGTTTGAATCCTTAAACTATTAAAAACATTGTGGACTTCGATGCTTAGTTACCTTTAAGAGCACTGGTGAACGAGTACGTTGATGGGTCAATTTCTTCTGAAAATGAGGTGGGAAGGTGCGAGTTAACTCATAATTATAGAATCAAAACTTGCCTCTTTGCAGTGAAGTGAAGTAGTTATGTACCTCTCAGTGAGTAGCCAGGAGACGAAGCAGTACTAGAAATGGTTACATTTGATCTAAAAGACCTTGCATCTTCTCTAAAGCTTCTGATATACGACCCTGAAAGCCTTCTTGATTTGGTGTTCTCGCGACTGATTTGAGCCCTCAATGTCCACTCTCTGAGACTGAGTTCTGGTTCCTCTCGTCGTCGAGAAGTATATGGAGGCTGTTCCATCGTGGACGCTATAAATGAGTTACAATACGTTCAAAGTTGTATTGATTTTCAAGTCTCAACTCCCAAAGTTTGTTCAATTCTTTTATAGGTGCACGAGGCTTGCAATGTTGACGCATAATACCCCTGTGTATTAACACTTCAAAGCATTTTCTAATGAAATGGAAAATTATCAGATACACTTAATTGGTTTATTAATCAAGTTCCTGTGTCTCTAGTTAGCCAAAATAAGTTCTTGGTGTCTCTATTTGGATTGCTTGAGAAGAGACAAAATTGTTAACTGATACATATGAAACAGTTGTCATGTAGAGAAGTGTCACAGTTCTATTATTGAAGTTCGTGGTATGGACTAAAACCTGTTGGCTCCACTGTTTTCTTTTGCAATTTACTTTCATCACTAAGGCCACGTATATTAATATGAAGTTATAGAGATTATGTCAGAAATTTTGTTCTTTCCAATATATATGGAGGTTTAAGCCACAAAAGAGTTGAGCTAAAGTTCAACATGTCTGTCTCATATCAAGATGTCAAGAACTCTCTGTCTCTCTAAACTCAAAATCTTACTGCCAACTTTGGTAAATATAGTAAAAATCAACTTCCTTATTCTTTGTGCACAACGTTACAATTGAAGACGATTGTTTTGATACAAAACAATAACTCTTTTGCATATGTTGAACCAGGGAAAGAACGTGAAAGTCATGACTGCAAACAATTTCAAGGTTTTAAGTTGAAATGGCTTTTACATGGTTTACGTATCTGATTTTCAGTTGCAGGGTGAAACGACATTCTTTCTTCAGCAAGTGGAGTGGTGCAATATATTCCCATGTATATGTTTGTCACTCGCTGTCCCAATGACTGCTACCGTAAACTAGGGGTCCTTCCAGTGCTTAAAATGAGACATTTTACTAAAGCTGAAACCGTACAAACAATGGGCCTACGAGCCAGCGGCAGAGAAATGGTGCTGCAGGCGCATGTCTACTAGTGCCTTACCTTGGAATCAAGAAAATTTCCCTGCTCTGAGGTGTTGAGTTAACCCTTGTTCGGATTACGAGGTTTAACTCCTGCGGTGAGTACATGGACTAGGACTTCAAGTTGAAGTTGCTGGTACAAGGAGATGGTTCAACTGTAATTTGCAATTGCAGGGTCACCACTTCAAAGTAGGTATTGTTATTAGAGCTGAAATTTGGAGACAAGAAGTTATACGGTGGAAGATCTTAAACTTCCATTGTAGATGTCTTTAAATAGAGCTAGAGTCTAGATCTAGAGTTTAACAAAAACTTAAATACATTCCTTACTTTTAGGTATGAATAAGAACTCCCTAATCTTAAAAAAACAGATAAAGCCATTCTAAAGATAAACACAGAAAAATAATCTAAAAGATAAAGTTTTCTTAATCCAATTTATAGAAGTATTCAACATTCCTCCTTGCCTTAATAGCTACAAACCCCTAGTTTGCTTCTCACTTCTTCAAATCTGGCTTTTAAAAGTGCATTTGGTAGGATATCTGCACTTTGATAATCAGTCCTACAATAAGTAGACATATTTCACCTCTTCTTTGCACTTCCTTTAAAAAAAACAACAACAAACAACTTAATCTTAAAATGCTTAGTTTTGTCATGAAAAATAAGATTGTTTGAGATTGAAATGGCAGCTTGATTATTAACAAAAAATTGAGTTGGCTCATTTTGCTTCATATGTAAATCTGCAAAGATATTTATGAGCTAAATTGCTTGATTTATAGTAGCAATGGCTGCCACATATTTTATCTCAATTGTGCTTTGAGTCACAACATCTTGTTTCTTTAAACACCATGAAAATACCCTTGAGCCAAAGCTGAAACAATGACCTGTTGTACTAATATCATTAACCAAACCTCCTCAATTACCATCAGAATATCCATGAAGTTTGAAATTCTAACATTAAGTGTACTTAATTCCATAATCTACGATACCTTTAACATATCTCATAATTCTTTTGGCAGCTTCAAGATGTACTTTACTAGCACAATGTATAAATCTTGAAAGCATACTTACTGCAAGCATAATATCAGTTCTAGTTGTAGTAAGATACATTAAGCAACCAATTAGGCTGCTATAATGATGTTCATCCACCTTATCAGCTCCATGATCTTTACTGAACTTTTCCTTCTAGTTCACTGAAGTAGTAGTACTTTTGCAATCCTCCGTATGAAGTTTTTAAAATATTTCCCTCGCACACTTCCTTTGGCATATGAAGACTCCATTTTTATCTTGCTTCACCTCCATTTTAAAAAAAGGTCATTAAGCTAGGATCAGTCATCTCAAATACTTGGATTATTTAAGCTTTAAACTTGGATTATTTAAGCTTTAAACTCCTTTATTAGCTTCTCATGATTCCTGTTATAAGCAAATCATCAACATAAACTATGATTAATTTAACTTTTGTTTGCTTAACGTATAATGTAGCTTCACTTAGATTTTTAATGAATCCAAGGTTTTGAAGATGATCATTAATTCTACTGTACCAGGTTTTAGGCGCCTGTTTAAGACTATACAAGGCCTTTTTTAGCTTGTAGACCTTCTCCTCCTGTCTCTTGACTTGGAATCCTTCTGGCTGCTCCACAAATATCTCTCATGCAAATAAGCATTTAGAAAAGCAGATTTTACATCTAAATGGTAAACTTTTGGTCCTTTATATGCAGTTAAGGCTAGCAACATTCTAATCGTATCAAGGCATGCAACTAAAGCAAATGTTTATGAAAAATCTACTCCAAATACTTGAGCATATCCCTTCACTACTAATATGGCCTTATATTTATTTATAGAACCATCTACATTAAGTTTAGTTCTATAGACCCATTTAACTCCTATGAGTTATTTATGTTGTGGTCTGTCCACCAACTTCCATGTATCATTTTTTTCAATCATCCGAAGCTGCTCTTTTATAACATCTAACCACTTGTCATCCTTCTCAGCTTTTTTGAATTCTACAGGTAATTGGACAACAATATTGTTTCTTTCATAAATTTCAGATAAGGGCCTTGTATCACTGATTGTTATGTCATCTATAGTATCATCAAAGTGTTCTACAACTTTTAGAAATTGCTTTTCATTTGCTTCTCCTAACTTCATTGTTTGTCCTCCATGAATTTGGCATCTTTATTTATAAGAAATTTTTTATTTTATGGTTGAAAAATTTTATAAGTTTTGTCAGTGTTGCTATACCTAATGAAAAAATCTAATTAAACCTTTTTATCAAGTTTGTCTCTCTTAACATGAGGCACATAAGGAAAACAAACACAACAAAAAAATTTACGATTTTGCAAATCTAGCTTGTAACCAAACAAGGCTCCAAATGGAGTTTTTAAAAGATAAAACTCTAGTTGGCAACCTATTCATCAAAAGTACGGTAGTTACAGACTATGTTCATAGATCCTTTTTATGCAACATGCACCTTGTTATTTCTAGAACACTTTGATTTTTTCTCTCACTTACACCATTTTGTTATAGGTGTAAGGTGTAATAAGTTAGTGTTAAATACTGATTTCTTCACAAAATTTGTCAAAGACTTCATTTGTGTATTCTTTCCCATTATCTGATCTTATTATATGAAACCTGGAACCACTTTGATTTTTCACAAAGGTTTTGTATTTCTAGAATATATTAGCAACCTCAAATTTGGATTTAAAGAAATAAATCTAGCAAAATTTGGTGAAATCATCAATAAATATAATATAGTATTTGTTACCATTTAAATATGATATTTTTTGAGGTTCTTTAATATCTGTGTACGCCGATTGTAACTTGTGTGTTACTTTCCATGCTGTTTGAGGGAATGGTTGATTTGCTTTCCATATATTGACAAGTCACACAATCAACTAACTTGTCTTCGTGTAATGAGACACCTTTTACCAAGGTATGTTTTTGCATATAGAGAAGTCCAGTATGATGGAAATGTCCAAGCCTCTTGTGCCATAATTCAATATTGCTCATAGTGCTTAAAAAAAACTATTTACTCCTCCATCAGATTTAAAGTATAACTTTTAGCTTTCATTTTCACCTTAAATACATCTCTACCTTTCACTCCTTTAATCAAGCACCATTTGTTTTCAAATATGACTTTGAAACCCTTTTCAACTAGCTTGTAACACTAAGCAGATTTTAGTCAATGTTAGGCACAACCTATCATACTCTCAATAGTTACAATTCCTTTTCATTTGACTAACATAAAATCACTATTTCCAACTTTCATCTTGGAAATAATGGATTTATCAAGCTCTTTAAAGAGGTTTTGAACATTGGTCATATAGTTTGTGCAGTCGCTGTCTATTAGCCAAGAATCACTGGAACTGTTGTTTGTAGTAAAGCATGTAGCAACAAATAGTTGGTCCTCTAGGTTTTGCTCTGTGGACACCTTTGCCTCTTCATGTTGAGACTTGCAGATCCATTCCATATGTGCCATATTACCATACTTTTTGCATTTGACATCAAGCCTCCATCAATATTTTCTTTGAGGGTGATTTGTCTTTTTGTAGTGTGGACAAACTAGAAAAGCCTCATCTTGCTGCTTGTTAAAACCTTTAATTTTTTGGTTGTTTTTCCTGTTGTTATTATTCTTGTCTTTGCCTCCTTCTGGGTTTTGTGCTTTTATTCAAAAAGCACTTTATACTACCTCCTCTTGTCTCATCATTCTTCTCTACTCTATTGCTTGCAAAACATTTACTAATTCTCCCGAATAAATATTCTTGACAAATCTTTAGATTTTTCCAATGAAGATATTTTGGATTCATTTTTTTCAGGTACAGTGACAAGAACTTTCTGTACACTTTTTTATCAGGAAAATCCTTGCCAAGAAATTGTACCTTATTAACAATGCTTAGCAACCTATCAGTATAACTTTTAATAGTTTCTATCTCCTTCATACTATGCGTTTCAAATTCTTTGATCAAGTTGAGTACTTGCATACCTTTAGTTCTTTCACTACCTTGATATTCAAATTTCAGATAATCCCAAATATCTTTAGTAGGTTGTAGATTCATAATTCTTGTAAAAATCACACTTGACATAGCTGGAAAAGACAAACTTTCACCTTGGACTTCTTTATTTGCTTTTCTTTATGATTCTTTTTGGACTTCTTTATCTTTTTTCTTTATGATTCTTTAGTTGCGCCATTGTAGAATTTTCGAATAATTGGAACACTTCTTAGTCTTCTTCTACATCTTCCCAAAGATCAAGAGCTTCAAGATGAACAGTCATCCTGATATCCCACGCTTCATAAATGTCATCATAAAAAACTGGTGGTGCAACAGTTGTGGATGTTGTGTCAACCTTTATTATGGTTTCACTCAACTCACAAATCCCTCAAGATGAAAGATCTGATACCAATTTGTTGTTATTAGAGCAGAAATTTAGAGATAAGAAGTTATATGGAGGATGATCATAAACTTCCATTGTAGAGCTCTTTAAATAGAGCTAGAGTTTTAACAAAAACTCAAATACATCCCTCATCCATAGGCATGGATAAGAACTTCCTAATCTTTTTTTTAAAAAAAAGTCATCCTAAAAATAAACACAGAAAAACAATCTAAAAGATAAAGTTATCCTAATCCAATCTATAGATATGATAATGTCATCCTAAACCAATCTACAAAATAAGTTTTCCAAGTTGTAAGAGATTTCTATACTTTATCCACTCGAGTGAAGATAGCGTATCAATATTACAGGTTCCAAAGAGCCACTTCCGATGTGTCTAATGTACGAACATGATAAGATAGCTTGTGTTGAAGCTCTTTATGCCTGCTATGTAATTTCATAAATGATGAGAGGGGGCACATTTCTTCTGAAGCTTCTACCAACCTTCGTTATTTAATTGGAAAGCATAAGAGTTGCAGAACTCTACGACCGGTTTGATTCATTAACTAGAGATGAAGTGGATGAGGAATGACGATGTTTTAGGATAAGTAGACACGAGTGCTGGGATGTTTTCTTAGGACACAGAGGGAGGATGGACATGGACGTACTGCTTGCTAGAATAGGGAGGGTCCATAAGGAGAGTCCTTTCGTGGATGTGCATGTGAATGTGAAGGTGTAGTTGCATTGTCACGTGCCTGTCATCATCTTCATGAAAATGAGTGAACGGTATTGGGAGGGGAGCAGATGGGCCCCCCCTCCAACCCGAGGGCTCATCATATTCATGGCCACTTCATCAGGTTTTTGTCTCGTGTGCATGCAAGGTAGGTTTCGTTGACAGGGACGAGTTCTTGTGCTGTTGCCAATGCCCTTCTGCTTCATTAAATCTCTAAAGTTTCCTAAAAGAGAGGATAAAATATTTTATCCCTTAGGTCTTTTTCTGAGCTTTCTTTTGTCTCGGGGCTGCCAGGTATGGGTCACTAGTCAATTATTTACTGGTGAAAGAAGTTAAAATTAACCTTAAGGCAAACGAAAAATCAAGTTTAAATCACTCGTATTTAGTAATATGCTTATAACTAACTAATTGAACTAATGTGCTACTTGGAACCCTGTGCAAGATCACCACAAAAGTGACCAAACTCCGAATCTCCTTCCTAATTCTTCAAAGTAACTGAAGCTCCTAATCTCAAGCAATAGAGCGCCAGGTTTCAGCACAGAAACGCAACAGAGTCCGTGGGAAAGAAATGTCTTCCACATCCTCACCACATAATGTCTCCTTTAACTGTTAATTGCAATAATACAGGGGAATCGGCCACAGATATGCTCTGTGCAATACCTGCTGACTTCAACTAAAACGATTAGGTCTTTTATGTTTTGCCTTCTTTGAATTGGCTAACACATTATGAAGACGAACGTGCAGAAATCACATTAAAAACTTCCCTCGCAAATTTTGGTAAAACAGAGTCAATCATGCAGAAGCTATGTATGTGGGTTGTTTAGTGGCTGCAGAACAACCTTAACAGACACCATCTATCTTTATCCATCCCATACTGGCACTTTCATTTGATGTAAACATAGTACTACCACTTACAACCTCAAAGTTTTTTTACCAGTAATCAAATATTTATTTATGGCAGATCAAATCCATTTGTGCACTCTTCATTTTCTTTTCCCTTTTGATTGGCGAGTTACAAAGCTCAAGGACAAGCAGGGAAACAAAACAAAGTTCCGAGAGGAATGAGGCCAATTCGTGAAGAGGATAAAGAGAACAAGACAACACAAGAATTAAAACATGGTACAACATTTCCACCAATCATCCAATGATCTAAACAAGTGCTGAACCGTCCTTGAACAAACAAGATTGTAATTACGTAGTACTGTCGTGTTAATCCCAGGAATTACTAAAAGTAACAGACAGAAACTGCACTAAAAAACAAAAGAAAGATAAAAACATAACGTAAGCTGTCTTTCTACACTGCCCATATAAAATCTCAAAATATAGACAAAAATCGAGTAGTCCTTGGACAGAATAGCAACTCCAGCTGTCCACATCATCTTAATTGTTCTCTGATACTGGTTCGACCCCTCTGGCAATATTGCAACTTTTAGTGCAAACTTTGCAAAGGCAAGCATAATCATTGCTTCTGCAGCAAAGGCCGTTTGCAAATACAGAAGCTGCCGGAGCAGCAGAGCCATAAAACTCGACTTTCAAGATTAGAACTCCACACTAGTATCCGATTTCACCTTTTAAAGAACACAAAATGTTTAGGAAAGATAGGGAGAGAATTACTATATCCACCTTGATACATAAATGGTACAAGAAATACAATTCAATTTAAGTAGAAGCATTTTTAAGGTGATATTATGTAATTCCACCCCTGTGTCATGGCAGCTAATTGACCAAACAATAGATTTCTAAAAATAACGATTCAAGATGTTTATGGGTTTTGGACAGGCCAAAAACACATAAATTTATTTTCCGATGAAGAATCATTAGCAAATGCAAGTGGGACTGGGAGGCAAAAAGAAAATCGAGGGAGCATAAAAAGATGGAATGAGGTGGCCAAATAATAGCTAGTATAATCATAGTCTTGTTTAAGTTATCATTGCGTTGAGCAAAAAGCTTTTATGCTCTTACCAAAAAAATCCCAGCTTAGCATATCAAACTATATATATTTTTTCTTTTTCCAATAATGTGTGTACAATCATCCTTTGCTCCTAGCTCGAATTCCATAACCACAAATAAGAGAATTTCCCATGACATACCTTCAAGCTCAGTGCACTCCAGGTCTTGCATTAGAAATAACTGAATTTCTTCATTTCACAACACAAGGACAGATGAAACCATGGAGAAATCAAAAAGCATGGTGGCCCAACTGTAATTGAAGTATCGAGTTAGATAAGTCAACAGCAATGAAAAAATTGAATAATCAGGTAATATGCAGGAATGTATTTTATGGAATTGTTCAATAGTAATCACCTTTTAAGAACTTGTATTTGGAATCCAACAGCACTGGGATGTTGATAAATAACAAGTCCTGGAACATTGATATCCTACCAGAATTACAACTTGTATCATGCCACAGAAGTATGTAGCAAGGTTCCAACAGATGACATACGCAGAACAGCAATTCTCACCACTAATAGGAGATAACAGTTGAATAGCTTCACGAAATTGCATATGAATAGAGAGTTCCTGATTAGGAGATAAAGAATTGCCAAGGATGTTAGAACCAAATAATCAGAACAGTAGATAAACAACTTATCTATTAGCTACTTAGGTCAAAACAATCAAATTCTCCAGCCATTCATATTCATCTATACAGAAACTTGGATACCCAAAATGCACAGTTTATCCCGAAACAACAAATAAATGCAAATTTGATCAGCAATTCTATAAAAACTAATAATGTTGCAAATATTGATGTAATGACATAAATCGCCGCAAAATTTACTCTATTCAAAATATGCTCATTGATGAAAAGGTGGAAATAACAACATTATTAAGAGATGACCATTCTTTTAATGTTTTCTATAGTTTTGATGGGCATGGTTTGAAGGCAAATCTCTTCAAAGCTAACATCTATTTTGGTAGGCCATTATGTTAGTTCCTATATTTAAATTTTAATAGTGTGACAATAATTTATAAAAAAGAGAGGCAAAGATTACCTTTTCCAAGAATTAAAATACTATTTGCAGCCAAAGGTACAAGATCTTGTATCTTTTCACCAGTAAAAATTGCTCCAATAACTAAAAGACAAAATACAAATGTTGAGATACCTTCAGCAACTGAAAGCAAAGACATCTACAGAAGTGGAGAAAGTGAAGTAGAAATACAGAAGTTAGAAGAGATACTAAAATACGGGATCATGATATATTAAAAAAACCCAATACATGTTATTGGGAGGATTTGCATATGACAAGATAAAAGCAAAAAACTGGAACAAACTTTATGTTAACAACAAAAAGCATGTAGGAATTGTCAAAGTGGTATATATGTCGAAGGGAATGCAGTCATAATTAGAAAACAGCCAAATTAGAATTTAGATTATAACAAAACCTGAGATATCTGTTAATTTCTCCTGATTCCCATCTCCATCAGTATTGTTAACAGCAGCATCTGTGTCAGGTGCATTCATAACATGCACAGAATAAAATCCATCTGATATCCAAAAGGTTTTACCTACAAATTCATATTAGCATCTTCAGTCGTTTTACTATTTCCACCAAAATTAGAGGCCAAAAGGTATTAACCACTTAAATAAACAAGATAACATCTCAATTGTCTTTAGTAAAGGCCAAATGTTGTCATCCATTCCTCATGAACATGAAACTAATGATAACAAAAAACTGGTTGTTACCACATTATCAATGTGGTCTAACTATTGTTTGAAAATGTAAGCAATATAAAAGTTGAATAAGGAACTATGAGATACATACTTGAAGGAACATCAGGGATGACAGCCATCTTCTGAACACTCATACTATGATGCAATTGCATCATGTTAGAGGCAATGTTTGATCCACCTATGGGAATAGAAACACTCAAGATATGCAAGTCCCCATTAGAGTCCAGTATTATAAACTTTTTGGAGGATAGGCCCTGGATAGAAATAGTCTTGATAATTGTAGATTTCAAGCTTTCCGCTTCCTTTCTCTGAAATGCTACAAAACAAGCACCTCCTTCAACAGAGTCTTGTCTGCATTTGAGAGATCTCTGCTTTACTACAAGGGAATGTGCATAATTAGCTCCACAAGCCAGTGGTCACTTAAACTATTAATGAGCATCTCAATGCCATGAAAATCACAGAATATGAATATTGTTTTTAGAAACAGGATCAAATTGTACAAAGCCTCAGAATTATTTGGAACAAATCCAAAGAAAGAAGAAAGTTTTAGCAACCTCCATTGGTTAGAGAGAACACAAGAGACTGTCCCCAATCAAAGACATTTCTACTAATCAGCAATTTACCATCTAGAGGCATCCTTATGATTTAAGCAAAGGAGAGCACCTCCCTTAATATGACTTGCATCCATTCCTGGACAAAAGAAATTCCTTCAAACAATTTGTCAGAGGAACTGCACATAAAAGAATGATCTCCATACATAGAGCACATAAAATGGCATATATGTGGTCTTTATACATGGAGTTACCAGACCCATATTCTGACACAAATACATAAGAAATAAGTACACCGTTCTTTTCAAAGGAACAAAACCTTTTCACTGGTAGGAAGAGTACCATTGAACCTCATGCAAGAAAAGAAAAAAAAAAGGAAAAGGGCACAAAGATATTTTCTCATCATTGAGATTTAATCGTCAAATCCAGGATGAACCTTGTTCCCTATGTTATTTACTATTGATTTGCCTCAGCAATTGATAACCTCTCCTATTTATTTGAAGGCACAATAAGAACATTATTAATAAGTGATCCATTGTCACTAAAATGAGCAAGAAACAAAAGATTAGCACATCAAATGGAGAGTCTGTCAACAAAAGGAAGCAACAAGCTAACTATACTGTCTAGAATAATTGCACAAAGTGATGAAGCAAATCCATCTACTCATCAGCTACACAGTTGCCTGATTTCCCTTTTAATTTTTAGCTCTCTCTTTCTCTCTTTTTGGCAAGAAAACATTATTTAGTAACCAAAAAAAAAAAGAAAAAAAAGGAAAGAAGGATTAGGTATCTGGCACAGGAAAAGATTTTGACAAAAAGAAAAGTACAAATTGAAAGTATCGAATCAAGTTGGTTCATGAAATTAACACGCCTCCCATCGTCTAGTAAGATAATATGAAGAAAACACCCTTTCGATAGTGATAACTGCCACTCCACAACATTATCCTAAAAGACTTGGCAACTCTCCTGAGCAAAAACACAAGTTACCATAACAAGTGAAGAGCATTTATACCCTTTTGCCTCCTTCCATCCATCAAACATATTAATTTCCCTAACCTAGACAATCAAATCTAAATAGTGGAAGAAGAAATATAATGTAAAAGGATATCAGCACAATAATTGGCAATACATAGTCAAAGCAAAATGCTATTAAATTCTGACGATTGCTTTATTTTCTAAAAGCAGCGGCATGTTAAAGATCAAGTTCATGACAATCACATTCAATTACTTGAATAACTTTTGTAAGTTCAGCTCTTGAAGCTCTCAAGGTATGACAAAAAATAGTGTATGACCAACATAGATGAAGTGGACCAGCTACTGGTTCAATAACAAATGGGAAGAACAGACAACTAAGAAAGTAGAATGGTTAACTGTTTGTATATTATCTCGAAAGACAACTTGCCAATCACAAAATTCGAATTCACAACGATAATTAATCCAGCAGAGCACGTTTATGTTTTGCAGAAGGCGGCATGAGAACTTGTGTTGCAATAAATTTTCTTGACTTTGAAGGTAAGACATATTACTGTACGGAATTCAGTGATCCCTCTCCAAAGTTACTACTACCAAATATAACTAACTTTCTTTTGGTGAAAAAGAAAAGGTAAAACACTAACGTGATTCTACTTTAGGAGAAACCTCCTTCAACTTCAGCAATGCTTGTAGAAATAGATCTCCCAGTTTCAAATGCCTGGAGATAATCTAACAAGATATTCTTAAAGGTGTTCTTATAACTGATACCAGGAGACTAAATTAATATATTTCCTAAAACAAACACATCGAATGGCTATTACTTACTCAACTTCCAACGTCCAAATTAAACTAATTATAAACACAATCACCCTTAAAAAAGAACACAGCAAATCAGTTACTTACCGGATGGACAATCCTTCTCATTCTTCCCATCTGAGGCAACAGTCAAATCATTCTCTGAAGTCAAACGACAACGAGTATCATTGCCAATCACTCCATTTGGCAATCTAATTCCCTTAGTGTCCAACTTCCCATTCAAATCCAAGTTCCTATTCAACTTTAAATTCTTAACTTTAGCCTTGCCTTTCACCAATTGCCTCAAACTGGAAATCCTAACCCCATTATCCTCTCCAAGAATCAAGAACCCATACGACAAACTCATTGTCGAAACCGGCACGCAGCATTCAACCACAGCACACCTCATCAATTTCACCACATCACCGTCGTCGTCACCAATCAGTTTGACCGCAAAGACACAAAGTTTCTTACTTGAAACAGAATACATCACAAAGAAGTTGGTAGACCCAACAATCCTTACTGAAACCCCATGATTAACATCAACCAAAGCTCCAAATTTTGGATCAAAACAAAGCCCCTTCTGATTGCAAACAACTTGAGCCTTCGAAAAAAGATTGCTTTTCTGAAGGATGTAGAATCTAAACAGGACCTGGGAACCACCCTTATGAGGGCCAGCAACAAGAAAAACGACTGTTGGGTTAGGGTTTTTGTGGGATTGGAGGAGGAGGAAAGCAGAAGAAGAGGAAGGTGAAGGAATGAGGATTTGGGGTTGAAGAGGGAGAGGGGAAGAGGAAAAGGAAGGGAAGAGAGAGATGGAAGAATCAGAGTGTAAAAGGGCTAGAGAGAGAGAGTTTGGTTCAAAGAGTAAAGAGGTGGCATGAGGAAGAAGAGGAGGGATTGAGAGTTTGGAAGATTGGACAAGTACCATTGTTGTCGGGTCAACAACCTGAGATTCGTTGGGGTGGTGGTTGTTAGGACATTGGAGATGCTGGACATCGGAGACCCCTTGGCTCTGTTGTGTGATTTAACAAACTACAATCACTCACACAATTGGGTTCATAATATATTATTAGTTTTTGTTCCGACCCTTGTGTTTTTTGGACTTGGAACATTGATATATAGTTACTTGAACATTGATATATAGTTACTTGTGTGCTATGGATGATCACCTCGTGAGATTACCTTGGTGGCTTCCAACTCTAATTCTAATTTTGAGACTTATAATCAGATTGATTACCCGAATCAGGTGAGGAGGGATTAATATTATTTATTAACATAGTTGTAGGAGTACAACTATACATTATTTCTCTTTTTTTTTTCATTCAATCGTAACAATGAACATTTATGCTGTTAAATAGTAAATACTCTAATTTGGGTGTGTGAGGCCTGTGGTCAAGGTTTTCTTTTTTCCTTTTGTCCTTGTTCTTATACTTTAAATAATAATGAAAATAGTTATTTCTTTATCCTATAATTGAAATTAGATGTTATTATTATGTTACAATAGTTGAATTTATAATTGATTTTAAAACTATTTATTATATAAGTAATTGTTAAAATGTGTACTTGACATGAATCTCACACCAAATTACTTTTAGAAAATTACGAATTACATAATATCATATTTTAAAAAATTGTGAATCAAATAACTACTCCAAACATACCTAGTATAAGAGAATCATTATTAATATGTCATACTATTTTTATCACTATTAAATGGCGATAATAAATTGTAAATGCGAGGTTTATGTTCTCCTTTTAGTGATTATAAGTATACATTTTTTTCATTGATTTTATATTTAAGAGGATAGATTAGTAAGTTTTATAAGACAAAAAGAAACTATAAGTTAACAAAGAAGAAGAGATCAAATAAATACTAAATTCCCCTCATAAAATTATGAGCTTAGGTTGTATAAATCTTGAGAACGTTATAATTTTTTTAATCACGGTTTAAACTAAAATTTTATTAATTAAATATCAAAATTCTTATTTGTATCAAAATTAACTGAATTTAATATTTATACCTTTAACTATAATACATCTTATATGAACATAAATAAAAATTAATTATACATGACTTTTTATAATGGTTTTTAGCCTTTTCATTTTCAATACTTTTAAAATTATTATACAACTCATTTTACATAACCTTCTAAGTCATTATCAAATTATCATAAAAGCTCTTACAATCATCAATCATCAAATCAATTCATTAAAATGATGCAATTTCATATTAGGATAATTATGTTATATTTTGTATAAACCAAAGTTACATATAGACTTTGATTAGAACATTAAAAGTTGCATTAAAATTTTACATGACACTTGAATTTGCATTACTTAAGTCAAATTTACCAAATTTCTCTTGTTTAATCCAACACTAAATAAATAAAACATACTAAAACTAGAATTTTGACACATTTTGTCACTCTTTTATGTTATTTTCTATGTCTTCATTTTTTAAGCCACTATCTTACCATATCATCTATGAACTTAGCTTAAAGATGATGGTTATTCAAGTCTCAACTTAACTTATGCATGGTCCCGCTAATGCACATTCATGGTCTTGTCCTCTAGAATATGATATATTCCTTTTAGTGTTTGATCTATTTAAGCACATTTATTGTAGCACCTCATTCTCGCAAGACACATACCTATCATCCTTTGTAATGTCCGCAAACTTGCCCCGTGAGGGTGGCATGCTAGAACACTTGGTCAGTAAAATCTTGTTACAAATTTTTTTTGGGAAATAATGCACACATATGCGGAAATCAATTATCAAATTGGGCCCACTTTATTCATAAACTTTTTCAATAATAGCAATACAATCATCAGAATTTCAATAGCTATTTGGGCCCATTACAAAAAAATACTTGTAGTCATAATTTCATTACATTGCAAAATTATTTACAAACCT
The DNA here is from genome assembly GCA_025531925.1 of Erythroxylum plowmanianum. Classification (NCBI taxonomy): domain Eukaryota; kingdom Viridiplantae; phylum Streptophyta; class Magnoliopsida; order Malpighiales; family Erythroxylaceae; genus Erythroxylum; species Erythroxylum plowmanianum. The sequence continues at coordinate 15,596,438 of JANVCQ010000008.1, read as the reverse complement.
TTCCAATTTGGAAAGTTATTACATTACAAAATCATTCATATACATATTGTACAGTATGTACGGAATACACAATTTTATACAAAAATAAGAAAATACAAATGCAAATGCAAACTGATCTCGACTTCTATCTTTTACTTGAATGCAGACATTTTACTCCCGTTTGCCCAACGGGATAGCTCTTCTAAGTCTGAAAATATTGTAAAATTTTGGGTGAGTTTTTGCAAACTCAGTAAGTGGCTATCCTTGATGGCTCACTCAATCACATAGCACATACAATTCACATATTCATATAATTCACATCGTTCATTAATACTCATATTGAATCACATACACTTAATCAATCATTTCACATTTTTCATTCAACATATACCATACTCCAAAATCATTCAAACCATTATAATCATTCACATCTTATGCATATGCAATACTTATAAGCCTCACTTTTCATTTTATTTCTTTGTTGTGACCGAGTGCCTATAACTGTCCCGTATCCATTGTGAATATTAGGCTTATTAATAACTGTCCTGTATCCGTTGGAGATATCAGGCTCATTTTACATAGTGAGCTTTTGGCTCTTAATCACTTTCTGAGCTCTAGGCTCTTTTTCATATTCTGAGCTCTAAGCTCTTTTTCATAGGCTACTCCGGTCACAACTGCCTTTATCTTTCATGCATTCATGTAATGAAATGCATTAATCACATATGATCAAGTTTTCACTTTCACATATCATCAGACATTAGTCCAGCATTCAACTTTAAAATTGAGAATCATTCTTTTTCATTCATATGCATATTCACACTTTTCTTCGGAACTAGGTCCGACATTTAACAATCAAGTCATGTATCACGTATTTCATCAAATTCACATACAAGGAATACTTCAATATCTCATTCATACCTCACAATCATCGGACCTTCTGTTCGGAAATCAACACAATCAATCACATTCATATGACCATTCAGTAGTCAATCAATACAAAAATTCAAAATAGAACAAACAATGAAATGAGACCATCTAGGTCGACTCACAATACGCTCCAGATTAGCATTAGCTTCCATGATTCGGAAATGTTTGGATGGGGATGTTCTATCCTACATTATCATTATGTAAAACACATATTGCACACACATTATTAATTGCACAATCACATAAACATTCAGTTTTACACACATGTATATGTGTAATGTATAATGCATGTTTAATGACAATCTCGGGTGTATTTTCTAAATTCACATCTCATGCTCATTCTCATTTCATGATTCATATTTTTCTAATTGAACTTAGATTTATACTTCATTTGCACATGATCATTCAATGTTCTCTATTCAATCTTTACCCTTTGTATTTGTCTAGCTTATTCACGAGCTTGCACCTCAAGAACACTTGGTTACTCTATATCATAACTCAATTTCTCGTCATCTCTTATCGAATCTCATATGATCTCATAATATCCAATTCTCAGTCAAAATTAATCACTTAATACATATTACTTAACTTCTTTGAATCATAGCTACAATTACCTGAACATCTTCATTCCCATTATACTCATGCCTTGGGTCCCTTGATATTATCCCTTCATTCACTAAGTTATAATCTTCATTTTCACTTCAAATCTATGATCATTCTAGGTTCAACTTAAGACCCATTTAAGCCTCAATTAGGGGTCACTTGACCCGTGAATGTCTGTTAGGTGGACATCCCTGTCTATTAAATGGACCTTTACAAGGCACTTATGGAAACTTGAACATTGACCCACTAGATAGCAAAAATCTCTTCTCAAGTTCATAGAAGTTGTAGGCCTTGAAGTCCTCTTTAAAACCATACCTAAATGACGTCAATCCGAGTTTTATAGAAAAAGTTATGCCTCTTACACCAAAGTATGTCCAATTGCTTTCTATGTTTTCTAGATTTCTAGCTCTTTAGTTACAACATTCAATTTCTCATGCTTAGTCTATCATTTCTAGTTCAATACCCATCATTTATCCATTATTCTAACTCCATTTCAACTAAATATCATCATCCATAACTAAATTATAGCCCATGATTGATCATAAACACTAATTACAAAACATACACATATATATGCATTCATCATCACTTTTCTGCACATATTCAACTTCATTTCCACTTTCATTTCACTTCTAACCATCACCTTGATCCTTCACATTTAAAGACACCACATTGATCCCTTTCTTTATATTTATACTCATTTTACATCATCACAAAAACACACAAAGAGATTCATATTAATTCATCAAGAAAACAAAATAAAAACCCAATATGTATCTAGTTTTTATGCACTTTTTCCTACACCTAGTATTAAACTTCAAGTCAAAATTGGAAACTCTTAATGATAGAATTTGAATCTGATGTCTTCATGAAAAATTTAGCCATATGTCTCTAATTTAATCCAAATAAAAAACATCTCATTTGGATAACTACAAAACAAGTTATGGCTAAAATACAGAAGCATATTAAGTGGGAAAAATCACAGCTAATATTTCTCCAGAAAACTTTAAACATGATTCAGTCACTCAATCCAACATTATGTCATTCCATAATCTATTATCCATCAAAACACTAAGGTAATACATGAATCTACCCACATTATTCATTCACGTTTTTAGTATAAACCCATCCTCATATCATGAACATTTAACCTCTAACTATCATCAAATTATGTTTCATTCATTAAATCAAGAAAAGTTATGTTTATACTTACTTGTTTAGCTTTGAGATCTTCAAACTCTTCAAGATCTCTCTTAACCCTATCTTTCTTCTCTTACACGTGCATCATCATTCAAGGGTGTCAAGGTTAGGTCTTTAGTAAGAAATGAAGAAAATAGAATGGCTAGTGATGGAAGAAAGCAAGGTTCAACTTTATGGCTTTGGAGAAGAGAGTGTCGTGAGAAGGAGAGAATGAATGAAGAAATGTTAATGAATTTCGTAACTTATACATGTGGTGTGGCAAGTGACATATGTCACTTACCACATGTCACTTCCCCATGGTTCCATTTGGTCCACTTTAATAAGTAGTCCGTTTTGTCTTTAATTTCTACTCCAATTGTCTCCCAATTTTCAATGACATAAGTCATTAAAACCCAAAGTCATTTATAAAAAATTCCATTGCCATTTAACCCTTATTTCTACTACTATTCATCAATTATTCTGCCACTTGACATTTTTCTTAGTCCAAAAATACCCTTAAATTTTAGAAAATTCCCAAATTTTGTCAAAAATTATAATTCGTTACTTATACACTCCAACTCAATTAATATCATATATAATTCACAATTACAAATATAATCACATTAAATATCAATTATATCGGAAAAATGTCAAATGAGTGTATGTACAGCCATTATAATGTGTGCAAAAATTCAAATTCACATGTGTGAATGCTAACATTATGCATGAGCATGGAATGCAATTTTCTTAATCTCTCTTTTATCTCACATGTACCAAATTTTAGAGTTCCAATCCTTAGTATGGGAATGGGATGTTACATTTCTCCCCTCCTTAATAAATTTCGTCCTCAAAATTCTTATCTGTTTGATCAGAAAGGCAGGGGTATGTTTCCTCTTATGCTCCTCATTTTCTCATTTAACTTCATCACTCAAATAATTTCTTTCAAATGATCATAGTCAATGGATTCAATCAGTCCTTCAATTACTTATTCAGATATCACATTATCTTAACTGTTTCCTCATTATATTTCAGGTTACTCATAATTTTTCACTTCGTAAGCTGTCAATACATCTTTGCCAAATCATATCATTATTTCTTAGTGTATTCACTTATCACACATTATAATTTTGACACATCTTTCTTGATAATACAACTCATAAGTCATTGGTTCTATGCTCTCAATAACTTTATATGGACTAATACAATTTGAGTATAGTTTATCCTTTTTCCTAATTTGAGCACAATTTTTCTCAATTTAAGCATACCTTGGCAAGGTGATACTCTTAAAGACATTCCATATTTCGATTGATACCTTACATCTCTTTAGTGTTAATACACTTGCCTCTTATGTCTATCTTATTACATTCCATAACCTCGATGTTGATCCACCAATTTCATTTATGTTACTTGAATCACTTAGTTTTTGACACAGATCAATTTCACTAATCAACAATATCTTAAATCGAGCCTTTATCCATTTTAGGCCCTCTTTATTTCAATGTAAGGGCGAACGACTATTTTTGTCATATAACGCCTCATACAGTATTCTAATGATATCACTATGATAATGATTGTTATAATATACATTGACTCCATGTTCCTATGAACTCCAAAATATAAGCCTTAAGCATATCTCCAACAGTTAAGACTGTTTGTAATTCAAGCATTCAGTCACTTGTTTCTACATCCTTAGTAGTTAAATACTATTTTGGCATATTCCTACTAGGATATCTAGCTTAGGTTGTTACTTGCTTTCTCTAATAGTATCCTTACTCCATCATTTTTATTGGGTACACATCATTCTTATTTCAATCACACAGTAACATTTTTCTTATTCAGATTTAAATTTCATATTCATTTTCAATTCCTAAATAAAAGTTACAAATTCTGGATCACTAATTTGGGCTTTACTAATCTTTTCACATGAAACTGATCTTAAATTCAATAGCTAATTGTACTTTGATTTGCCCAAAATTTAACTCAACATTCTATGCTCTTTATTGCACTAGAATTGGTGACCTCAATATCAAAATTTGTGGTACACTGTTATGGAATTTTTCTATTCAATGCATCATATTACAACACTAGCTCTACTGAGAAATACTCATTTGTACATCAAAACCTTCCAGTAACTCTATCCATTGTCTCAGTCTCATTTTCAATTCTTTCAAACTCAATAATTACTCCAAACTTTAATGATCTCTATAAATTTTGAAATGTTTCTGTATTTGTGATGTCCCTAAACTTTCAAGCAATCACCATTGTAGCAAGTTTCAATTTATATATTAAATAATCAACTCATGAGACTTTAATATTTATTTGTCTCCACGCATATGAAATCACTTTATTATGCTACATTAGATTTTATTATAATCTCTTATACAAACATCATTGTATACTATAAAATCTCCAAATCCAAATGATATAATTATCTTTGATATTATATTTCCTAAAAATTCTCTTTACATTCATCAATCATACAGTTTACACGCTTTTCCTTAAACATTTTTGTCAAAGAACTAAGATTAGTAAAAACCCTTAACAATTTCTGGTAATGTCCAATTCTTAGCCAATTCTAGAAAATTTTGGATCTCTCATATATACTGTAGAGTTTCTCTCTCCATTATTACCTTTATTTTCTTTGGGTCTCCCAATATGCCATGTTCAAATACTATACAACCCAACATTTTATTCAATTGAGCTAAGGTTCACTCCTATTGAACTTAGCAAATAATTGTTTCTACCTTTATGATATGTAAGATTTCCTCAAGTATTAAAAATATTCTTCTCCACTTTTCAAATAGATTCGACATATCATATATCATCATAGTCACTAATTTGTACAAAATTTTCTTGGATCACTTTAATCTTCAATACCATAATACTATCGGGGTATTGTTAACTCCAACAGATATTGCTGAAACTCTATGTGCCCATGATTAGTTATCACAACTCCTCAAGTAAATAATTCCTCGATGAGGTAATATTATCTCATGTTAATTTCGGTTTTCCCCAACTCGAATGATTTTCTCCATTCATTTGATTTGCTCTGATTTCAAATTGACTTATTCTAATAATTGTTCATTCATACTAGTTTCCCACATACTTCAATTTATTTGCAATCTTTACTTCTTGGGTTAGTAACACATTCATCAGATCTAATTTGTATCTCCCGAACATATTTACACAGAATGTAATGTGGACCTATATTCTCCTTACATTAATAAGGATTTCACCTTAAATCTAAGAATCCAATCACATAGTTGGATACTTGACATCAACCAAAATGCACACATGCTCAGTGGCATATTCTACATCTTATGCTTGAGTCTTCGTTAGGATTAGGACTCCAATAGTCACTTTTAATTCATTACATATTCATTTCTGATTTGTTCCTTCATTGATTATTATTAAATTGAATCATCTATTCAACTTAACCTAATTAGGGGAAATTTTTCTTTAGAAGAAGATTTCTTGCTACTTTCATCGATACCGCTCATGATATTCTTATCAATCAATTGTCTTCACCATTACTTGTTAGCCATTCTTAATACCTTAAAAAGATTAAATTCAGCCATTCATAATATCTCATTAAGATCAATTTATGCCATAACTCATATGATCAGAACATCTTTTTTAATAAGGCTCATTGAAGCATTATGCAAATTATTTACTCTAGTACCTTGGTATATACCATCAAAATCATTACATCTTATTTAGAGACGTATTTAGGACAACTCACCAATTAGTAGCTTATGCTAAGGATACCATGATCTCATTTGATTCTAGACAACACTTCCACTTTTGCACCTGTCCTTGATTGTGGGGATTATGCCATGATCATGTCCTTCTTCTTTTTCCTCAAATTCATCTTATATGGTAACGTCATTAACAATCTCAATTCATTCCCAATTGATTATTATAAGCACTTTCACGTCTTACTCTAACTCCTCTGGGACTTGAACTACAAGATCTATAACTAGCAATTACTCCATAAGTCACCGATTGCTTCCTACATCATCTCCACACATATAATACACATATGCTTAATATTTTCACTTGTCATGGTGATCCTATTATCAGATGTGCACTCACACAGGCAAATCAACTTAACCTTGACAACTTTTTCATCTACCGCTATCATCATCTCACCTCCAATTTCCATTATTTCGTTATACCTACGTATGCTCACAATTAATTCGGAATCATAGATGTATAATCATCCTGAAATTTTGATTTCGATCCCATTAACATATTCTTACACTAAGTCATAAACTCTTATCATGATAATCAAACAACCATCCCAAACTAAATTTCTGCCTCTCAAGATCATAAATTTTTTTTCATCCGACTTTGTTTATACACTTTAAATATTGTCTTTTTTACCACATATCTATTTTCTTTAATCAATCCACAACAATGTATTCACATTTATTTCACATTCGAGGATATATTACCATAGTACAATATTGATGTCGTATTCCATAATACATTCACCAATACAAGTGTGTTGAACCTTTATTTGTCATATCTAACCATATACTATTTCTCATTTCTATATATCCACAAACTTTCATTTTATCACTTTTTAATAGGTCATCATTCTTCTCACTATTTCCACTAGCTCAAACTCTTAACAAATGCTTATGTACGTGACTCATGCAAATGCGACTCAGACAAGGATCAATTGCTACTGCTTGTTATGAGACGTCTAAAATGCATGTACCTTGACACGTTTTTCAAAAAATGCCTATGTAAGAAACTAAATTTGGGCTCTGATACCAAATTGTAGCACCTCACTCTTGCAAGACATGTACCTGAAATCCTCCGTGATGTTCGAGAACTTGCCCCGCATGGGTGACATGCTAGTACACTCGATCAGTAAAATATCGTTACAAAATTTAAAAAAAAAACAATGCTGACGTATGCAGAAATCAATTATCAAATTGGGCCCACTTTATTTATAAACTTTTTCAATCACATCAATATAATCATCAAAATTTCAATAGCCATTTGGGCCTATTACAAATACAAAATACTTGTAGTCATAATTTCATTACATTGCAAAATCATTTACAAACCTTTCCAATTTGGAAGGTTATTACATTACGAAATCATTCATATACATATTGTACAGTATGTACGGAATACACAATTTTATACAAAAATAAGAAAATAAAAATGCAAATGTAAACTGATGCCGATCTCTATCTCTTACTTGAATGCTGATGTTTTACTCCCGTTTGCCCAACAAGGTAGCTCTTCTAAGCTTGAAAAATATTGCAAAATTTTGGGTGAGTTTTTGCAAACTCAGTAAGTGACCATCCTCAATAGCTCACTCAATCACATAACACATACAATTCACATATTCACACAATTCATATCGTTCATTAATACTCATATTGAATCACGTACACTTAATCAGTCATTTCACATTTTTCATAAAACACATACCACACTCTGAAATCATTCAAACCATTATAATCATTCATATCTTATGCATATGCAATACTTATAAGCCTCACTTTCCATTTTATTTCTTTCTTGTGATCGAGTGCCTATAACTATCCCATATCTATTGCAGATATCGGGCTCATTAATATCTATCCTATATCTGTTGGGGATACCGGGCTCATTAATAACTGTCTGTATCTGTTAGGGATACCAAGCTAAGTTTACATAGTAAGCCTTTGGCTCTTAATCACTTTTTGAGCTCTAGGCTCTTTTTCATATTCTAAGCTCTAAGCTCTTTTTTAGTGGCTACTATTATTATAACTGCCTTTATCTTTCATGCATTCATGTAATGAAATGCATCAATCAAATATGATCAACTTTTCACTTTCACATATCATCAGACATTAGTCTAGCATTCAACATTAAAGTTGAGAATCATTCTTTTTCATTCATATGCATATTCACATTTGTCTTCAAAACTAGGTCTAGCATTTAACAATCAAGTCATGTATCATATATTTCATCAAATTCATATACAAGGAGCACTTAAATATCTCATTCATACCTTATAATCATCGGACCTTCTGTCCGAAAATCAACACAATCAATCACATTCATATTATTATTCAGTACTCAATCAATACAAAAATTCAAAACAGAACAAACAATGAAATGAGACCATCTAGGTTGACTCACAGTACGCTCTAGATTAGCATCAACCTTCATGATCTTGAAATGTCTGGATGGGGATGTCCTATCCTGTATCATCATTATGCAAAACATATTGCACATACATTATTAATTGCATAATTACATAAACATTCAGTTTTACACACATGCATATGTGTAATGTATAATGCATGCTCAATGACAATCTCGGGTATATTTTCTATATTCATATATTATGCTCATTCTCATTTCATGATTCATCTTTGTCTAATTGAACTTAGATTTAAACTTCATTGGCATATGATCATTCTAAGTTCCCCATTCCATCTTTACCCTTTATATGTGTCTAGCTTATTCATAAGCTTACACCTCAAGAACACTTAGTTACTCTATATCATAACTCAATTTCTCTTCATCTCTTTTCTAACCTCATACGATCTCAAAATATCCAATTTTCATTAACAATTAATCACGTAATACATATTACTCAACTTCTTTAAATCATAGCTACAATTACCTGAACATCTTCATTCCCATTATACTCTTGCCTTGGGTCCCTTGATATTATCCCTTCATTCACTAAGTTATAACCTTCATTTTCACTTCAAACCTATCATACATTAGTCACATAAACCAAGGATCATTCTAGGTTCAATTTAAGACTCATTTAAGCCTCAATTAGGGTCACTCGACCCGTGAATGCCTGTTAGGCGAACATCCATGTCCATTAAACAAACCTTTATAGGTCACTTATAGAAACTTGAAAATTCTACCCTGTAGACATCAAAATATCTTTCAAGGTCTTCATAAAAGATGTATATCTCGAATTCCTTTTTAAAACCATACCTAAATGACCTCAATCCGAGTTCTATAGAAAAAGTTATGCCTCTTACACCAAAGTATGTCCAATTGTTTTCTATGTTTTCTAGATTTCTAACTCTTTACTTGCAACATTCAATTTCTCATGCTTAGTCTATCATTTCTAGTTCAATACTCATCATTTATCCATTATTGTAACTTCATTTCAACTCAATATCATCCATAACCAAATTATAGCCCATGATTGATCATAAACACTAATAACAGAACATACACTTATATATGCATTCATCATCAATTTTCTGCACATATTCAACTTCATTTCCACTTTCATTTCACTTCTAACTATCACCTTGATCCTTCACATTTCAAGACACCACATTAATCCCTTTCTTTATATTTGTACTCATTTTACATCATCACAAAAATACCCAAAGAGATTCACATTAATTCATTAAGAAAATAAAACAAAAACATAATATGTGTCCAGTTTTTCTGCACTTTTTTCTACACCCGATACTGAACTTCAAGTCAAAATTGGAAACTCTTAATGACAAAATTTGAATTTGATGTCTTCATGCAAAATATAGCCATATATCTCTAATTTAATCCAAATTAAAAACCATCTCATTTGGATAACTACAAAATAAGTTAGCGCATATTCAGCGGAAAAAAATCACAGCTAATATTTCTCCAACACACTTTAAACACCATTCACTCACTCAATCCAACATTATGTCATTCCATAATCTATTATCCATCAAAACACCAAGATAACACATGAATCTACCCACATTATTTATTCACGTTTTTAGCATGAACCCATCCTCATATCATGAACATTTAACCTCTAACTATCATCAAATCATGTTTCATTCATTGAATTAAGAAGAGTTATGTTTATACTTACTTGTTTAGCTTCAAGATCTTCAAACTCTTCAAGATCTCTCTTAACCCTAGCTTTGTTCTCTCACATGTACATCATCATTCAAAGGTGTTAGGGTTAGATATTTAGTAAGAAATGAAGAAAATAGAATGGCTAGTGATGGAAGAAAGCAAGGTTCAACTTTGTGACTTTGGAGAAGAGAATGTCGTGAGAAGCAGAGAATGAATGAAGAAATGAAGAAAATGGAGATGAGGGAAGCATGAATCGTGTTTATCAAGTGAAAGACCAAAATATGGTATTTCACTTAATGAATTTCGTAATTTATACATGTGGTGTGGCAAGTGCCACATGTCACTTCCCCATGGTTCCATTTGGTCCACTTTAATAACTAGTCCATTTTGTCTCCAATTTTTACTTCAATTGTCTCCCAATTTTTAATGACATAAGTCATTAAATCCCAAAGTCATTTATAAAAATTTTCATTGTCATTTGATCCTTATTTCTACTATTATTCATCAATTGTTCTGTCATTTGACATTTTTGCTAGTCCAAAAATAGCCTTAAATTTCAGAAAAATCCCAAATTTTGTTAAAAATTATACACTCCAACTCAATTGATAACATATATAATTCACAATTCCAAGTATAATCATATTAAATATTAATTATACTCGAAAAATGTCAAATGAGTGCATGTACAGCCATTGTAATGTGTGCAAAAATTCAAATTCACATATGTGTATGCTAGCATTATGCATGAGCATGAAATGCAATTTTCTTAATCTCTCTTTGATCTCACATGTACCAAATTTTAGGGTTCTAATCCTTAGTATAGGAACGGGATGTTACAGTGAAGAAGGGTAAGCCCAGTTTCAACAATATGGCAGTGTTGACATTCAGTAATGCCATTGTATTAGGGTGTATGAGGTGGTGTGGTCAAGTTTCCAATCCCTTGAGTAGCAAATAATGGTTTTAGTTTTGTGTATTCTCCTCTATTATCATAATAAATGGTTATTATGGGAGTGTTACAAAACTTTTCAACCATGGCTTTAAATTTAAGAAATGTGGACTCAATATCATATTTGAGTTTGAGTGGAAATAGCTAGCAGTATTTGGTAAAATCATCAAAAAAAGATTATATAATACTGAAAACCATCTATTGAGACAATGGGAGCTAGTCCCCAACAGTGTATAAAAGTTCCAAAGGTTTACTACTAGTAAGTGTTGAGGAAGAAAGAGGCAAACGATGACTTTTATTACACTAACATGAGACACATAATGAGAAGTTTTGTTTTGAAGAAATAGGTAAAGACACTAAGTACAACACATTTGCGAGGATTTTTTAAGAGGGGTTTCCTAAACGTTTATGCAAATCCACAATGCTGGTGTGTTCCCCAACCAATGCTACCAGTGCCTTGTCTGCCACTTAACACTTGGTGGAAAAACATAAACTCCATTTTCATTATGATCGCATAGAAGTGCTACCTTCGTTAATGGATCCTTCACCGAAAAATAAATGGGATGAAGTTCAAGAAAAACATTATTAGATTTGGTAAAACTAGAAGCCGATATGAGATTTTTTTTATGGATGGCACATAAAGGATATCAGTAAGATTGAAAGAGTAAATAGGACTAAATAAATTTATTGAACCAACATGGGATATTTTCAAACCTTTACCATCCCCAATAATTATTTCATCAAGCCCTCTATACTTTGATTGTAGTGACAAATTGGCCAAATCACTTGTGACATTGTTCAATGCACCTGAGTCAAGGAGCTAAGTCTAATTGCATTGAAGAGTGGAAATTGCAGTGTTGGCAAGGGATTCAACAGTTTGATGATGATGATAGCACATCTTGGTAGAATGCCCAGGTTTCTCGCAAATCTAACATATGACAGAGTAATTCTGACGACGAGAGTGATTGTGAGAAGCATGACCTCCTCGATTGAATCTATGTGAACCTAGAGAGACTCTGTTGGGACCCGATCTAGGAACCAGATCCTAACCTGAAAAGAACGGAAAATGAAAATGAAAAGCGAAGCAAAGTGTCGGACAATCAAATCGGATCAAAAGGCGAACAAAAGCATATCCGAAACCGATCTAAATTTTTTTTATCATCAATCAAAGCACCACCACTTCCAAATAGGATTTTCATCAATCCCTCAATTCATATACAAAGAGAACTTCAATACTTCAGATCAATCATTACAATCCTCGGACCTCCTGTCCGGAATCCAAACACTATCAATCACATTCATATCATCTCATCCAT
>JANVCQ010000008.1:15565764-15579197 GCA_025531925.1 Erythroxylum plowmanianum | reverse complement strand
CTAATCCTCGAAACTTTATCATTCCTGACCAGTTTCACCATCTTGTCCATAACTTTTCACACACACATCAAAATACATAACTTCCTTCACCAAAGTTGTAGCCACATCCAATTATACAATTTTGCTTCAAGAATCACCTCCAAATTCCAAGCCATTTGTCCAGAATTCACCTTACAATCTGACTGTTTGTTTATACTCTGGAAATTCCAATTTTTACAAAACTTCAATCATCATCCCTAAACACCATAACCCTCACTTCCAGTCACCTTAGACCACCACACGCCATCATAAAATTACTACTAGTGTCTTATTATTTGTAATTAGCAAATTGCTTCGTAAAAGCACTTTTTACTAATCAGATTGAGTTCTCTATTATCAAGTTTTGGGGTGTGTAGTTCTTATGTTTTGGCTTGGAAGAGTGTGATAAAATGGTTTAAGAATAATGGAATTGAGTGATGATGCCATAAAGAAATCAAGTGGTGATGCTATAGAACAAAATTAGAGGTATAGGAATTCTAGTGATCTAGTAATTATGAGCTAGAGGATTTATAATGATGATACCATTTCGTGTCGCTAAGTAGTTAATATTAGGATTCTTTTAAGCAATTCAAATTCCACCTAAAATGTAAAGTTCTAAAACTCTTTAATTTATCTTTTTTGACGATCTTTTGTTTTTGTCAAATCACTTTTATCCTATGCTTCACTGATGCTCTACATGATTTCAAGAAAATGTGGGGATTATCGATGATCTCAATAAATGCCACATCGTTTCTTCTATGAAAAAAATCTTATGAATTAGCGATTAACCCAACTCAAATAAGGTGAAAGTATGCTAGAATAAAGTACATAAACTAAAGACAGAGAAGGTTAGGCATTATATTTATTAGGATAATAAATAGCCTTTACAAATGAATTTGAAAGTTACTTACAAATTAATAAAGCCTTTGGTTTAAATGGATTCATAGCAAATTTATAATATGAACACCTGTTGGAACTTAAGACAAGTCCTAAACCAATGACCCTCAGTGAAAAATGTAATGAAATATATTATTGGGGATGGTAAGAAAGTAAGACTTTATTTAATTGGCATGATCATTGGGATCCTTTTACCCCCTACAGAATCACCTATCCATAAAAACCATAACAAAAGGCCTTGGAACTAATGCTAAAGTCCAAACTATCATCCACAAAAAGCATTGACAACTTACCTGATTATCAATTAAATGAAGAAGTCGAAGATAGGATAACTTCGACTTTGCACTCGTCAATCAATTTACTAACCATAATAAGCATGAACTTCTTGCAGGCAACTTTCACAAGAGATGTCTATTAGATCTTTAGACAATTGATGAAGTTGAGAGACAAGGCTTATCTATGGATCAAGCATAAGATTGGTAATGGAGAAAAAACATATTTTTGGTTTGATAATTGGCTAGATTTAAGTCCTATAATTGACAACCTTATTATTCTGCACTTAAGAAACAAAATCCCACTGAGCCTTAAAGTCTCATTTTTGATATGGAATGGTGAATAAAGTGGAACATTTAGAGGCTTTAATTCTCTAATCGAATACTTCCCTTAATTGAGTGATGTAGAGAATGAAGATGAAAGCACTTAGACTCTTGAAAATTCATAAACAAGTCTTGCGACCAATTACTTCTAAACAAATCATATGAGGTTCCTTGGTTCAATCTTCTAAGGAGGAACCCTTTGAATCCTAAAGCCTCTCTAATCACTTGGCTAGCAATTAGAAACATGTTTAAGACTAAAAGCCAATTGCATGGCAATGTAGACTCTACTCATGTATTCTGCAAAACGACAATGGAGAATAAAGATCATCTCTTTTTTCTTTACAGATTCTCTAAAACGATCTGGAATAGGAATCTACATTTGATTGTAGGGGAAAACTGCGTGTATCACTAGGACTAAATGTTGAGTTAGATGCTTTAAGCAAGGTATACCTAATGAAATACTTCTCAAGACTACTTTCATGACTACTGTCCATACACTTTAGAAGGAAAGGAATAACATAATGTTTACAAACATAGATGGGAAGTAACAACTAGCACATAAGATTGTTAACTAGATTAGATCAACTATTTTTGCAAAGAATGTTTATATGCAAAACATTCTTTCATAGGACATGAAATGCAAATGGAAGCTTTAATCAATTTAGAATGTTGATATAGATCTACCTATTGTAATGTTTTATATATTTTAATTTTACAATCTCATCGTAATTAAATTAATGCTGATAGCTTAGAACTCATACGAATTTTGTGTTAGCTTTGCCTATAGTTAATGCAATTTATTCATTTTTCAAAAAAAACTTTTCAATAATAATAACCCTTCATTTTAATGGCACGATATCTAGTTCTCGTAATACCTCCCCAAAGTAAGTTTCATTATTTAGTTTTCTTATAAAAGGAGACTTTGGACTAGAAACCAGATGAAATTTATGTCAATGCCAAACAAGGGATGTAGTCTTTGCTCATGGTTGGTGTAATCACACAATCACCTATATCTTGACTATCTTTCCTCTATAGTATTTTGGAATCAAATACATAGTTTGTTGGAGATATTGTTTGTCATGTGTCTTATTTCAGTTATAATGAGTTACATTTTTGGCAATTATTTGTCACAACTTAATCAAGGCTTTAGATCAGTATAGTCAAACCAAAGGTTAGCATAATGAAAAACCACATCCATCATCATATGCACCAAAAAGACAGAGAATCTAGTCCATAGGTACAACCCAAGAAAATAAAAGAAGTTTATTACAGAAGGTGTAGAAGCCATTTCCTTGATTTCTGTTTTTTTTCCTTTGTTTTATTTCTAGGTTATTCTAGAGTTAGTTATTAAGAATTTCAGGTTGTTAAGCCTATAACAGAAAAGGGAGAGGAGTATTAATGCAAAAAAAGAAGAAGCAAAAAGACCAAGTTTCAGGAAATAGAAAATATAATTCTTTTTCTCTTCATTTTTCTCTCTACATTTTGTCTCTTTCTTCTTCTTGTTTGTTACTTCTTCTCCATTTCTTCTATATTTCTTTTTATCTTTCTTCCTTTAATATTTCCAGATATAACAAGGTGGTTTTCTACCCTCAGTCACTCAGGTTAATTGTAGTGAGGGCTGATCAAGTGAGCCTCATCATTGTGACTTTCTTGGGTGGCCAGAAAAGTGCTAATCAACTTGGTTGAGATCTAGGGTTACAACTGAGAAGGAACGACACAACAGAGGAGAAGACAAAGTGGCCAAGTGATGGTTGCTTGGGCAACCACTTATTTTTGTAGTGGTCGGAGTGAAAAGAAGATTGAGGCCACTAAACAACCCATCTCAGCTGTTAACAACTTAGACTTCCAGCAATACCCATAAATTTTCTTCACCCAAGAACATTAATTCAACCTTCCTAAATTTTCTATTTCCTAAAAATTCCTAAACTACCCTTCCTCTAAAATTTACGTTGATATTTGGTATCAAAGCACTTTCTTAGAAGTGTGGGACAAACTAGCAAGGATTAGATCACAATCTATAGTAGAAAAAAACTTAGAGCAGAGGTTGCAGGAGTTGGAACAATGAGTGATGATATATCTATTTAATTGAGAGGAGTTCAACATCAATTGGAAGATTTACACAACTCAACTGAACAAAAAATGGATCAATTGCTAGCGAAAATTTAGTAGCTAACTAACAACAAAAGATCCAATAAAGTAGAAGGGGCTTCATCCTCAGTTGCCACTTATGAAGGTTTATTGCCACCCCTTGGAGCTGGGCCATCATAGGCCAATCCTAACCCCACCACTCTAATGAACCAATGAAGACAAGCTATCAACCGCGTCATGGAGCCAACATATCTGAATCTTTAATGGCCCAAAATTGAGTTAAACCATTTTGATGGAACAAATGCAAGGTTGTGGATTAGGAAATGTGGAAGGTATTTCTAGTATTTATAGATTCTAGAAGAAGAGAAGGTAGAAGTCACTATCCTTTATTTTGAAGGCAGAGTTCCACGAGGGTTTGAGAACTACCTTATTGGGAGAGACTTTATCATATGGGAGAAATTATCTACTGCCATCCTAAAGAAGTTTTTAAAACAGAACCTAGGGAGTCTCATTGCTTCCTTCAATAGTTTGAAACAATCTGGAAGTGTGCCAGATTACAGAGAGGCCTTTTATGAACTAAAAGTTTATTTAATGGAGCTTAAACTATAACTGGATGAAGAGCATTTTATCCACAACTTTATTAGAGGGCTAAAAGATGAAATAAACACTTTTTAATTATTTTTAATCCAAATTGCTCAGATGATGCCTAACACATGGCAGAAAATGAAGCATTAAAGCTGGAAGTCACCCTTAAGAAGATCAAGATTAGCTATGGTAGACCCTAACAAGTAGTGCAGAGGGTTGCTATGGTTAGAAAGTTCGAGAATCGACAAATAGTTGGCCATGATAATTTAAGGAGCAGTGCTATAGATGTGGTGACAAGTTTTACTTTGGGCATCAATGTATACATGCTGTTGAAGGTGATGAACCAAAATATACAAAGGTGGTAGAAAAAGAGTAAAAAGAAACAATACCAGAAGTTGAATTGTAGGCAGAGGTGACTTTGCATGCAGTTTTGGGTCCTACCAACCCTAGAATCTTAAGAATCAAGGGATCCAACCAAGGTAAAGCTCTAATCATCTTAATTGATACTAGAAGTACCTATAGCTTTGTGGAGCCTAGGGCGGTAGAGGGAACATAATTAAAACCCATACCAACTATTCCTTTAGCTGTAACAATGGAAAATGGGGCTAAAGTTGTAATCAGGGAGCATTATGAGGGATTTATTTGGAAAATGAAAGGGCTTAAATTTGAATTTAATCTTAGAGTGTTTAAATTGGGAGGTTGCGATATGGTGTTAGGTGTAGATTGACTCAAAATAGTGAATCCAGTGATCTTCGATTATGAAGCTGATATGTTGAGATTAAAATTGAAGGGTGAATTGAGTTAAAGAGGATTAATGGAGTGGCAACTCCCAAACTGATGGAAACAGAGACTATAGGAAAGATGTTGGAGAAAGAAGAGGCAGAATGGGTAGCCCACATTCACTCACTACAATCCAAACCTTTGCCTACAAACATTCTAGTAGGATTGTTAAATAACTACAATGACCTCTTTACTCAACCAAAAAACACTACCCCTACTAGAAAACATGACCACAGAATTCCACTAAAACCTAAAACTTAACCTGTTAACTTAAGACCTTACAGATACCAATACTACCAAAACATTGTGATTGAAAGACAAATGAAGGAGATGTTACAAAATTCAATAATCCAATTTAGCCATAGCCCTTTTGCTTTACCAACTCTCCTAATAAAAAAGAAAGAGGGCACTATAAGAATGTGCATAGACTATAAACGGTTGAATGATATAACAATAAAAAATAAATTTCCCATCCCTATGAATGATGATTTATTAGATGAATTATTTAGGGTGTCAATGTTTTCTAAACTTGATCTTAGATCAAGTTACCATCAAATTAGAATGTATCATGAAGACATACTTAAAACAACCTTTAGGACTCACCAGGGCCATTATGAGTCCCTGGTTATGCCTTTTGGCTTAACTAATGCCCCAACTACATTTTAGGCACTAATGAATGATATCTATGCACCTTATCTAAGGGATTTTGTACTTGTATTTCTTTATGACATATTGATCTATAGTAGAAGTTTGGAGGATCACTTATTTCATTATAGATTGTATTGGAGAAATTAAGATATAATCAGTCGTACATAAAGGCATCTAAGTGCTCTTTTGGGTAACCATAAATGGAGTACCTAGGGCATATCATCTCAAAGGAAGGAGTAGCAACAAATCCTGAAAAGATTGAAGTGATATGAACCTAGCCTATACCAACTTCCCTTACATCACTGAGAGGATTTTTAGGACACACAGGTTACTACCGTAAATTTGTGAGGAATTATGGTTTGATTAGCAAGCCATTGGAAAATTTATTAAAGAAGGATTCCTTCCTTTGGAGAGAAGAAACTACACAAGCTTTTAACAAATTGAAAAGAGCCATGGCTAAAGCACTAGTGTTAGCCATGCTAATTTTCACATAAACTTTCATTATAGAGACTAATGCATGTGATTCAGGGATTGGGGTAGTGTTAATGCATAATTCAAGCCCTATTGTCTATATGAGCAAGCCACTGGGACCAAGAAATCAAGTGGAGATGCATAATTTGTAGCTCTATTAATGGCAATATCAAAGTGGAGACATTATTTAGATCCAAATCAGTTTATAATCAAGAGACCATGAAAACTTGAAGTACTCGCTGGATCAAAAGATTACTACACCAATACAGAAAAATAGGTTGGCTAACCTATTGGGTTTGAACTATAAGATTCAATATAAGAAGGGGAGAGAGAATAAGGTTACTGATGCTTTATCCAAAAGATGGGAAACAGTAGAAGGGAATTTGGCAAGCCTCACTATCATTACCCTAGCTTGGTCAAAAGAAGTCTTAGAGAGCTATCATGGTGATTTAGAAATCCAAAAAGTAATTAATGATATTATGGTTGGACACAACATCAACCCAAAATATACTTTTGATAATGGAATCCTTAAGTACAAAGGCAAGGTGGTAGTTGGCAGAAGTAAAGTGTTGAGAGAGCAGTGATTCAATGGGAGGACACTATGGAGAATTAGGAACTTACAAAAAAATTATATCATCATTCTAATATAAGGGAATTGGAAAAGAGTAAAAAATAAGGTTAGTGAGTATGACATCTGTCAAAGGAGTAAACCAGAACATATGTGTTCTTCGAGCTTATTACAACCTGTGCCAATTCCAAAAGTTGCTTGGAGAGATAAAAGTACTAATTTCATGAAGGGGCCAAAATTTTTTTTGGGTGGGTCACAATGATCCAGCTTGTGGCTCGGTTGGGGCGGTCTAGAAATGGTCCGTGGCCCGTAGGCGGACTGAAGCTAACTAGCCCATGGCCCGGTCTTTTAATATGTTTTTAAAATTTTTATACATTTATTTTAAGAGAATTTGAAAAAGTTGTAGTTGTATTTTTTAAAATTCATAAATTATAAATTATAGCATAACCATTTATAGTAAAATGTAAGGTAAAATTACCTATAAATTGTACAAAAATATTTATTTAAAATTAAAGATATTAAATATGAACCAATATATATTTATTAAAAATATGTAGCAATGATAATGTTGTCATAATTATTCCCTAAAAAAAAGAGAATTTAATTTTAATTTGTAATTTTATTATAACAATTAATTATAATGTAAATGTAAAAAAGTTATTATCTAAGTACAATGAATTTATTTCAAATATTATTTTTAAGTGTTTAATAAATTATTATATTTCTTTTTAATATGATTTTTAAAAATTAACTTTACTAAGTTTATAATATAATATTTTCAAACTTTTAATGTTTTTATAATTTATGTACAAAACTCTTAATTGATGTAGTAGTTGTACGTTTAGTTATTGTTGATTTTTTTTACTTGTATAGTTGTATAAATATTATTGTCTTTTCATATTATATCTATTATTAAATAATCATTGTAAAATTTTATATTTTTATTACACATATTAAAAGAAATTAATTAATATCCTGATTAATCTTAACGCATTTAAACTTTTTTATTTTATTTTTTCATGTTTACACAATATATACATTATGCACATATGTATTTATATTAATCTTAAAATGAATTAATCACTTTATTAATCCTAATGTATCAATTCCAAAACAATATATAAGTAATTGAGTTATAAAAACAAATACGTATAGTATATTATATTGAAAATAGCTATTATTTTATTAAAACAAGAATACAGTTTATAAATACTTTTGATATGTTTTTATAAATCATTATTTTTATTACTTTTGAAAATAGTTCTTTTACTTTTTTTAAAATCATTATATTTTAATTAATCTAAATTTATATTCATAATTTTTTCTCCTTTCTAAATTCTAATATTAAAAGATTCATTCCTAAGTGAATATAATTAATAGTTTGTTAAGAGTAATTCTTTACTCGAAACCTTGATATAAGTTTTACTTTAAATCCTTCTCGTCCTTAGAGTGTTATAAGCATACCGTATTTCATAAAATTTATAAAATTTTCAACTTTTTTCTTTTTAATATATATATTATGTCAAAACTTTAAATTATAACAACATATAATTATGATATAATAAAGTTAATAATTTTATAGAATATTAAATTACAAAATATTTATATCTTTAAATATTAAACCACTTAATATTTCATTTGAATAAAACTATAAGTCATTAAATGAAAGCGTAACATCACTAACTTCTTAATGTTTAAAGTAATATTTTAGGTATAATGAGCTAAATATTAACATAACTTATGTTAAAAGTCATTAAGTCAGGTGTAGATTGAAGGGTGCTACATACATTTGCATATCATTAATAAGAAAATACATTTTAAAATTAAAACCTTGAGATGTATTTATTGGTATGATTAATTAGGAATTTTAATTCAATTGATTAGAAATTTGTATGAAAGTCATTAAGTTAACAGTTATAGTTAAGAATTTCAATTCAATTAATTAAGAATTTTAAATAATTTATTAATTATTATAATAGAGAATTGATAAAAATAAATTCATTAACCATAGAAAATTTTGCTATACACGAATGATTATCTAAATCATTTTACAAGAAATGATACAATTTACAAAATTAAGATAATATCATGTTGGATAGACTGGAGCGTGAAGACTAAGAGAGCATCATCTAATTGACTAATTGTACTTATTGGTAAGAATGCCAATAGTTTGGATCCAATCATTTGTATGTACAAACATTATATCTAGTAATGTAATATTAAAATAAAAATAATATTTAGTAATGTAATAATAAATAAAAAGAAAATTAAAAATACCTTCATCTTCATATATTTGATTAAAATAACCTTTACTTCGTTGATTAATTTCACTAGTCCCCTCTGCATTAATACCAGTGGCTGTAGAAAAATAAAAAACACAATATTAGGTAAGATAATTTAAAGATAAATAAAATAAATACATGAAAAAAGAATTTACCATCAATATCTTCATTATTTAACCAACTTTGAGTAAACATAAGGGCTTCCACAGTGCAATAATGAAGACGACCATAATGAGGAGTAATGACCCGACCACTAGTACTAAATGCAGTCTTTGAAGTAAATGTGGATGATGGAATAGCTAACAAGTCCTATGCAATGTTTTGCAAGATCGGATGATTCTATGTAGACGTCTTCCGCCAGGATAATATATTGAACGACCCATCTTCAGTTTCAGGAACACAATATGTGGAAGAATATTTATCTAACTCCATCATATTGTAAGAAATCCTAGCCCCTTTTCTCTTTTAAAAAAATTAAAAGAGAATTAGTCAATAATGGGTCAGAAGAAAAGGTCGGACTTGAAGCTGAAGTCTGAGGTGAACTGCCTACATCCTGATCATGAGTTTATTGCATTCTGACTTCCTAATCATGAAACAATTGATACCATAATTGTTTCATGGTATGTAGATGCTCTTGAGCTTTACCACTGTACAATGCATTATGAATATATTCAACCAAGTCCATCTTTTATCTTAGGTCCAACGTATATAATACTACAATAATATCTCTAGCCTTAGACCAATAAAAATTAAACTTCTCTACCATTCACTCTGCTATAGTTTGAATCACTACATTGGAGTTAAACATCCACAATGATAAAACATGCTTTTTGTTGGACATAGTGCTAAAGATACAGTGTGAAGTTAGATATTTTGTTCCTGAGAATAATTTATTCCAATTATTGAATAATTTCAACTTCAAACAAAGTTCTCTAGCCTAGTCCCATTAATCCTATAATGGTACATAAGTATACTGAGAATCCCTTTCAGTTAGTCTAATAAACAGCTGAGCATATGGGATTGCTGACTCCAACAGCTTAAAGGTTGAGTTCCATTTGGTAGGATAATCCAAAACCAACTTCTTTGAATTTGGAATGCATAAAATTTGTGTATCATCTTTAAAAGTTTCAACTCTTTTGGGAGTTGCACTTAAAACACTATTTTGAATACATTCTATTGCTTCCTTTATCATCTCCAACCCATCCTTCACAATCAAGTTAAGAATATGCCAAAACAACACATATGAAGTAACTTACCTCCAACCAATAAGCTCTCAACCCGTATCTTACCCTTCAACTTCTGAATTATGGCATCATTTATGCTACAATTATCGATTGTGATGGAGGATAATTTGTTGTCGATGTTCAAATCCATTAAATAGTCTTTCAACACATTTGCCAATTTTTCACTTGTATACGGTGTCGACACATAAATGAACCTATCATGAAAAAAACATACCAACATGAATCATAGATTCATAAAATAATGAAAAAAGTAAATGATAACAGTATTAAAGAATATAAAATTACCTCACAAGTCTATTGTATAACTTCTAATCATTATCAATATAATGTGTTGTCACTACCATGTAACTCTTCGTTTGGTTATCGGTTGTCCACATGTCCATTATTATAACAATTCGTCCTTGAACACTCGACAATGCTCTTAATGTTTCTCTCTTCTTTTCCTTATAAATTTTGAAAATATCATTCCTTAATATATTTTGACTTGGAACCTTGAAAGTCGGTTCGAGTGAATTAAGAAATATCCTGAATCTTTTTCTTTCAACCATAAACAATGGTTTTTCATCTACAATAATCATATTAGCCATCAAAATTCTTGATCTATGGTTGCCAAAAGTTGTTACAGTCATTTCATTCTTTCCTTTCACAAGGTTAGGAAAAAATGTTTGACCTATTAAAACCATCTTCCTTCTAGTGCATGATTCCATATGTCTCTTTAAATGAGATGTTCCAACTTTGAATCAATTGAATACAACTTTTGACAATAATTGCACTCTACCTTTTCAATTCCATCGATTGATTTAGTCTTCTTAAAGTGATTCCAAACTTCACTTTTATGTTGACTAATTTGAGTTCTAATTGAAATTCTATCGTCCCTTGTTGTTAAAATTGAAGTTTCCACTTGTATCTTTAGTGCTAGATTAGAAACTAAAGGAATATGCTCATCCATCTAACAAAAAAAATATAAATACTTGAGGTTAGAAAATATTCAAGAAAATCAAAGAATGACCAAACTTTAAATGTGCTAGAGTTTCAGGACTTTCATGTTAGAACCAAAGAACCAAGAAAACAACATTAGTTGACAAATGACAACTCGTACTCAATATATATTCATAGATAACCTCCAAGGTGACTCAAAACCTAGCAAAAGCAAGATCTTGAAAACCAATAATGGGGAAGAAGTTATATCTATTCTTAGTTCAAAATTCATCATCATATTATTTCCAAAAGTTTTCTTATCATTCTTGTTTGTAAGCAAGATCACAGACAAGTAATGTATAATGAACTAGTGTTTCTAATATATATATGCTTAATGATGTTTTAACTATTATGTAATCTATTTTTTCTTCTTATGCTTGTAATGTAGTCTTTAAGTATTTTTTTTTATCAAAAGTATGAAAAAGTCCAACTCGTTTGAAGGATTCTTACAAAAGATTTCAAGTATGCTACTTTTTGTTTAGTTTCACTTTTCTTTTCCTTTCCAATATCTTATGTAATTTGACACTTTAGATGTAAGAGCTAGAGAACTTGAGAAATAGACTAGAAATGGAGTTCAATTACAAAATTTTAACTTGTATGTATATATATGTATACCCTTTGGATGCTCAAACGTTTCTAACTTGTTCGTTTAACCTACAAAGAAACTATGAAATGGGCAAAAATATGTTGTTACAATAGTAGATTTCTATTCAGGACAAGATGAGAGAAAGGTGACTAAATGGAAAATTCATATACCTATTATACATGCAACAACGACAATTGGGAGGGGGTGGGGTGGGGTGAAAGGAAACAAAATTATCACAATCAACAATATAAACTAGTATATTTTATATATGCAATAAAGCAACAAACTGGCACTCAAAAGTCCCTGCTACCCCAAATGCAAAAGAGGTTGGGTTTTTCACAAGCTGGTGTAGATACTTGCCAAAAGTTACCTTAAAGGCTCAGATATCTACTGTCGTATGGAATAGCTAATAAATGCATAAAATGTTAATTGCAGCGCTAATAAATTGAAAGAGGGGTGGCAAGTTTTATTATTGCTATAAGGAGTAATGCAATACAGACTCCCAATCCTTTTTTTCAACCTCAAATGGAAACAACACCAAAGCTGCAAAAATGGAAGAAATATAAACTCTCAGCCAATCACATCGTTATAAAGCACTAGTTTATTTTTCATATGAGCACTTGGTTTATTGTAATCACAATTTTCTTTTCACTAATCCCGCTGAAATCCAAAATTTATAACAAGCCAAATCCAAATGAAATCTCAAAGCAGGTGCCAACTAAATGTCTTTGCAATGGGATATCCTTGATTCTATCACAGTGGCTCAGTGTCCAAACTCTAATGCAAACATCCTCTTTAGAACTTACCGCACTGTGTTCATCTGTGAAAGCTAACTTAAACACCCCCAAGGTGAGCTCCTTTTATGGTCATCCAATTAGAGGCTGGCTTGTTTGATCATTTCATGATAATAGTTTTAAACTTTCAAACATGGCTATAAACTATATGAAAAATAATGCAGAAGACAAGAATCATAACTATGATCGGAGATATCAAAACCATGATGAACAATAAAATGATTTACTAA
The DNA here is from genome assembly GCA_025531925.1 of Erythroxylum plowmanianum. Classification (NCBI taxonomy): domain Eukaryota; kingdom Viridiplantae; phylum Streptophyta; class Magnoliopsida; order Malpighiales; family Erythroxylaceae; genus Erythroxylum; species Erythroxylum plowmanianum. The sequence goes on along the minus strand of JANVCQ010000008.1, from coordinate 15,566,432 downwards.
TGGAGTCTATAGTTATTCTCATAGCTATAGTAGATGAGATAGGAAAATGATTATAATGGAGATAATAGCTATACTCATAACTCTCTACTATATAGTTCCAACTATACCCTGTGAGATGTAGATGTAGTTTGTAAACTTTTAGCTCTTTGAGCATGTAATACTGAAATTTATATAAACTATAGATGTATCACTGAATTTTAAATAAAAGAACAAAAGTGCAGAATAATCTCATAAATTTATTCTAACACCTCACTCCCGCACGACCCGAACCCGACATCGACGGTGATGTCCGAGTCCGTACCCCGCGAGGGTGGTGTGCTACATCACTCAGTTAAAACTCAGTAAAAGTTTTTTTTGAAACACAAATATACATGAAGCGGAAATTAAGGAACATATAATCATACATTGGCTACGGGGGTTCTTTTCATAAATACATTTTTATTTCAGTCAGTTGACTTTACAAATTGACCTAATCATTAATACAAAAATTCAGAAAATAAAAATACACTAATGTAGACGCGAACTGATCCCGACCACTTCTCTCACTAACCAGCAGATGTCATACGCCCATTGCCTAACGGGGTATTCTTTTGAGTCCTGAAAAATAATTGCAAATTTTGGGTGAGTTTTGCGAACTCAGTGAGGAACCATCATCGATGGTTCACTCA
>JANVCQ010000008.1:15545934-15558230 GCA_025531925.1 Erythroxylum plowmanianum | reverse complement strand
TCTTTTCACAAATCATCAACCCAATTCACATATCAAACATATAGCAAATTCTCAATTCATTCAAGAAGCACCAAATGTAACATTTATGATGCAATTTAAAACATTTAACTTCTTTGATTCAAAGAACACATTTTTGGCTTATTTACTCTATTATAAATATGTAACTCACCTTGATTTCCTTGCTTGAAACTTTGCTAAAAAAATACCTTTACTCTTGCTCTTCTTGTCTCCTTTGACTTCCTTTATCAAAGACAAAATTCTCATATCAATAGGGATTCAAATTGGAGAACCCACTAGACATATTCACTAAAATTGATCCTAGAATCCTTAAACCCATACGTTTCTTAAGCTATATGAATCAAAACTCTTTCAAAAATCCAAAGATTAAAATCCAACTTACCTTGAATCTTCACCAAATGAAGAGCTTGTTGGCTCTAATGGAAACTCTCATCATCTTCTACCTTTTTCCCTTCTTGAATAACTTTAATATCACTCTTTAGGACCAAGAAAAATCAAAAACTAGCTTTTTCTTCTTTCTTTCCTCTCTTCTCCACCAAACTCTCTTCTTTCTCTCTTCTCTTTATTTCTTTTCTCCCAATTTCGTTTTTGCTTCATCCTAAAAAACCAAGCCATCACTTCTTATTTCAATTTTTCCATTAATGATTCTAAATTGTCCCTTTCGCCCTTCCTTATATGCCTTGTATCTTTTTATCCTTAAGTGGTCTTCCAAAAAAGCCCTTAAACATCCTTATTACCTTAGTACTTTAATTCAATTTACCAATGTCACATAATCTTACTAACATTGACATAATAATAACTCCAAAAAAATTTAAATCCATCAGAACTTCAAAATTCATTTAAATCATGTTTAACTAGAGAAAAAAATATGAGGGCCAACAATATCCCTATGGAGGTTTAATGTATGTATCTTCCTTTGTGGACCCATGAAGGTATGTGTTGTTGATGTTGTAATGTTCAACTAACCAGTTTTGTTTGGTAGCAATGGCTAATAGTGTCCGAATCACTGTCACTTTTGCTACTGGAGAAAAAACCTCCAAATATCAACACCAGCACATTGATTAAATCCTTTTGTGACAACTTGGGCTTTTCTTCTATCTATTATCCCATCAGGATTTCTTTTTATCTTATAGATCCATTTAGTTTCAAGTGTCTTCTTTCCTCATGGAAGATCAATGACGGACTATGTTGAATTCTCTTCCAGCGCATCTAACTCGCAAATCATGTTGAAGTTGGGTAAGTTGTTGAATTTGGTGAGGATGAATTGCTCTTATTGTTGGTGACGGTGGCAGCAAATTGGTGTTGAGGTCTTGAGTTATGTTGGGTAGGTTTAGGTTTATCAGGTTATGTTTCATTTGTGTTAATGGGATTGGTGAGTTTAATGGTCTTTCTTGCAAGTCAATATTGTTTATATTGGTCATTTGGTTTTGACTATCAGAAATGGTTCTTGGTGGGATTTATTATTGGGCCCAAAGTTGAATATGGGTAAATTTCTAGGTTGGTCTTCTGTGTCAGTATTTTTTATCTTATATGGGTATATTTCTTTATGAAAAAACACATCTCTGGAGACAAGTACCTTGTTTGTTTGCAAGTTAAGTAATTTGTATGCTTTTCAGCTGGACATATATCCTATAAATAAGCACTTATGGGATCTAGGTTCTAATTTTTCTTTGAATGGCATAGTTTTTGTTGCATAGCATAGACATCCGAATGTTCTTAACGTATCATAATTGGGTGGTTGGTTATATAGTTTTTCATATGGTGTTTTCCAACCTATGATTTCTAATGGTAGGTGGTTTATAATTAATATGGATGTTAGGTTGGCTTCCCCCAAAAAACTTGTTAGTAAATTGGCTTGAAACATTAGAGCCCCTATGATTTGAAGCAACTACTTGTGTTTACATTCCACAACACCGTTTTATTGCGATGTACATGGACAAGTTCATTGGTGTTGTATGCCTTTACTCTGGAACAAATCGGTACAATTCTTATTTACGAACTCAGTATCATTGTCTGTGCAGACACATGGGATGGGTAATGAAAATTTGTTTTGGATCATTTGAAAAAAAAAACTTAACTAACTAGTGAACTTAGTTCTTACTACTTGTTAAGTAAGTCCACGTTGCACGAGAATACTCGTCTACAATGGTGAGAAAAAAAATTGAAATATCTATATTTAGGGTCTTGTATGATCCCCACAAGTCTAAATGTAAAAGCTTAAATGGATTTTTTGTCGTAAGTTCGTGTTTTGGGAAGGATTTTCATTGTTGCTTAGCTAATGGGCAAATTTCGCATGAATAATTTGTGGGGGTTTTCCTGGATAAAATAGGTAAATGTAATAACTTGTTTCTAGACGCATGTCCAAGTCTAAAATGCCACAAATCAAAGCCATTAGATACATTGTAAGCTACGACATTATTTAGGTAGAATTGGAGTGATAGAACTTAGAGTGTTTTTTCAGGGAGAAAATGTCTTGGAGTCAACTTGTAGATACCGCTCGTTGCCTCACATATCACTACAACGTAATTAGTTGTCGGGTCCTGCAAAAACAATTTATCAACAATAAATATGGCAGGCAATTTATTTTGTGTAGCAATTTTATGAACAGATAAAAGATTGTGGTGAAATGTAGGTATACATAAAACATTTGAGAGGTTCAAATGTGGTGATACTGTGACATCTCCTATATGTGTGACAGATCTGCTAATTCCATCAGGTGACATAATAGGATTTAATTTATCATTTTCGAACAAATTTTTGAGGGAATTAGGGTTTACACACATGTAGGTAGAGGTACCTGAATCGACTATCCATGAAACATTGTTGTATGATTTACTATCAAATATGAGTGAGTTATGAGGGATATCTGAAAAGCTGTTCTACGCAACATGATTGGCTTCCATACTACTTTTACCTTTGACAAACTTCATGAGTTCCTGGACTTGCTTAGCAAGAAATTCGACGTTAACAAGTGGATTCTCCTCTGTTTTCGACAGTCCCTGCACCTCCCTTGAAGATCCTTTATTGTTGCTGCTACGAAATTATGTTTTCTTTTCCTTTTTTGTAACTCCATGTACCACTATGGTATATTGCGCAGATAAAAACACGTTTCCCTCAAGTGTTCCTTTTCATGACAATAATCACAGTATTTTTTATCCTTTCTTCCACCTGTCTTCCTGTTTAACCCTTCCCTGCTATAACTTTGTTTTCTAACAGTCTCGTTGTTAGCCAATAACGTTATACCCATCTGTCCTTTTCATTGGAATCAACACAAATAGATATTTGTTTTTCAATGGTCAAAATCATAGAATATGCCTTACTGACCTGTGGCAACAGATCCATCAACATAATTTGGCTAACTACATTAGCATATTCCTCTCTTAGTCCTTGCAGAAAAGTTGTCAACTTGTTTTCATTCACCACATCAATATTATATTTAAATGCATCACACATGCAAGTTTTCATAGGTCTTAGACAATCCATTTCATTCCACAATTTCTTCAACCTCATAAAATAAGTCGTAACGGAATTGTTACCTTGATAGAGATTGATTATCTCCTACCTTAGCTGGTATAAGTGAGGTTCGCTGCTCTCTCTGTAATCTCCCTTGAGTCATCCCATAAGTCCTTCACAGTCGTTACCACCAATAATGAGTTAGCGATCGATTTCCTTTGTAAGGGTGTTAAAAATCCAGACGATGACCATATTGTCAACGGTCACCCATTTCCTTACCTTTGCTTCGTCGAAGATGGGTTTCTCTAACTCTCTAGTGACAAAACTTCATGGGTTCTTGGACTTGCTTAGCAAGAAATTCGACGTCAACTGATGGATTCTCCTCTTTTTTCGATGATCCCTGGACCCTGTAGATCCTTCTATTGTTGCTGCTGCAAAATTATGTTTTCTTTTCTTTTTTTGTAACTCCTTATACCACACCGGTATACTGTGCAACTAAAAACATATTTCCCTCAGGTGTCCCTTTTCATGACAATAATCGCAGTACTTTTTATCCTTTCTTCCACTTGTCTTCCTGTTTAACCCTTCCCTACTATAACTCTATTTTTTAACATTCCCGTCGTTAGCCAATAACATTATACCCATCTGTCCTATTCCGTTGGAATCAACACAAACAGATTTTTGCTTTTCAATGGTCAAAATCATAGAATATGCCTTAATGTACAGTGGCAATAGATCCAACAACATAATTTGACTAACTACATTAGCATGTTCCTCTCTTAATCCTTGTAGAAAAGTTGTCAACTTGTTTTCATTCACCACATTAGTATTATGTTTAAATGCATCACACACACAAGTTTTCATAGGTCTTAGACAATCCATGTCATTCCACAATTTCTTCAACCTCGTGAAATAAGTCAAACAGAATCGTTACCTTGACGGAGATTGCTTATCTCCTACCTTAGCTGGTATAAGTGAGGTCCACTCTCTCTGTAATGTCCCTTGAGTCGTCCCATAAGTTCTTCGTGGTGGTTACCACTAATAATGAGTCAGCAATTTCCTTCGTAAAGGTGTTAAAAATCCAGGCGATGACCATATTATCAGCGGTCACCATTTCCTTGCCTTTGCTTCGTCGGAGATGGGTTTATCCAACTCTTTGGTGACAAAATCTAATTTGTTTTTAGCCCTTAATGAAATTATCATTGACCTACTCCAGGATAAATAGTTATTTCCATCCAGTGGTGTATTGATCAAGATACTTCCTGGGTTTTCTACTAGAGAAATGTTGTACGATCCGACTTCGATGTCAAAGTAGGTTTAGTTGTCACTTGTTTCGTTGGTTACTTTTGGATCTTTAGTCATTTTGAGTTAATTTTGGATTTTTGGAAGGCATAGGATCGAGAGCCACAAAGCTCTGATACCGTGCAAGAAACTCTAGTAATGGAGTGAATGATCAGAGAAGAGAATAAGAATTTGGTTGCTCTCCCTTGTATATATTGAATGTTGTACATGGTTTCTATATACATGGTTAGATTTATTTCTCTCTCTATAACAGATTGTGAATCATTACTCTACAAAAAAATAAGACTATCAAATAAAGTTTTACTGCATTTGTTGCTATTTTATTTTCACGCGTTGTTCCTTTATGCTCTGTCTTTACTTTGTCTTTTCTTTACTGAGCATTTGTTCCATATGTAATGGTCTTTGGACATGAGGCCATCGGGTCATATATTCTAACAAAATATTCAAAGTCCTTAGAAAGAAACTTCTCTCAATTAAGACGAAAATAAATTTAAAATATTCTAAAATTTTGAAAAAATATTCCTTTATTAAAATTGGCACTTACTTTATAACAAAGGGCTTAAAGGTAAAGACGAAAAATGAAATCATCGAGTTGAAGTTCTCCTGGAAGCCTCATATTTTTTTTGGTTTTTTTTTTGGTTTCCCACAAGGTGTCCTAGGAGGGTCCCAATTATGGGAAGGCACTTTTAAGCCATCCACACCCAAACTAATCCCCCTTCGAGCCGGGTAAGTCCCTTGTGGAAAGCAAAGCTCTGGCCTCAAGTTTTAAACGACTGCATACATGAGGACGGTTCAAACCCGTGACCTCACTTAAGCCAGGAGAGCCCCTTACCAACTCACCTGCGCCCTGAGATTGAAGCCTCATATTACTAGAGTACAAATTCAATTTAGTACATATCATCTGTAGTTGATTGTCCTTTAAGCTGCATTAACTTCACCAGCTCATCCAGTTAATAGATCAAGTAACTAGGTTCAATTAACCTTACAACTTGCAGATGTAAGGATGTAGTATCTTCCTTGGAATTCACTAACATCAAACACGAAGTTGATAAGAAGCTCACAACTTAAAATGCAGCTCCCAATTCCATTTTATGAACTCCAGAACGCAATCTTGGTCGTGTAATTTTCGCAACCGAGCAATTAAGGGTTGTCTGGACATGGCTAATAATCTTTGAATAAACCAAGACAAGGATACGAACTGATTATACTAGGGATAAATTAAGGTGGCTTTATGTGGATAATTCTCTTAACCATGGCTATGAAGCTGCCAAGAAGGTCCATGTACAAGTACGCCCAAACCCCAAATCAAAGGTCTAGACTCTAGCTAGTCTTAAATATATCTCAGCTGTCTACCACGCACGAGGCAGTGCACCATATCCTCACGAGAGTTTCACGTATACTTCTGTCTTCTATTGCGGTGTTATAAAACAACATTTGGGACAAGAAGCTGGTCCATTGGGGTTGGATTTTGTGGGATTAATTTACCAAGAACTGTCTCCTTGGTATCTAAACTCGCCCTTTTAGTATGGCTTCTTGTTCATAACTGGTTCATAGAGACCCAACCCGACATCACATTTTCAATCACACCATGGGATAAGGCTGGTATCGAGTTTGTATTTTCTTGGGTGGGTTTGCCAAAGTTTCAATCTAGCTATGTGTGAAATGTGCAATTTGATATAATGTGGGTCAATCAGAATTATCAAGCACACTCACCAGATTCAAGAAAATAAGAAAAAGAAACATCTAGCATAGTTGCGATCTGAAAACCAACTGTTTAATTTGGTTGAAAGGAAACGAGAAGATTTTTATATTTAATTGAAAATATTCTCTTCAAGTGAACATTTTGAAAGATCGGCCTATCTCTTTAACTAGCATTTAACTAAGTCACTAATAAGCTAAAGAGAAATCACCAAATAGTCAATGACTAAGTATTTGAGACGTGTATCTATCTTACATCTTTCTTTAGAAAACCAATATTTAAGTTGCAATGACCAAGACACAAGATTATATAAGCTATCTATTGCTCAGTTTTTTTTATCTTGCTACCTAAACCTAATCTAAAGTTGAGTTGACTGGAAATAGTATACAAAGCCCCCCGGTAGGGAATCGAAGGGACCGAAGTACAGAGCTCGCTTTGAGTTAAACAATTTTACAGAGTTACTCGGGAGAAACACAAGATAAAACATATGGGATTATGCTTTGCCTTTTGTTGATTAAATTAGCTTCTGTACCATTTCACTTGCTTTGGATGTGTAAAGCAGCCACTGACCAGATCCTAAGAAATTTTTTGGCTTTGGAGCTTCGATGCCATTACAGCTAGGATATATATAAAATTTATGTTTCCTAGTTGCTTGTGACTTTATTTTTAACCATCCAATCTTACATTCTAAAAAAAGTTTAATTACTGTGTAATCATCTTTGTTATACATAAACTTAAAATTGAAGAACGTAATTAATAAGTTAACATTCTTATAATTACTATACTCTGTGGGTGTGTGTGGGTGTGTGTGTGTATATATATATATATTGTTTAGTAAGCACTGAAAATTACTTGCTTAATGCATATGTTATTGTGAGTGGTAATTCAATTTTCATAGCAAGAGACCATGGAGTGAATGTGAATCAACAAATGGGAGTAGCCGAAGTACGAAGGAAATGACAGTTCAATTGGTAATAAATTGAACGTTGTTGTATGGATTGAAATAAATAAAAAGGACTGTTAATTATAGAACAACTAATATAATATGGACAGGAGAGGAGGGAGTGAAAGCCGAGAATAACAGCCGAATTGATGCTCAATTAGAAATCTTCTGCGGTTTGAAATAAAGCACAGGAGTAAATAATTGATTAGGCATAATGAAACAGTACACACATACATGCATATGCAGTCAAAGAAGATGGCAAGGAGACATGATCGTATAGTAAAACGGTTGGTGTCCATGAAAACGCGCATGACAACTGGCCAAATATCTTAGAAAAGAAATAGCTTCCATGGTTCTGTCTATTTTCGCATCCGATCATGTATGTAAAGATGAATGGCCGACCAATTGTCTTGGTAGTTGACACCTAAATAAATGCTGCAGAGAATGATGTGGCACTACACACCACTCTATCAGAGAGAGACAGCGAGAGGTAATCCGTAAGAAAAAACAGGAAAACTTAAGCGCATGTGTAGGGGACCTGAGTGCATGTCCTTTGGAAGAATGGACCACACTCACTCGTACTCTTCCCTCTTTATAAGCAACCCACTTCTCTCGTCACACACTACCTTCAACTCCAGCTTAACACTAGCCACGAATTTTTTCCAGCTCCTTCTCCCCCTAGAACCTATAGTTGTCTCTATCTCTCAAGATGAAGATAATGGACAATGGAAATAATGCAGGCATGGGAAGCTCAAAGAAGAAGGATTCGTGTAAAAGGCTTGGCAAGTACCTCAGAGAACAGAAAGGAAGGCTCTACATTATGAGGCGATGTGTAATTATGCTTCTATGCTGGCATGACTGAGGAGAGAACCAACTCCTTCTTCTCAACCTGTGGAGCTTTTTCTCATTTTGTCTTCTTCGAAATGTATATAAATGAAAAAGAGAGAAAATCTTAGACTTTGTCATAAAACTTGGTCGATGTTATTTGCCTATAGCAAAATGTTGCAGTTCACAAGGTCTTTTAGTGTTGGATGTGCCCCAAGAGTTGCACCTCCGGATAGATTTGTAGGGGAGTGTGCTTTTCAATGAAGTGACGGACCAAATGCATATGTAACTGAGCAAGGAAGGAATGCATACAACAATTTTCTCAATCATCATGTTATATAAGGGACAAAGATGATGAACCAACGATTACTGACGATTAATTAGGAGACTGCCGCAACTGGGTTGCAACAGAGAATGATAACCAAATTATTTAAGTATAATATAATACATAAACAGCTGTGACTTGCAAATTAAGCCTTAACATACTGAATATATATACAAATACTTGCTGCCTTGTCATGCTTTGTGTTGAAATCCATGTCACTTGAACTTGATGTATTTCAATCTATAAAGTTAAAAGATATCTGAAGTTCTGGACTCTAGTATAAAATTCGGGTGATCCCCAACAACTCATTATCATCTACGTTGTAGTTATATTAAATGAAATGTTCAATCAATCTTCTCATGGTAAAAACTGGGATCAGCATTCAGCAATTCAATTTGTCAATATTCACGAAAACTTCAAAAGTGGTCCCCCAAATTTAATGGCACCCCTCACACGTGCAAATGATTACTATTACTTCCCAGTTCCCAGGCTGCTTATGCTTAGCTTCTTCTAACACCCTATATAAAATTCCTTACAATTGTCCCCACCAACACATACAGCCCTAGTGTGAATTTGGGTAAGTTGAGTAACATAACCAAAAGGAGCTGCAAGAAAAACTTCAAATTAGCAAAAACCTAAGAAGCACAGATATGGACACAGACACGCGACACGATACGAACACGGACACGGGGACACACTAACTTCTAAAATTTGGTAGACACAGACACGACATATATATATATTATAAAATTTAGAATTAAGAAAAAATTTCAGAATTCATAATATGATATATATTGATTGATATGTTTCAAGACTTCCAACATCTTGATAGTTCATATATATTTGGTACTTTATAAGCCCTTCTAAAAAAACATGGAACATATATTCTATGGAGCATATATTCCGTTAAGCAATATCCAAGCGGTCTCCAAATGTGTCCGAGTCGTGTCCACCACGTGTCAGTGGGTGTCTAACACGGACACAGCTCTGTTTTGTCGTGTTCGTGCTACATAGGCAAAAACTGCCTGCAGTTGACTGATAATTAATTTCAATTTAGATATACCGGTAAGATACTACTTAGCTCTATTTGTTGATAAAGTTTGATTCACCACACAACCACAATCACACACGAAATATCTTGAATAACATAAATTAGTTATAGAGAGAGACAGAAAGAGAATTACAGAAAGACATCAGAGAGAGAAGGATTTCATTTCATTGTAACAATACATATCCATATACTATGTTGGGACTCACTTTAATGCATTCGCAAGTTATCCACTATGCTTGAGTACAGACGTCACTCTATAGTCTTATTATAAACGTTGCGTATAATACTAGTTAATATTCCAAATTTTCTGCATTCTTGCTCAGCTTCTCATCTTCAACAATCTCCGCAACATATTCCCCTCCCCTTAATGTCTTTGCCTACCAAATTGACTTCTGGGAATCGCTTTTGGAGGTCGAAAACATACTCTCATTTAGCGCTAGTGTTCTCTCCATCTAACCATTGAATCAACCATTCTGTTAATGCTCGATTGTTTCTTTTGGTAATCTGCCTGTCCAATATTGCTACCGGAACTCGCTCTACAAGCATAAAAAACTCTGGTAATGATGAAGAAGTGTGGTCTTGCCCCTCATGTGCCTTTTTAAGATGAGATACATGAAATATCGAGTCTATTGCTGCCTCGGTTGGAAGGTCTAACTTATAAGCTACCTCTCTAATACGTTGAATCACCCTATATGGCCCGTAATATAGTGGAGATAGCTTCAGATTATTCCTCCTTTGTAAAGAAAATTGCTTGTACGGTTGTAATTTTAACAATACCATGTCTCCCACCTTGAATTCTCTCTCTGCATGCTTAGAATCCACATACTGCTTCATGTGATTTTGGGCCCTCTGTAAATGAAATTTTGTGACATTAATTATAGCTTCTCTGTTCTGTAAAATCCGATCAAGTTCTAAGACTTTCGAATCACCTGCTATGTAAGAAGCGTACACTGGTGGCGGCTACCTGTACAAAGCTTCAAACGGAGTGGAGTTAATGGCAGCACAGTAAGTGGTATTGTACAACCATTCTGCCAACGCTATCCATTGTCCCCATTTTTGAGATGCTTCTCCACAAAAACAATGCAGATATGTCTGGAGAATTCTGTTTACCACCTCTATCTGTTCATCTATTTGTGGATGGTAGGCGGTCGAACATTTCAACTTAACCCTTTATAATCGAAGAAGCTCCTGTCAAAATTTATTCAAAAAAATCGGGTCTTTGTCTCTAACAATGGACTTTGGCATTCCATGTAATTTAAACACATTACTAGGAAATAATACAGCTATATCACAGGCAGAATAAGGGTGTTTAACAGGAACAAAATGAGAATATTTAGTGAATCAATCTACCACCACTCAGATGACTGATTTCCCCTTCGAAACGTGTAAGCCCTCTAAGAAATCAATACTCACCTCTTTCCAGCTTCCTTCTGGTACCTTGAGAGGTTGTAGTAATCCAGGGTAAGCAGAATTATCATGTTTATTTCTTTGACAACTCATACAATTTCGAACATAAACCCTCACCTCTAGAGCCATGCCCTTAGAGAAGAACATTTTCTGTAACATCTTTATCGTAGCTACCGCACCCGCGTGCCCTCCCATGACATCATCATGACTAATGCCAATGATTTGTTGACGAATCCTCAAGTTGGCGCCCACTACTAAGCGCCCCTTCTATCTTAATAACCCATCCTTCCATTCGTAAGTGCAGGGTTTATTATTGTCAGATTCCAATATCCTAATTAAGTCCAGAATAGCCCCATCTTCTTGCCAACTCTTTTTTATTTCTTCTAATAGCTCACCCTACATTTGTGTTATAGCTATCATTAACATTTTTGCACTCGTGATTCGTGAGAGGGAGTCCGTGATGGCATTCTCTTTACCACTTCGGTATTGCACTTCAAAGTTATTGCTCAAAAGCTTCGGCAGCCATGATTGTTGAAATGGAGTCGATAGACATTGCTCCAACAAATATTTTAAGCTTCGATGATCGATTTTGACAATAAAAGATCTAAGGCTTAGGTAGTGATGTCAATGCTTGATGGCCTTAATTATCGTCAGAAATTCTTTTTCATATGTTGATATCCCGTAATGCCTCCTTGCCAATGATTTACTTAAGAAGGTTATGGGATGACCTCCCTGTGCAATACCACCCCTATTCCTTGCCCACTTACATCTGCTTCTATTACAAATAGTTTGGAGAAGTCTGATAATGCTAACAACGGAGTTGACATAATTGCTTCCTTCAATCTCTCAAAAGCCATTTGTTCCTCCTGTTGCCAATTCCAACTGGATAATCTTTCCTTTGTAAGCAATTCTGTTAGCGGTTTTGCCAACATCCTGTTCCCTTTAATGAATCTCCTGTAATACTCAGTAATTCCCACAACTCCTTAACACATTTCGATACATGTCATTCTTCGATTGTTCTTACCTTCCAAAAATCAGTTGCCACCCCTTCTTCTGAGATAGTATAACCTAAGGAGTCGTTTGGTTCTACTTTTATTTTTTTGTTGTTATTTTTTGTTTTTGTTTCTTATTTTTGGTTTTTTCTAAAAAAATGAAAACATGTTTGGTTGAAATTTGTAATATAAAAATTGAAAATAAAAACTTGTTTTGTTGAGATTTCTAATAAACTTTATTATTATTATTATTATTATTATTATTATTATTATTATTATTA
>JANVCQ010000008.1:15522264-15541825 GCA_025531925.1 Erythroxylum plowmanianum | reverse complement strand
CACTAGACAAGTCGCCTTATGGGTATCGTGACAAGATAAGTCGCCTTACATCACATACAAGTCGACTTATACTAACAGTTTTGAGGTGTATGGTCTGCTATATTGCTTACTTCCCCTTGTTTTGACAGTCCTAGGAAAAGCATCATTCGTAACTCCCACATTTTCTTTTCTAATTTTTCTGTTGTATTTTGAACCTCCTATAGCAATCGCTCATTCATATCCTGCATTTTCAGAAGCAATCATTCATGCTAACTCTGTGCTTCTGCGAACAACTTCTCATTACAACCATGTACTTCCATGAGTCCTTTCAAGTTATCTTCCAACTTTCAGAATTCTGCTCCTCTAGTCCCTTCTGCCATTGTAGATCATAGTTCGTCTACTTTGATACCAAATTGTTGATAAAGTTTGATTTACTACACAACCACAATCTCACACAAGATTTCTTGAATAACATAAATTTATTGTAAAGAGAGACAGAAGGAGAATTATAGAAAAACAATAAAGAGAGAAGAATTTCATTTTATTATAATAAAACATATCCGTATACTATGTTAGGACTCGCTTTAATACATTCGCGAGTTATCCAGTATGCTTGGATACTAACGTTACTTTGTGCTCTTATTCTAAACTTTATGTATAATATTAGTTAATATTCCGAACCTTTTGCATTTTTGCTCCCACTTTTCGACTTCGACAATTTCCGCAACGCTATTGAAATCTGAAGCAGGTGCAGCATGTCGACCAATCAAAACATCTTTCGGCATTCGATATTGCAGGACCAGACGAAGGTTTGATTGGTCAAAATGGCAGCTTTAGCCTCACCCGCACCCACGTGCACTTTCTACTCCCTGGACCCCATCTAACAACAGCTGTCCGACTGATTCGTTTTCTCCTAAAAAGTAAAATCTCCAGAGATAGTGCCCACTAACTAAGAGAGGATACGGGAGGCAGGCCCTCAATATCACCTGCCCCTCAGCTCCATGGTCAGTCTGCACATGCACGCATATTAAGATAACATTTTTATCGATTTTCATTTATAGAGTTAGGATGACTTGAAGCGACGTCCTGCTCGTGACCGTTGCCACTTTTGGTCTCACCACACTTACTGGGGCCAGACTCCGGAGGGGAGGGGACCGACCAGACCACCTCATCCTCTTGGGTCTCATTCCATGTTAGTCGTCGTATTTTGAACGGCGCTTTGATGCTGAAAATAGATAACTTGGAAAAAGTAGAACTGGCCTGCAATTGTTGCAGTGAAGCAAAACAAATTGGGTAGTGAATATGAACAGATCGCTTGCTCAAATTCAATTGGGACGGAGCAGAGTAGGGAATGGTTTGGGTTCAAAAAGCCGGGCCGTTGGGCTTTTTACTGAGCCGCACTCGATAAATTTCAAAGATTCGTTGAAATTTCTTAGAAAAGAAAAGGCAGATAACGGGAAGAAAAGAAACCAAGAACAATCAAAGCACTGCGCTTGTGAATCCATCATACAATCACCAACGTTTAGCGTGATTTTAGGAAAATAACAGCATACCTTGATTCGAGAGAGCTTATTCAATTAATGCATACATACGACGCCTTTCAATATATTACTCCAAAAAAAAAGGAAAAAGACAATAACGTGTGGTCCTCCAATTAATTAAATTGCTCTTGCTAATAGATTTGTTTGGTTTGAGTTACTAATATCTGATACAATATTACTCCAAGATCAAGATGGATTCCAACATTATTCTACTAATATATAGCTAATAAAATAAGCCATGTAACTGTATATTATTTTGTTCATTTAAACGTTGAAAGCCGACATGCAGATGCAGTAGTAGATATAAATTATGTCTTTCGATGGAGTCCTAGGATGGCTTGATGGTTTTATGGAAGGCCACGTAAGACATTGATTTCAACAAGAATTCCCCGTCCTAAGTTAGTGTTATCTAGCTATACCAACTTAATTAGAAAGCTAAAAGCAATTGTTGATAATGGGACGGATTTGATGTAACCTCTGTCCGCTTAACCTCTCATACTTGTCTTTTGTCTCCAAGATTGTTGATTGGGTTCTATGTTCCTAGACATGAGAAGAAAAGATAGCAATCACCCACTAAACAAACACATGGTTATCTATTTTGGTTACAATTGATTTCCTCTTTTGCAAAAAAAAAAAAAAAAGGAGAAAACAAGGCTAGGCTAGCAACTACTGGAGGGAATATGTAGCAGATGTCCTTTTTTAAAATGAACAAGGAAAACCAAACTGAAAAGCCCTTTATGGCATGTATACCTTTGGCATCCCACATTAGCAAAAAGTCTCATTCTTGCTCTCAAAACTAATTTTATGGGCAAAAAAGATAGGGACTTTTTTACTTACAATTTTAAGATTTAGGAAAAAGAACAGAAAGAAAATAATGCTGAGTCCATAAAAGTTTCTCATCCAAGGAGGGACACTGCTAAAAGTGAGGACAAAAGTTGTAGGGTTGATTTGCACATGTAGATGAAAGAGCTATGTTTAGTTGATAGCACATGCACACCTCATCAGCAAATATCCAAGGCAAACTCACTGGCCGCAATTATTCACATGATCATGCTTCTTACATATAACTGCTTTAGACCCTGTCTTTTCCAGTCACCGTTAGACATTAAAAAAAAAGCCACCACCACCAGCAGACAAAACAAATGGGGAGAAAAAGATAATGAAAGGGACTGAGCCATTTTTGCTTGAAAGCCTGACGAGAGGAAGAGATACCGTGAAAGGTTTTAATGAATGGACAGTATAAAGAAAAGGTTGATTAGAAACTCCGTTAACATCAAAATGCATGACTGAAATTAGACTGATGAACGTTTTTCAATCACATAAGGCAGCTATCCCTTTTCACTTTGTCTCCTCTCAAGTCTCAACCTTCATGGATATCAAAGCCTGTTTCTTGTTAAGAAGTCATTTCTTGAGCTTTTGATAGGAAATTAACATTTGAAACTCAGAAACTGAAATACAAGAATGTTTATTCTAAAACATAAGAAAAGAAAAATGTAACATGGAATCGGAAAAAAAAATATTTCCTCAAACTATAAAATAGGATATTTAATCAAGTTTGTGTGCATTTCAGTGACTATAAAACAATGTTGACTCGTCTATGGATACTTGTGTATGATGAGTGACACGGGAAGGGCAATCTGGTTGAGTGGTTTTTCCTATGACACAAGTGTTATTGAACAATGATTAACTAACAGATTTATGAAAAGTTCTCACAACAAAAATTTCACTTCCCAAGTCAACTGCAAGAACATTTATTTTGTTCTTGCAAAATAACTCCGGGAATGAGAGATCCAATTATATGCTAAAAGCGGTGACATGAGATGATTGAATGTAGAAGATAAGATGAATACTTGGCCACAAGTTTCAAGTGGTCCAGACCTGCAAAGTAAAATTTAACTAATATTACCAGAGTAATGAGACAGACGGATTGGTAGAAGTCATATAGTTACAAGACGAAGACAACAAATTAAGGGTTTGCTATGGTCAGCTTGGCTGGAATATATAGTTTCGAAAGGCAAT
The DNA here is from genome assembly GCA_025531925.1 of Erythroxylum plowmanianum. Lineage (NCBI taxonomy): Eukaryota > Viridiplantae > Streptophyta > Magnoliopsida > Malpighiales > Erythroxylaceae > Erythroxylum > Erythroxylum plowmanianum. The sequence goes on along the minus strand of JANVCQ010000008.1, from coordinate 15,538,286 downwards.
ATAGAGTTTCGAAAGGCTGGCATTGTGATGGAGCTGCCTTGATTGTAATGGGTTTTGGAGCCTAACCTAGCCACCTACCTCTCTAAGTGCAACATCTTGTCTACCTAGTACCAACATCATGTGCAGTGCACCTTAGCCTACCCAAGCAGTTTCTATGAAGGATAAGAAAGCACGTAACCTTAGTCAGTCAGATATTTGTTTCCCTGCTCCATACCAAATTAACTCCATGAAGCGATTTATATGTGCTCAAAACTCTACTCCTATGAGTGCTCCTGCTCCATTTTATGCAAGAGAATCAACAAGAAAATTTCAACCAAATTACTCTGCAAGTTTCTGGCAATACTTTTAACTTTAATTTATAAAACGAAACAAGTTCCATAAAGATTTATTTGCATCTGTAACAAGGACAGCAACAACTTCAGTCATTGGCTGCTACTATGAATACTAACATAAAAAAAAGACATAACAATAATTGGTTTCCGATCACAATTACACGCTATTGTTCCAATAAGACTATTTAATGCCATCTATTGGGAGTGTATAATTAAGTGTGTTATGGGTGTATCAGCTTTTTGTAATTGGAAGGACTGTTCTCTTTTAATCAAAGATCTCCCATTGGCTACAGTGTATTGAGTTTTCAGCTAAGCGTGGGTAAAAGGAATTTGGGAAGCATTAACTGTGATGCTTGAGTGATTCACTCTCACCCACTCAAATCATGACCTCTTGTCCACACATAGGCTGTCTTTTCAAAGCACCATCAAAATTTTCTTTTCCTCATCTTTTTCATTTCTTGGTCTCATTGTTCTCTGTCTATATAATAACAAGTAATTAATATAGGGCATAGATATAGATAAGTGGGAATTGATAAGTTGTGGCAGCCAGGCAAAAGTATCAGCGGGAAACAAGGGCATGAATTTCTAGAGAAGAAAACGAGTACAAGTGCGGAATATGAGAAATCAGACATGTAATAAATGTTGGTACTTGAACTAATTAAAGATCGTAGTTGAATTTTATATTGAAACTTTTTGCATATTACAAGTTTATAACCAAAGAATATGATTATTTAAATAACATTTATTATCTTAGGCGGTTCGATTTAATTTTTAATACTGCAATGCCCAATAATATATAAATTGTGTCATTTAACCAAATATTGCTACATTATAAGCCTACCTATCTAATTAAATTCTACCTTTTTCAGTGTGCATCGAAGATCTTTCGGTACAATCCACGTGTACCGTCCACACTCACATTGGTATCCACATCCTTCTCATTTCAGATATAGTGAACTTTCTGAAGTGGAATCTTTCGCTGTTACTGTAATTAGGTGTGTGCCAAAGCACCTTTTAAAGTAAATACCGAAAAAGTAATAAGACATTTTTTTTATGAAAATTATAATTTTTCTTGTGTGCAGTAAATTCTACACACCAATCACGTAATCTAAATTAAACCACCTGATTTCATTAGAACACAGAATTTAAATACAAATAAAAGATTATATTTTAACATCTTTTTCATTCCGATGATAATAAATATGTCACGTACATCTCACAATAAGTACATGAACATTTCATGCATCGACTATAATATGGTAGTTACACTAACATCAATTTCCATCTTTAATTATTAAATATTTTCACAAGACGCCATGATTAATTTATATAAATCGAATATAATATATATGGTCATTACACTAACATCAATTTCCATTTTTATTTAGTAAATATTTTTCACAAAATGCGATAATTCATTCATATAAATTGTCAAAATAAATAAGATCTATACTATGTGAAAAGTACAACACTTGTACAAAATACCTAACAACAACAACAACAAAGGTTTTCTTTTTGCATGAGTCGAGGGAAGACATCAATTGCACGCAACTTTCCTTTTACATTTTATAAAAAAGTTGTTTCTGTCACTCAAACCTGAATCATAAAAGAGTAATTTACTATAAGAGTAAATATGAATCTTTTATTTGTTTAAAAAATAACTAATTTATAAATACAATAAATTATAGCTCTAAAAGTATTGACTTACATAAGTGGCTCTAGTAGCATTTTTCTTTATATAATTAAGAAAAACCATTTTTTAAATAATTATAATTTATAATATTCAGGGTGAATATATTTAACAAAATTATTAGATAGAAGTTAACAATAAAAGAAGAATATTTATATTTTAAAACGATATACATATCCTAGGTTTCTTTTTTGCAAAATTAATATTTTAACTGTAACTTATCCAAGTCAAGAGATTGCTATTATATGCTTAAGTGCATCATATAATATGTAATGTTAGATAAACTTTCTTGGTTAACTCCTCATTAGATAAGAAAATTGAAATACATATATATGTATGTAGTAGTCAAACTTAAAACTTCATCACAAATAAGAATTTTTATTTATCTAGTAAAAGCAAGGTATCCACATAAAAGTTAGGAGTTCGTAGTTCTTACCTAAAGCCTACATATAGCAAAGGCCTGTTATGGAAACCTTAGGGTTTGAATTTAATTGAGTGGCATGAAGACTTTTGCCTCTCGGGATTTACTTTTATTATTCAGTCTAAATTTTAGGTTTTTGGGTAAAGATAGGGTACCTACTAGTATTACATTTTAGATAGACCAGCAACATCTGGGAATTATGATAAGAGCAACCCAATTCCTAAATCCCTGAGTCACATCTCTGGATTAACGGGCTTAAAAGTGTGAAAAGATTACCATCAGTCCCTACCATACTTTGCTGTTGGCAAAAACTATTCAGCTCCTTCTCTATCCATCCACCTATACCAGCTTTGCCCTATACGTACTGAAGAGAGAAAAAATGTGGTTGATAAAATAATAGATCAGAGCACATTTCTTATTGTCCTTCTTGCTCTTATATTGTTCGGTGGATATCCATGTCTCTTCCAAATATTTATTGTACGATCCTAGCAGAGAAGTGAACCCTGGGAAAATGGGTAGTGAAGCTCTTTCATATGTGTCCAAGACAAACAGTTTTCTCTGAAACAGATCATCGATCTCCGAGAAAAACCAGTGACGCCTAAAGTAACAAATGTTCTCCTCCACAAATTGTGTCAATCTTTGTCTACATCCTTCTTCTTCTTCTCGTCAGTACAATCCTCCTGAAATTATTGACCACGAAACTAATGGCTTGTTAGTTTACCATCACCATCACAACCCACTTATCGCAGCTCCTTGGTTACCTACTAATCCTTCAATAGCTGAGCCCGAGTCTTTCCTGGGCATGGGAGCTAACTCAAATCATGTCATGAACTCTAAGCAGGATTTTGGTTTACTTATAGACCGTTATCAGCTTGATCATCCTGATTTCCTTCCTCTGAAAAGGCCTGCAAAGAAAGATAGGCACAGTAAAATCAACACTGCTCAAGGCTTGAGAGATCGGAGGGTGAGATTGTCCATAGGAATTGCCCGGAAGTTTTTTGATCTCCAGGACATGCTAGGGTTTGAAAAAGCAAGTGAAACCCTAGATTGGTTACTCACCAAATCAAGAAAAGCCATAAAGGAGCTAGCCCAGGATGGAACTTCCATGTGTGAGGTTGTGTCTGAAGCTGATGATGACCTAGAAGAGACAGTTTCAAAGACTCAGCCTTTGGGTGCTGTTTCTAATGAGAAGAAGACGAAGAAGTTGCAAAAGTCTACAATGGATCCTCTGGTCAAAGAGTCTAGGGCAAAGGCAAGAGCAAGAGCAAGGGAAAGGACTAGAGTGAAGATGTTCACTAGAAGCGTCCGTGAGTCCTCCGACAAATGTCCGGACGCCAGTCCTCATATGGCGAGCCAATATCAAGGTTGTGGGAAATCAGGTTCTACCGGTGATCATCAGAAACTGACCTGTTCTGTGAAGAATGCGGTTCATGAAGCTGATGAACACCTTACCTCTAACTCACTTTACCATCAAGTACGGACGAAAGAGGACGGTGTTGAGGGGTCAGTCATGATGAAGAGGAAGTTGAAGGCATCTACAATCATGGGTTACCAAAAAAACCTTGAACTAGCAAAAGAAGTTATTAGCTGCAGCAAAACCAGCGACCACCACGGCAGCAACTACTGCCTGCCCAGCCTGCCACCAAATTGGGACATAAGCAATGCACTAACTCGTTCTAGCTTAGTTGCTATCACAAATATGAATCTATCTACAGGTAGGATCTCTTAAACACCATCCTTGCTTCTAAGTTCATCGACACTTGACATTAAATTCTGTCTCAATTTGCAGGATTACAAATCTACGGCAAACTCTGGGACGCTGATCAAACCAATCAATATCAACAAAAGTAAATAGCATGAATAAGCAGTAAAATGCAAGGGGGTAGTTCTTTTGTTGTATGTTTGATGTTGCAGATCAAATTTTGGATAGTTTTCTGCTCTCTCTTTCCTATCAATCGAGTTAACTGTCTCCCGTCTACGTATGTTATTAAGCTAATTGCTAGTCAATTTCTTTCCCTGCAACAACAGGTTACTAATTGATTTCAAAAGAGATAAGGTTGATTTTTCAGATATTAATTAAATAGGGGAACGACAAGATCTTGTCAAATGAATTGGTTAAGCTAGATAATCAAAAAGTGCTATGCTTTTGTCTAGTTAATAATAACTACTCTACGTTAGGAATTCAGGAAAGCATTAGCGGAACAAAACTATATCCGTAAAATATCAGTTTGTTAAAATTTAAGTACACTCTTAGGATTATTAGTAGCAGTCTAACTTCTAAATTAATGGCAGAATCTAAGTGATGCTAAGGTTCAGGTTTGTCGAATTGATTCCAACTGATGTTGCCAAGATTGTGTCATGGTTCAATAACAATATCTGTAATTGTAGACTTGGACAAATATTGCATAAATTCATCCAAACATAATTAACTCCTACATAAGATGCTAGGGGACTGAATGCAAGGGGTTTTTCATGTGAAGCCTTGGAGCGTATTCTATATTTACCACCTATACATAGAGTTGATACAAAGCTTTAAGAAGAGAAATGAATCGATCTCAGGAATTACCTCTATCTTCAATATTTGACCATTCAATCGCTTGCGTGTATACATATGAATGTGATATCTATCCATCCTCTTCAATATTCTTCTCTATCAATGATATGCATATATGCATATACTATTGTCTCACTTGTGCTTTAAGTCCACACAAGAAAATAGCCGGTCATCGTCAAAACACTCAATTGCATATATAATACTTAATTGTTAAAAATGCAACTGCTAAACTCTTGATCAAAGTTACCAACCTACAACACAGAACCCCAATTTAAATCAGAAGCCTTGTGCAGTAGTTAAAATACTTTTGTTGTCTGTATCATCTCAAAAGTCCTTAAGGTACAACCCTTACTAAATCTAATATTACTAATTAAACAGCAGAGGTCATAACCGGATCTTAACATGGTTGACTAGGCACATCAGTGAAAGAATATCAGACCTGTGGTTGGAAAAGACATTGTCTTTAACGTAACAGGGCTCTGGGTTTCCTGCTTCTAATTTGTGTTTTGAGGTTAATAAGAACACAAAACTGGTGTATTACTGCGGAGTGACAATGTTAGTCCTTTTGTAGAGAGAAAAGCAACCATGAAAGTGGCACAGCAGGCGATAACATGATGGCTTACTAATTATTATTTACATATTTTTTTTATTTGATTAAGAGTTGTTTCCTTCTAGATCAAGAGCGGAAAAATAAAAATTCTACCTATAAATGTAATTATATTCTTTAATATGAAATGTGTTTCGTACTCTATTTATAAATTATGACGCCAAGCCTTATTAGTGGCTTTAAAATCAGTTACTAACTTAACTAGTGATATCAAGCTCAATTAAACTCCTTTGTCTTGTTACACTTCTAGTCACAATCCCAGGGAGTTGGCATTGGTATGAGATTCCTGATTAATTTCTTACTGTAACATTAAACCTACCTTGTCTCGGTTAATTAATCTAATGGAATGATTTTAAAGGTAGGTTTAATACAACTATTAGTAGAGAATGAAAATTCACATTGGAAATGGAGAGGACACGTAGTTTTGATTTGATAATTGGTCCCCTCTTAATCCTCAATTTACAAAAAGTGAAATTTCATCCCTTGTATTTAGAATTTCAACTCATGCTAGAGTCTCCCAAATTATTGATCACTGTTCTTGGCTAGCCCATTGAAAAAGGTATGGACATATTTCTCTTATCTTCCAACCTATTTACCAAACCACTTTTTGAAGGATAAAACTGTATGAAAATCCACAAGTAAAGGAGAATTCTCCAATTCCTTAGTTTAGGAGTCATTAGACCCCATTTTCTTTATGTTCCTTGGTATAACATTGTTTGGAAAGGATGATTGATACCCAAAGCCTCCTTCACCACATGTTTAGCTGCCAGAGGTAGATTGAAAATAAAATACATGCTCAAGATTTGAACTGATTAGGTTTGCTACATTTATAATTTGGTTCTTGAGACAACCTCTCATCTTTTCTTTCAATGTGACTACTCTTTCACCATTTGGGCCAGAATATTTCATTACTTAAACTTGGATTGTTGCTATAATAACTGAAATGAAATCCTAATTTGAGCTAATAATCAATACAAAATAATAGGAAAAGATTAGATATGTTTAAGCCTTTGTCTCAATTGCACTGTATACTCCATTTGAAAGGAAAGAAACTAAAAAATTTCAGGAATTTTAAATCTGATAAATATGTTCTTACCCATAGAGTGAGTTGTTGGATAAGCAAAATTATAGTAACTTATAACCTCACAGAAAAATTGAGCTCTTCTCTCAAAAACAAATGGAATCTAGATTGAATAGTTGTTGTCTTTATTAATTAGTCTCATTTCTTAACATGTAATGCTAATTTTGTTACATCTTTAGTACCTTTTGTCTCTTTAACAACTTTGCATTGTAGTCAGTTTTTAGTTGTCCTTTAGGGCTTGTGAATGAAATTATTTCTTCCTTAAAAAATTGAAATTCAAATGATAAAGAGAGATTAAGGTGAAATTTGGAGAAAATAAGAGAAGGCTATCCTTGCTCTACATCATCTAGCATTAGATTATCGAAACAAATTTGGGGTTGGCCAAAATAAAACCTATTCAACCATTATATGGTTCATTGTATAAACAAGCGTCTTCTCCTTACAGTACTGGTTAACAAAACTTTAGTCACACTTTTCCATGTTTAAAGAGAAGTTTAATCTTGTGATTATGGTCTCACTTTCTAATGTGACGTTTTTCATATTAAAAACTGTTGAAATATTAAGTTTTTGTATTCGGAATTAATCTACTTGTAAAGGTAGCTTTATCAGCACTTTCTTTCCCTTTTAAGATATTATATATCTTGACTGAACTTGATGCATACTTGAGAGTTTCATCATTTAGACACTGCAATCTTGCAGTGGTTTAATCAACTCTGGGAAAATAAAAAATTAATAATTAATTAAAAAAATTGCTTATTGCTAATTTGTCTAATGCCATCTATTTATGATGTACTTTGCTAAGATTATTAGTTTCCTTCTCGTCCTATTTAATCCTTTTGGTTTCCCCTCTGCCTGGTTTACAGTTCAATTTGAAATATCATTTTGGCTTTTGCGTTTTAAAACCCTTTTCATTTAGTAATATAGTTCAAAAGCATAATTAAAATATGTCTCCTTTTAACTAGAAAAGCCATTAAGTTCGCACCTGAAATTATTTTATTCCTGTCAGAATCTATACTAACTTCCATTTTTCTAATTGCAAACTCCATTTTCTAGTTTAGAATTGTTATGTTAGACTAGAACTAAGGACAGACTTCCTGGGTTTGGCTTTTGAGTATGTAGATGAACTTCTCAATTAAAGCCTTAATCTCACCAGTAACCAACCCTACAAAAGAGTGAAAGACTCCTTCCAAACAATGCTTTATATGGAGAGCCAGTTTCGTCTTAATAGTTCATAATATTACGTATAAGATGCACAGAAATTCTCATCAATAAGTATATGTTTATTAATCTAAACCATGTGAAATTATGAAGTGAATAGCAGATTTATATTGTTCACTTATGTATTGGAGTTGGAGAGCATTTTCCAAAAAGGAGAAATGAACTCATGATACTTAGCTTGCATAAGCAGGTGGGATGTATTCCGAAGAAAAACATCTTGGTTATAAGATACGCCAAAACAGACAGGCCTATGAATTACGATATCCAGAAGAAAAATGAATCCGTAGTCAATAGGGATATACGTTCGTAAATTGATTAATTATTTCTTCAGCTAAAATGCAAAAGCAGTCGCATCATTGCTTATCTCTCCCTCTGACATGCACACACACTACAACCCTCTTTCCTATATGTGCGTCTATTCTCAGTTTCCTTCCTCTAAAAAACATTCATGCAGTACCAGTGCACAGTTGTAGTAAATTGACACAAGAAGAGTTGTATGCAACTAAAAGTTAAAAGAGTTCGACCAAAGAAAAGGAGTACTGAAACTGACCGCGAAATCGAAACATTCCACATGCGATATTGGGACCTCCTGAGAACAGAAAGACAGCAGCTCATGCGTTTTGCCATAGCTCTCACAGTTCCACAGTGAAATTCACCGAGAGTTCTAGTTGCTGTGCCTTTGAATCGATGGAAGAAACCTTCGCTTTTCCTTTCCTCTTCCGCATACTCATTATTGACACAGCAGAAAAAGGAGTCAATTAGTTACATTGGTAACTGTAACTGTAAGATAAAGGAGTCCTAGTACGTAGACGGAATGATAACATAGTTGCTGCAGGAAAGACAACACATACTTCAGCTAAGAATGTACCAGCGTGAGTGTAAAAGGTTAAAGGGTCTTGCTTGATTTATTAGAAGACTCGAGAATGGAGTAGTTTTACTTTTGGCAGATTTAGCTTCAATTTAGCTCAGTACATACTACATAGCTAAAGTACTTAATGGTACTTGTTAATATTTAAATATAGATACACTCCTCCTTAGAAGATAAATCTGCAGGCACCTTTGAGGCGTCAGGAACTGGAAGCGAATTAAATAACTAAATCTCTGCATTGCTTGCGTGCTTGAGATAGAGAACGTACGTAGTGAAATCAAATAAATATATAATAACCAGTTTCCATGCAAATCATGATCTCTTTAAATAGCTTTTGACCGTCAAAAGAAAGTAAAAGTTGAAAGTATAGGCTATGTTCCTTGCTTCCAGTAGCCTATTCTAAGATGTGTTTACCATACCTCTGAAACATGGAATGCCGTATCGTTATGAGTACATAAAACTGCAAATCTGAAAAAAGAAGATGGGCATCCACGGACGTTACCTAGATTAGTAGATTACAACGCCACCTCACAGGTTTTCTTCACGTCCATTTGGTCATCTTATTTGCAGAATCACCCCAAACAGAAAAAAGAACAAAATTAAAAATTTGCCAGATATCTCTGGCGTTTGAAAAATAATTTGGATGATTTATTTTTATTTTTAGTGACCCGAAGACATAATTAATTATTTTCAACTTGCTTGGTATTCACCTGATAATTTCACATCTTTATATTTTTTAAAATGAAATTATATAATTCTTTTACCAGAGTCGTTGACATTTTATAGGTCCTAACAAACGTAAGAAGCAAAATATGAAGAACAAAATGAAACAAAACGAGAACACTTTTGTTGCTTGCCCCTGCTCGGGCGGCTCGGCTTTTTATTAGTTTTTATTTAAAGAAGTTGACACATACTCGGTGTCAATTCTATAAAGAATTGTTACTGAAAAAAATTAATAGAAAATTGTGAAAATCTTTTTGCGCCTTTCCCCTATAAACTTATAATGAATTGGGTTGGGCTGGACGTGACTTAAACTAATTCAGCCCGTCTGGGTCAATAAAATCTTATTGGGCCACGACTGGCCTTGTCTTCTCATCGGGACCTATTATTTCTTAAATAGTTCCATCTTCTTCTTGCCTGAGTTGATGAGTAAACGACGACGTTCAACATACCCTTCTTATATTTATATGGATGCCAGCGAACGAGCAAACAAACACCTACCTGTGCATTGCGCACGTCTGATTTGTTATTTAGCTTGTTCACAAAGGCAGTGGAAGAAGAAGAAGAATGGAAGGAGGAGGCAAGGCAATAGCCCACGAGATCGGAGGAATCCAAAACGACGCGCTTCGCTTTGGCCTCCACGGTGTCAAATCGGACCTCGTCGGAACTCACCCCCTGGAGTCCACCTATCAAACTGTAACTGAAACCCCTTCCTCTTCTCTCGATTTACTTTAACCGCTTGTTCTTCTATTTTCTCAGTTTATGATTGTTTTATGAATTAAATTTATAGAATAAGAAGAATGAAGAAGATATTAAGAGAAAAATCCTGGCTAGAACTTACGGCTCGGCCTTTCCACTCAAGATGGATCTTGATCGCCAGATTCTTTCTCGGTTTGTCCCTCCTTTCATACTTTCCTTTGATGTTTTTATAACTCAAACATCACTAGTATTTTTGGAAGAAAAGTTTGAAGAAAGAAATAAATTGTATTAACCTATGGGGTGTTATAAGCCTTTTCATGTGTTTTTAGGTTTTCAAAAGATGTCTTGGGGCTGTTCCTGTTCCTTTCATCTTATCCATATCTTGTAATTAGATATTTTTTGTTTGAAATGATAAATTTTTCCTTACTCTATTACCAAGTTTTGGTTTACATATGCCTTTGGTTTAGATAGTTTCTCTCTCTCTCTCTCTCTCTCTCTCTCTCTCTTCTTTTTTTTTGAGGAAACCTTGGTAGCTGTTACAATTATGATGAAGCTGACACATGATATGCTTATAGAAGCCCCTTGTTTTAGACCATGAGCTTCTTCATATTTGAAATATTCAATGTTCTAGTCCCATAATGAAATAACTAAATACTTAAAACAAGACGAAAACCTCTGTTCTCTTGTTCTGCTGTTTGATCAATTCTTCATTTTTCCTTTGTTCTGTAGAAATTGATGGTTCTGCAGAGGTGGGCTTCATATTTGAAAGTCTCATCACCCTAGTTTCACACATTGAAATAACTAAAACTAAAATGAGAACCTGTGTTCTTATGTTCAGTGGGTTGATCAGTTCTTGAAAATAATAGCTGGATATGATATTAGTTGGTCATGTAAATGTTCCATTGATGTGAAAACTGTTATTTCTCTGTAGAAAGCATATTTTAGTCCTTATTCTCTTCTTTCTGTTTCATTCCAAAGCTTCTAGTTTTTAATTCACTCCCCAAATTTTTTAATTTGATTGCAATAAACTACATGTTAGTCTGCACTGCTATGTGAATGTTATCCATATTTCTTTCAAACCTTTTCAGATTTCAGAGGCCCCCTGGACCAATTTCATCGTCAATGCTAGGACTGGAAGCTATAACAGGAACCTTGGAAGATTTCAGTGTTGAGGATTATATGCTTGGTAATGTAGATTTTGTGAATTCCTACTGAACTCTACTTTATTTTGACTATTTCTCTTAAGAGTTGCTATTTAAGATGTGCTGGTTAGACTTGATAAGTGAATATTGTCAGTGCATTGGGAATTTGACTGGTTTCTTAACTCATAACATCATTAGTTTAGGTTTGCTATCTTTTAAAGGTTTTTTAGAGGTTTATACGTTGGTAAAACTTTCAATATCAGCGTGTCTTTATTGCTGTGATTTGGAAGTTCTTTAGACAGTACGTTTAAGAGATGGAAGTCTTTTATCTGGCTTTAGAGTTTACGCAACTACATAACTATTATTATATGTGTTGTGGCCCAATAATGTGATTTGTTAGTAAGCAACATAAATTGCTTTATACTCAAATAATAAGAAATCCTTCTTGAAGTTTTGCATAAATTGTTTATCTCGTCTTTTATTCTCCATGAGTTTTGTGGTTAACTTTGGATCCTGGAAGCCAATCAAAATGAAGAACGGAATGGGAGTTGCTGGAGTGAAAATAAAGTATATAGTGTTTCTAACTTGCATCTTCTTAACGTCTCAATTGCAGATCCTCGGGATTCAGAAGCTCTTCGTCCAGCAGACCTTCATCACGGAATGGAAGTTCGCCTTGGAATATCTAAGGGACCAGCCTGTCCTAGTTTCATATGATTTAAAGCGCTGTGTTGCTGCCTTTTAAGCGTAGAACATCAAACTTACTTGACTCGTCAATTTTTCATGGTCTAATATGTTTCATTGAAACATGTTTTTATGGTGCCATGAGGGTGTGACTTCTTATGTACTTGGAAAATCATAAAAGTTTGAACCAAATCACTTAAATTGAGTCCGTTTAATCAGCACCAATCACGATTACAACGTTACACGTGGAAAGAAATAGACACCACCTTTCTTAGGTCGTCTGGTGATGTTCTATCAATTATAGATGTATGTTAGATCAAACCCAACTAAGAGGCATTGGTAGTAGTTTTCCCTGCGATTTGGTCTGATCTCATTTTTAATTGTCATTAGTCGAATTCTAAATCATTCTCTACTCAAAGAAATTAGAAGTTTCCAAAATTTTGACTAGACCTTAGGTGATAAAAAATCGACTTATCTGATAATTAAATGGTCTATAGATTTCCTTTTAGACTAGTAAGTTATCCTTCTCTTTTATGTAATTAATGGCCTAAAGAGGTGGAAAACAAAACAAGAAATGAGAAGGAGAGTTATGCAATGCTGAAAGCTTGAAACCGTTACTAAAGAAAAAAGTGTTGGATAAAATAAAGAGGAAATTATATTTAAATTTTAAAGTTTTGTGATTTTGCATAAAAATAGTTCAAGCTTTTAAGATGTTACAAAACTAGTTCGTAAATAACCTTATAGTTAATAATATTGGCATGGCTTACTTCACAAGTAACGATCTTGATAAGTTAGTATTTATGTGACATAAAATAATACGTGTTAAAAATTAATTTAAAAATAAAGTAACTTTAATTAGGATTTGTTAAATATCCTAATGGCTATGTAAATTAGGATTTGTTAAATATCCTTCTCTATCTTTCTCTCCAGGTCTTAGTTATTTCAACTTCTTTACGTTTATTTGACAGTGTTCTTTTGGTTGCAATTGCAAATTCGTTACTCTTCGTATCTTAGGGGAAATTGGAATGTTAATATTTTGCCAAAGAGATTGTTGTTGAATGTAGAATGGGGTGAATTCTTAAAGAAGTGGATCTTAATTTGGTTAAAAAAAAAAAAGAGAAAGGAAAGGTTTAGAATTTATTTAATGTTGCTTTATAGTTTGTACTTTATAAGAATTGTAAAGAGTTAAAAAAAGGTTTTGACCTTAGTTTTGAGTCCTTTTGGCTTGAGTTTCCGGTGGTTAAGAAATTTGAAATTGAGGTTTCAAAGGACAAACACTAGTAGTTTGAAAGAACAATTAGCAAAAACAACATTTAACAATGTTCAATCGCAAATGTACTTTTTATATGGAACTTTGATAAAATGAGAATGATTCATATTCTTTCGTACTTTGTGTCTCACACTATATTATGGTGATTCAACTTTGCTTGATCAGAAAGCTTTCTCTATTTCTCTTCCTTTTTTATTTATTTATAATTTAATTGTTGATTTGTATTATTATAGGTCATATAGGTGCTGATAGGTCAAAGATTATACTTACAAGGTAAGTTATGTTAGCTCTGATGACTAAAGGGCTAATAACAAATTGAAATTTTAAGTATTTTATTGTTATTTTTGATATGTCTGACTAGTATTGTAAAATTATACTAAATTCATGATTTAAATGTAACTTATCCTAAAATAAATGAAAGGTAACATTACATGGAACTCTGACTCCATCTGTCTATAACAAAGTCTTATTTTCTTTGATTAAATGTATTAAAATTGGAGTAATTTCTCTTATTTTCTTCAATCAAATGAATTAAAATTATAGTATATTAGTTTGTGATTTTCTTGTCGAGAGCTCAAAAGTTTTTTTTTTCAATTCTTCTAGTATGTAGAACAAATCTAATTATTAACAACCATAGACAAATGTTACAATTTTATTCTTTTGATTTTTTTTATAAGGTGTTGCTTAAAATGTGAGTAATGTAGCATTCATAATTTTTTATATAGCCTTTGTCGTTGATATAGTGGAGATTTGATAAATTGCTCATAAACAGTTTTGTTTCATACTAAGTTATTCAATTTATTTCAACAAAATTTTTCATTGAACACTTGATATACGTTATGATTTAGATATTTTAGGACTTAGAGAATGAAAACCATCAAACTATATATGAAGAAGAATGTTCCTTCACATCTAAAAACGTATTTTAAGAGGTTTTGAGTAAGTGAATGTCCAACAACTAAGGTCTCCTATAATATTCTTAACGACTTTTTTATAAAACACCTTAATAATTTTATCCTATAATAGGAACGTTTTAGGATAGTGACAAATACTAGAATAAGATAAAACACAATAAAGGGCTTTATTGATGCACAATAAGTGTTTAAAACATTTGATGAGGACTTATGTTAGGTATACCCTACATTATGAGTTCTATTTATAAGCAAATTTGTCAATAGTTAGATACTAGATAATTGTGAAAGTTTTAGACACATGTTACTTATAACGTCTTATATGTATAATAGAAAACAATAATAACAAAAATAAATAAATAAATAAAGAATAGGATAGTTGGTTTCCAAATCTACTATAAAAGTAGGACATTCAAATCTAGATAGTTTAGCAACTGTCTTAAAATTGTCACAAACTACCATTACATTTAGTTAATTAAGGTGTCAATTGTTTTACTTATACTTTCAACTTTTAGTCCTTATTTTTCTAATGCCTATTAATAATTATTCATATCAATTCCTTGTATCAATTCTACCTTAAGGTTCTGGAACACTATCAAATAATCTAAGTGATGTATTTCTACTTAAATGAACAACTTATGCATCTTGCAAATTTCTAAGCTCTTAATAATTTTTTTCAATAACCTTACTTGCTCCATTCTCTTGCCAAATCATTTATACTAGTATGCCAATCTATTTTCATTATTTTGGTGTTGTCCAACTTATTGTAAAAAGGGTCTCACATACTGCTCCCACCAAAAGAAAGTCGTTGTCCTTAATAATAGGTTTTGTTTATATCAAAGTTGTCTACTGTGTTTCAACTTGTCAACTTATATTTTGAAGATGTCATAAAAATTAATTTTTCCTAAAAAAGAATTATAAAAATGTCAAATTAATAAACATCACAAAGCTACTCCCATCCACACTATTATCATAAATAGATTTGTTGAGGCAACATTTATTACATAAATTGCATTATTGGCCAGCATTGTTGATTCCCATTAATGATAAACAATCAAATTTTATACCAATCCATTTATTTCTACGTCTCATCAAAGATATTTATGCAACAATCTGGTCACTTATCCTTACCAATTAATTATTGGGATTACTTATTCTTTTACAGCGCCTTGTTATTATAGGAAGTATGACATCATCCTAAAGAGTCCTATTATATTGTTGCATTTATACAACTACTCAAACTTCATTTCTGATTTGGTATAATTATCACTCGTTAATTAGCTCAGAAGTTCCAATTTGGATGTCTTTTTCATAACTAATGGATCGATAATGAATAACTCAATGTTATAGGCCTCATCGACTAGCGTTGTACTTAATTTGAATTTTTTTGAGTATTCCCTTATATAGTGTATCCGTTGCATATAAAATAAGTTACATTTTTTAAGCATAATGGTGAGAAGATTGGTTTTTCTTGCCTTTCTCCATATGTCCAGATGATTGGCTCTCCATATGGTTTATTATTTTCATTGTCATTGAAAATTTTCTCCTTGTCCCTTTTTAGTTGAAAGTCCATCAACTTGTCAACCACTACTATAGCACTAGGAAGATTCTAAACATCTTGCTTTCGTAGTTTGATTTGTGCTAAGAATGAAGTCGTGATAGAAATTCGAAAAGCTTATGTAACATTCCATCATCGATGGGAAGGGTAATTTGGTCATTTGGGACGGGTTAGGCGAGAGTAAATATATCTTGGCATGAACATGCATCATATAGCTTTTATATAAATATGAATGGTAATTTTTGCACATGCACATGATTGTACATGCAT
>JANVCQ010000008.1:15484192-15511802 GCA_025531925.1 Erythroxylum plowmanianum | reverse complement strand
GTTTAGGTTCGGTTAACCTAGAACCGCAAGTTAGAAACCTGAACCTGAACCATGAACCTGATTTTTCAGGTTCGGTTTGAACCGAACCTAAACTCAGGTTCGGTTAACCTTATTTACAGGTTCGGTTCATGCGATTCAGGTCTGGTTCACAGGTTCACGGATTTTTTTGAACACCCACTACTACCCCATCAATCAATAATACAACTTCTCCAAATCTCTATTGCACTGAACTCAAAATCTCTTATCATTACTCTGTTCTTCAAATATAAATCATTAACTGTCTATTATAGTCGTTGTATCGGCTGGTTGAATATATTGAATAGTAATATGAGTCTGACGCGTACGATTTTTTTTTTTTTCTTCTTCTTATGCTTAAACGACTTTGTTTCTTCTCCATTCAACTGTCCCCACTATCTCTTGCTTCTTCTCTTCATTCTTTCCTCTCTCGCTCCTAATGATGCCGTGCTGTTCAGTACCAGCTGCTTGTTTTTGTCTGTTATTTTATTAACTTTATTTCAATGTCCCGTACCATTCTATCTCCTCGTTCTTTCTGTTCTTTGTTTTGATCTTCAAATCCCACTACTTCCCTAAATTGAATCATATCAAAGAAACTGACGCTCAAGGGTTCTCAACAATAGTATCCGGGCAAGCGTTCAGTTGACTGACGGGCCAATGCAAGCAGAGGAATGACAGCGGTGAACTTGGATTTTACTTATTTCGGGATTGAATCATGTATCTACAATGCCCTTTTGGGGGCATAGAATTCTTTTCAAACTCCTGAAATGGAAAAGCGGATTGCATCATGACAGAATCGGTTTCCATCATGTATGCATTTGCTTTAACATGGCTGGAATGCTGCATTAACTTTTTGAATCAAGTCCTTATTCTGTCATCAATTATTGATTAAGCTTTTCAAGAAACAGATTGGTCTGGTCCTTTTTGGTATCGACCAAGTTTTGGTTTCAACCAATGAATGAATAGGCATTCAGTAGGTTTCTAAAGTTTGCGAGATTTTTTGCCTAAATTATTCAAGTGTAGCTTCAGTTCTTAGAAATATCCTACGTTTTTGTTAGTGCAACAAGCACTCAATACCCCAACGTTTTTATCTTCATTTTCCTATGTAAATATGCACTCCTTCTATGATTAAAGGTTCCATTTCGGTGTAAGTGAAACATGTGTCCTAAATTCTTAGCTCAGAATCACAGGAAAAGTTCATGTTCCATATGAAGGACAGAAAATCCATGCAAATTTGGAGGTTTTATAATGCGAGGACAAGTATTTGAACTCTACTACTGCCTTCCACATAGAGCTTGCGGATTCAAAGAAAGTCCACTCCGCCTCAGCCACCCAGCTAAACCTCTACCAGGTTATTCTTATTCATCTTTTGGCCATCCAGCATTCGTACAATCTAAGTTAAATCCCTTTTTCAGTGATATATTAATGTTTTAATGATAATAACCCCTATGATTCGCAATCAAGGGAGTGTACATATTGTGACTACTCTACAGGGTTTCTCGTGATGTCACCTTTGCCATTCAGAGGTGCAACTGTTGCAAGAGTCACGAAGCCACCCAGAATTATAATCAAGATGCCCAATGAGTTCACCAGTAAAGATTCTGTTGAATAACGTGATATTACTTGGTTGGTCTGAAGGAAGGTGGCCTTTTCTAGGATACCAGTAGTAGCAGTAGCAATAGCCAACGAATAAATGTAAACCCCAAAAAACACATGCCAGGGAAGCAAGCTGGCTCTGGCACTCTTTGAGCCACCCGGATACCAAAAGGTCACAAATCCAGCAGCCCACTGAAAAATGGAAATCACAGTGAGAATGTTGTTATCAGAAATAGGACAACGGTAATTGATAAAAGATGGAAAACACTTTAAACCTGGATGCCAAACAGGAAAAGGCACGCTAGACCCAACCATGAATGTAGGCTATAAAAGTTGTCAATGCCCTTCTCATTGTGGAATTTCAAAGCAGCCCATACACCAATCAAGCTTAAACAGAAAGCAAGAAGTTGCAGAATAAGATGAACTAGTTTCTTAAAGCTTTTTGTCCCTGGAACTGTCTTGTAGGCAATCATGGCTGCAAATGTCAAAAATGTAAATGAACAACCCAATATTAACGGCAGGTGATCATTTATGACTTAGCTCAAATGACGAGATGAGATAAATTTGTGGTAATAGCCAAGCAGACTTAATGAACACATTAATTTGTTGCCCAACCATCATAAGCATATAGCAACTGTTCAACAATTCACCATGCATACACTTCAAAATTTGAATCCCACTGGCAACAAAACTTAAGTACATACATCAACAAGAAAAAGGCTGCAGAGTGCAGACAAAGCACTATAGAAATAATTGTTGGACAGCCGTGAGCATACAGATTAGCAATGTTCACGCGCTTGTATCAACTCTAAAAGATGAAGAAGACTTGTAAACATATAATAAGATATCTAAAACTACTAGAAGAAACATATTCCAGATTCAGTTCTTGACTTGAATGTAGAGCACCACCCTAAAGGAATCAACAGCATATAGGTACGTAGAATTGAACCACAATTAGGTAAAATTTGCTTCAATTAGCAAAAATCAGAATAGCTGTAGAAACTAACAGCGGGAATGCAGATCCTTACAGTAAATTGGGTAATCAGCCATATGATTGGTACATGTCATGCATCACAAGTTTCAGATCTGGATAGCAGTGCAGTGATCAATAAAGCATCTAAGTTGCCTTAATACCGTTTACACACTGAGGATAGAGACTTCTCGCAAAAGTACAAAATTGAGAAGAATATATATAAAAAATTCCATATTTTCTTGTATAGTCACATAGAAATCGCAATCACGCCAATGTAATAACTAGCAAATCAGTGAAAGTTGTAAGCGTTGCAAGCAAATGAATCCTAAGTTATTAGGAAAACTTTAAACTTTCCTTGTAATTCATCATCTGCTTATGCTTCTCATAGGACAACACCGAGAACATTGAGAAACATCATATCATAGTCCAAGTCACTAGTTGGACAACAATGCTCTTTCTATCATAAAGGAAACGAAATAAATAATAGGATTCAACGCCAAAATGCATGCCTGTACGTCTTCAAGTAACTATAAGTCCCAAGAGCAGATTAAGGATTGTCTTACCTTCACCGTTCGTCAGTATAAATCCAATCACCATTAGAACAGGATGTACCTACAACAGAGAAATGCAGCATCAGCCACACCAAAAGTCAACACATATCGAAACCCAAAATATTTCCATGATAAGACAAACCCCTATCAAAAGATAAACAGCGAAAGGACAGGATATATGAGAAATCACATTAAAGATGAGATCTTTATTATCGGAAACAAGAGCCAGTCCTCCTCTGTAATGCACTGTCCACGTCAGCATCAAAGCCGCCACAATCACTCCCAGTAGCCTCACCACCTTGAATATCGGAAACTTAATCGCCGGAACCGCCATTTGCATGAACTATAGCGATAGAAGAGAAAATGGGTTGCCAAATTTATGGACGTTTTGAAAGGGTTTTGGAGACTTGTAATTGGGGTTTTACTTTTTGGGGATCGAATGCTTTTCTTTTCTTGTTAGATTGAATCAGAATTAAGAAAGTTAAACCATGACTGCTTTCATCAGATGGCCATGTCAGCACGGCAGTCCACGTGTGAGCGTCCAATCCCAGTTTCCCACTTTTTGATTCCTCTATGGCCTTTTCACAAAAGGCCTACTTCTTTTCAAGCATAAAGTCATTGTTGGTAAAATGAATTATGGTAAGAAAAATTATTTATAAATTTTAATATAACTATTCACATCACATGATTCTCTTCCAATGTAAGATGCCAATCTTTAATCTTAGGATTTACATAGAAACAGAAATAGAATAAAGCAATGCTGCATGTTGCATGTTTTTAGCAGAGCTACACGCGTGTAGAAGAAAGGAAGTTTAGTTTCTTTTCTTGTGAGACAACTTGTTTCAGATTCCCTCTTCAAACCTTAATGAAAACTAAGAAATCAGGTTCTAGCAAAATCAAATATCCAAATGTAAATTATAAAAATATTCAATTTTATATTACCAGATAAAATATTTAAAATTTTAATTTATTGTAAAAATAATTTGTTGGTAAATTCCTAATTAATGACATATATGTCATCATATTATTAAATTAAAAATTCAAAAAATAAAATTTTTGGTTAAAAATAAAATAACCAAAAAATTATGATTATCTAAAAGCTTCGAGATAAACTCAAAGGGACCTAAATCCTTGTTAACAACACTAGAATTATACAAAGAGACTAAGGGCCTCTAATCAGGAGTCAAAAAGGCCTCCAACCCATGACTAACATCCCCTCAGGGGAATGATTTGGTTATCCTAGAAGCTTACAACACCTGATTCCCACCTACCCCCCTAATAATGATGTGCAAGATTGCTATATTTGGAAGATCCATTCAAAAGGCTTATTCTCCAACAAAGTTTGTATGGAGTTGTTGATTCCTAAATGTCTTACTATTCTATAAACCAGGCTGGTATGGAATAAACACCGCAAACCAAGCACTTTTTTTCTCCGTGATTAGCTGTTAAAAATAGACTCAAAACTATGGACACGTTAATCACAAGACACATGTACAATTGTTATTCAAGCTATAGACATGCCCGGTAGAAGTCAAAAGTATTACAATGACATGACAAGCTCAAGCTTGACTCACAGTCTAAAGACCAACAAATACCACGTCAGTAAGCTTCAGTCTTATCATCCCAGAATTTCAACCTGTTATAACTCTTATGCAGCTGTATTAAGCAAAATTCTATCACTTACAAAACCTAGCACTGTACAGTTGACTCTTTGTTGATACTGTACATTTCGCTAGTCATGTGAACTGCCAACTTAGCTATACAATGGCAGAAACTCAAATGCAGCCCTGCGATTCTACATACTTCTTCAGATCCCTACAAATTAAAACATGAATATTTCAATCAGAAACTGATTTGAACATATATATTTAACTCCAGAAAATGGGAAGATCGAAATGGAGAGGTATAACTCACTGGCATCGCGGTAGGCTGCATTTTGTTTGCCTACAATTTCTTGAATGTAACTTCAATGCATACCACACCTTCTGACAGTATGGACAACCCCCAGAACCTCGAATGGTGCACTTACTTGCATGGTAGAACAATTTTTTTATAAGAAAGCAGTTTGTATAAGAGCAGCAGTTTCCATTAGTTGTTCGACATTGAGAGGCATGTTGCAGAAGTAAAAGCAGTATCTTTTGCTGTGCCACAGAAAACAGGAGAAGTGTCAACCTGAAATAATCTAGCCATGATAACAAACCAAAAAAATAGGGAATTATAATGCCATTTTTTGTAACAATTTTACAACTGCCAGCACCAAAAGCTTTTGAGATTAAATTAATGCCACATAACTTGGATCCTAAGTCCATTAAACTTAATTACTAGCATATAGCAGCATAAAATCTTAGGAAAGTAGTATATCTGGTATTTAGAATGTCAGAAGGAAGATTTGCACACCTGAGGCCTTTTTAGCTGCAAACATTTACTCTCAGTTTCGTAATCAGAGGTTAAGGAGGGATCAATTGACTTATTACGACTCAAAGAATCAATCCTGCTGTGAAAGCCTGACACACAGGCCCCTCCTCCATTCTTATCACAATCTTTATGAAAAAGTTTGCAAGTTGTCCTGGGTGTTTCTGCCCTTGAATTGTGGAGATGATGCAAGATCATCATTGATGAGTGCTTTGCACGGCGAAGTGTATCAAATTGATAATGATTCTTCTGACAGAAATCTAGGAAACTATGTCTGATTTCAAATAATGGATTTTCCAAAACAATATCTTGATCCTCTGTATCAGATGGAACATCATCCATCATAATCTGGAAGAAAGAAAGAATTTGAAATGAACACTGTCAAAGTCACAAGTGGTTATAAATATTGTAACGTCAAAGTAAATCTGACCTCTTATATAATATACATCACACAAAAGTATATGTACATGGGACATTCAGTTAGGACTAGACCTTAGACAGCAAATGCATTTCCTTGCCATTTAAACTGTGCATATCACCACCATTAAGGCCGCGGCATCTGAATACAGAAGAGTTTTGCATAGGAAAATACAACAAAAGAATAGTTACATTACTACTTTACCAAGATGAAAATAATAGTTTTCCAAAATGTAATACGCGAAAGTGCTTTTACAAATATCTTACCTATCACATAGATGAAACTTTTTGCATTGACTGCAATCCCACCGCCTTCCAGATAATATCACTTCATGGCAGTAGTTACAAACATATTGTAAATGGACAACAATAAAGTCATCCTTAACTGAAGAGAGAACCTGACCCACCTGAAAAACAGAACGACATTAACAAAACAATGAGAAAAAATGGACTAAGCTCATAGCTTTGAATCCTAATCATCTTTCAATTCTTCCATACACAGTCAACAGTATAATAACCCTAATCTGTTGAAACCTATCTGAGTCTTTCCCCACATCATATGAAAATCGAAAAGGAGCAATTCTTTTAGCTCCTGCATCACATCTAAATGCTTTCTGGTAGTTGTAAGAAAAAGATTTAACTTCTCAAATACTTTCTCTCTGATAAACCTTAACTAACAAGGACACATTTTTTAGTTTTATCACAAACAAAAATTTCTTCAGTTAATTACAGGTGAAGGAGTTGACCAAATTAAAATATCTCAAACAACAATTTGCATGAAAAACTAAAGAGAAAAAGGTGACAAGCTCAGGGGTGATACTTTCTGCATCACCAAAATATCTTTAGTTTCATAAGCTGATGAGTTTGTATGCCCCATGGCTTTGAGAGATCTTTTGGTTAAGACATTCTTCACTTCATGACCTGAATTTTTGCCACTTTGCTGCTCAATTTGTTTTATGACATTCTCGGCAACAGTTAGCCAATAATCCCCATCAAAATATGGTAAACGAGATGCAGTTATCTTGGAAGAAAACTGCCTGGTAGGAACGAAGAAGTGGTCATATAAATTGGTAAAGTCAACAACAATAGCTTCGTTGGTAGCCTTCCTTAGCATTGAGTGGTACCTGCATAAGTGAACCAGTTACTGCTCAGGATAGTAGTGGAAGCAGGGGATCATTAATTGTGAAAGGGTAACAGTAGTTATGGGGTTGAGGCTGAGAAAAATGTAGAGCTACCATGAGCACTTCAATGTTAAACCAACTTCTACAAACAAACAACACGCAAGCACACAAACGAATAACACCACACAGCTCGTTTGCAGGGCAGATTTGGGTGGAGGCACAGGTAGAGCACTAGAAACCACTCATTTGCTTAATCAAACACCATTTAAAATTGAAGACAGGTGTGTGCATAACAGGGGTATGTACAAGAGCAGACTGAATGAGAGAGAGAGAGACCATTTTCGCAGCTTATCAGGCTTGGGGGTCTTTTGAGTCTCTGGATGGCAATACAAGATATAGTCTTCACCCTTTAGAGGGGGGCAGGCCCACAGATGACAGGTTACAAAACCTCGTCTCTTGCAGTACTCAAGGTATCCAATCTGTCAATAGAAACAAAAGGAAATGAAGAAAAGTGTTACCAGCAATATTAGCTATACATGGCGAGAAAGTTTTTTTAGAAGATAACAAGTCCTATACCAATATTTCATGGTAAACAAATGTACGGAGAGCTTCTCCAGCTACAGTTCTTGTTTCAGGCCTAAAATACTTGACTGAATCAAGATAGGATATATAGACACAACGTTGATTTGGAGGACTGCAATCTGAGCCAAACTCTTGAACATACATGCTGAAAAGACATACATCTACTCCTTCAATCTTCTGGAACAAAAGAATCACCTGACACAATGTTGCCAAAACCAAGTAAGTTGGCAATGGTATGAAAGGAAACTAAATTGCAGAAACACAATAATATCTCAAGATCCTAGTGCACTAGTTATGAACATTGGCATTCCCTTCACTTATGAAGAATTATATGAACAAAACTTCAATTCCTTTCACCATGTCAAAGAAGTTTAATGTATATATACTAAATTGTAGGTCAACAATTTTATTTCCAGTAGTCAAAAAGAACTTCCAACATGCCTGGAAGGAATTATCCAAGAAGCAAATTCTACACACTAACAGTTAAAAGTTTCACCTTTGATCTGTATGGAAATTCAGCAGGGTAGTTCTCACCACGAAAGATATTTAGAAACTGCTGCTTCACTTGCAACTGCTTTTTAACAGACAATACCACTCTGACAACAAGATCTTCTGCACTTGGAATCTAGCAACCAGGGAACATTACATATTAATTATAAAAAAATATCATAGAGGAATAACAGAAACTCTCATAACAAGAAATTCAATGCAAACAAAAGGTAGTCACGAAAGAAAATCTTAATGCACATGGAAAGTCTCCTCTTAAACATCTAGATACAGAAGATCCATGTTCCAAGTACCCAATCGACTTGTAGGAATTTCAAGAAACTGGATACACAACTATTGGGTTTAATTTTCAAAAGTTGCAAATTATGGCTTTGCAGCTCAAAAACAT
Source organism: Erythroxylum plowmanianum (assembly GCA_025531925.1). Lineage (NCBI taxonomy): Eukaryota > Viridiplantae > Streptophyta > Magnoliopsida > Malpighiales > Erythroxylaceae > Erythroxylum > Erythroxylum plowmanianum. The sequence goes on along the minus strand of JANVCQ010000008.1, from coordinate 15,503,240 downwards.
CCAAAGCATTATAAAATAAATTTCGACATAGGTAAGAGAGAATAATCGATTTGATTTTTCCTGATTTTTTTTTTAATCTGAGGAAAGTTAAAAGGACTCAGAATCAACAAATATGAGGTGTATAAAAATTACTGAAAGTGTAGCATCATAAAAGAGTTGGCATCTAACCTCATCAATGTCCTTTCCAGCATCTTTTGCTCTTTCTTCTCTTTCTTGCTGAATACGCCTAAAGAGCCTACGCTCAATGTAGTCACTAAGAAGAGTCTTTGGCATATCTTTTGCCCCGAAAATGGCTTCCTTTGATAATGGCATGTAGTTCTTGCTTTGCATCTCTTCTAAGCAGCATTTGGGACATATATACTCGGCTTTCCCTCCTGTGTCTTTCTTGTCATTAAAAAGGGCACATATTTGGTGTTGCCAATGTTTACATTTATCGCATTGAACCCACTGCAATAGCACATAAGTCTCAGAAAGAATATCTTTATAACTTTCAAGATTCAGAATTTAAAAATTGTTGAGAAACATACCGATTCTTCTAATTCGTCGTCATTTTTCCTTTTATCCAGCTTAGCCTTTGGAATAGAAATCCCACAAAATGTAACATTTCCACCTCGAGACACCTTGTAGCATGCATTGCAAAAATAATGTCTTGTGCCATTGTCCCCTGTTGCGCTGTAATAAATAACACCATGTTTTATACGAGCAGTGCAAGATGAACAGTACAATGGAGCTGGAGCAAGTAAAATCCTATCCATTGCACACAGGTTACATCTGTTCTCATTGATGGTATGCACTGTCTCACTGTCCTTTCCTTCCTTTGATACTCCCTAAAAGTAAATGTACAACATATTAGTACTCAGTTGACAACAAACAATTACTCGGACTAATCAATCAGACTGCGGAGCTCACCTGATCAACAAATTGCTGAAGACTTGATATATGCACCCTAATTTGCCGTGCTGTGAAGAACTCTATCAATGACACACCTCTTATCCTAGACTGTGCCTTCACTTCTTGTTCTGTTGTAGATGTATTTAATTTATTTTTAACATTTGGTTTGGCCAGGTGACAGCTAGATGTGACTTCTAACAAGTTTTCCTTATAAGTATCATTAATCTCTGTAAACTCCTGTGAACCATGCAAAGTGACCTGAGCTTCCAATCTAGGAAGAGTATCAGTAAAATTGTAGCTGATCTCATCAACAACAGTTGCATGATCTGCTATGGGATTTGTTGACAATCTACTGTTCCCTTCTGTAAACTCAGAGTTAATGGACACAGGAGATTCAGGTAATTGCTGCAACGGAGGAATTATTTCACCCAACAAAGACAAAATTACGTTTGAAGATGAGTAGAAAGACTCTTTCATCTTCTTCTCTACATTCATCTTCAGACGTTTTGGAGGAGGTGGCACGTTGTCAGAATCACAAGAGCTAATTTCCAATAGTGTTGTTGTAGGTAACATATTTCCTGAACAGTAAGTGGTCCAACCTGAATTTGTAGCTCTGAGATCCCGCTGCAGACCATTTTCCACTCTGCTAATATTCTGGCCAAGTTTAATGGCAGTACCTTGTTTTCGAACAGGAGCACAAATAGAGCAATCGGTAGTCTGACAGCTATCAAAATGTGATAGAAGCAAGTTGAAATATTTACACATGCAACTGCAATTCTTACAAGCTGTTGAATGCAAATGGTTAACAAAAGAAACTCGACAATCTCCTGAAGGGGCAACCCTAGTCTTCTGATTGACATAAGCAAGTAAAATGTGATGTTCCATAAACAGTAGATTACTTGAATTTGACAGTCCAGCAGCAACATTTGAAACAAATGATGCTGAGTCAGGGTCTTTGGAAGTAATATGATCCCTGTTTAATTGAACTGAAGGGAGCAGAGAAGGCAAGAGATCTCTGGCAATTGGACCACATATTTCTCTCTGTTTAGTTAAATAATTGGGTCCGAAACCCTCTGATGGTTTAAAAAACACATCATATGGTTGATGTGGCAATTGCTGGTTTTGCTCTGATGTCTCTGAATCATATTTAAATGAGCCTACAAGAGGTGAATCCATCATGCTGATATCCAAGCTAGGCAAATTACTGGACATTTCTGAAAACTTCCGTCTTACAAGTTCTTGGTTGTTCAGACTTGAATTAGGACATTCTTGCCTTCCCCCCCGTGTAGACAGTAAAGTCATGCCCTGAGCTTTCTGCTTATTGCCAATACCTGTAAATTTCACCACCATTAGCTATCCTGACAAAATAATGAAATAACAACCTGAGATGAGAATATTTTATACATAAAAGAACAAACATAAATAAGATCAATGAAAGACATTTTTAACATATGTGCCAACCTAGGTGTCAGTAAGTGTCTACATCAGTGCATGTCACTGGACTGCATGCAATTACAAGCTTACAAAGTTCAAGTAGCATGCATTTTTTATCATAGTTATGAAGATAAGTTATTGCATATTCCAATATATTTCTACTTGATACAATAACAACAGATGCCTCTGATCGTTTGAAACAGATACATGAAAAAGTTAAAACATGTTCGAAAAATGATAAATTGATTGAAACAAAGTAGCATAAGATTCTGAAGAAAGTAGTATTCTGGACAGTTGAGCATTAGGATTTAGGAGTGAACGGTCTTCTAACTAAATGAGAGGAGAAAATAATGAAACAATCATTCATAAAATTCAAGGTATTGAATAATTTACCATTAAAAAGTTGAAAATTTTGGAATGAATATTAAACAGGAAAAAAAACAGAAAATTCAGTTAAGGTACTCAATAAATATACCACAAACATACCATAAACATAACGTTGCTCTTTTAGATCATCTCTGAATGATGCCTCAAAACTATATGGTTGGCCTTCTTGAGAAAAGGCCAATTCGTTTGTAATAGAGTCATGACATTCATTCCTAGAAAAGCCATCCATATTCGAATTTGTAGTAATGGAGGAAATATTATCAGGAGAGAGAACCATTTCAACACTTGCAGGTGAAGCAATGTCCTTTCTTGCAACTCCTGGTTCGCAACAAATACCAAATAAGATACTGCTATAATACAAAAACAGAAAGTACTCATAGTATTGCAAGTTCAATTATAAGAATTAAATGGCACACCTTTGATCAAGTTAAATTGGTCATTATTATCAAGCATTGATGACTTGTAGTCGTAAAATGGAGGGTTCGGCCCATGTATGGACTTCAGTGTAGGCATTCTCATATGCAAAGGAATGGAGGAGTTAGAAGATTGTTCAACGTTGTTTATATCAGCTACTTTTTGCTGCAGAAAAGTTTGCAACCGATACCTCAAAATCTCTCGGTTCATATGGTCCTCCTAGCAACATGTTTAGAAGATCATGTACAACATGGTTAATGGAATTCAAGAAAAAAGAAGCAGAAATTATTGACAATTCATGGTTAGATGAACTAATCAATAACAGTTTTCCCCTTTCTCAAGCAAGAAAAACAGGCATACCAACAACAGGCAAAGGTTACAATTCACCAGATAAACAACATTTAGATTCAATAATGATTTAATGGAAACCAAAATATCTTAAAGTTGAATGCATATAAAAACGGCAGAAAAACAACATATCAATGTTACTTGATGAAATAATGAGGCAAGCATAAATCAATTTCAGAAGTGTTATACATCTCCATAATTTTTTTTTGGAAGACTTTACTTCACTATGGTAACATACCGGTGAAGTAGCTTCCATAAATAGTTGGTTCTCCAACAGATCAACAAGATCAAATGCTGACTGCTGCCATTCATAATTCACCCACAGTTCTAAAATTTGAACACTGCATAGACATTGAAATTGCCTGTGTTATGATGTGTAACAGATTGGGATAATTGTTACAAACTCCTAAAACTTGTTGTAATCTCTAGTCTTCCTATAGAAAACATTGATCAAGTTTTCAGAGCATACATTCTCTTTCTAACCAGAACATGGAAGGAACTGATTTTGGGGTCCTTATGCCAGTCACTTAGCATATTTAGGTTATTAATAGGAAAATAATGTAGAACATCCCTTTCTAACTGAGATGGATTTCAAAATCGTGAGACAACTCCGCTCAGCGTCTGCCATACATCTACCCTAACATGCACCACTTTGCAAACAACACAGTAGGTTTCAGCAAGATTTACTTTAACTGTGAAGACCAAGCATCAGCAGAAAAAGGGACAGCAAGCCTTACGTGGAAAACAAACCACTAGACATAAATTAAAATGTATGTATAAATCGAACTCCACATTTCTTCAAAAAAAAAAAAATCGAACTCCACATGCAAAGAGAATGCAAACGTAATCACCACCTAACGGCACTTGATTAAATAATGTCTTCAAAATGTTTTTTTTTCCTATTGATACTCAGAGAGACGACAAGGATAGAGACCCCGATATGGCATTGTTGTACCCTTAGCTTCGCCAGTTAGTATCCAACCTTCTACAGACCTTTAAACGGTTGAGCTTACATGATTTACTTCTTATCTACAATATCTCAGCATGTTTTTCACAGGGAACTCCCCATGAACTATAATCACGAAAATAAGATTGAACTTTTCTCCCGTTGATAAAGTTCCCTGAGTTTAGAGTTCCGTACTTTGTCCGTACAATTACGATTCTTCTGTAACAAAACCCCTGGCAAAACGACACCGTCTAGCCCAGAATTCCAAAACCCTAACACATGACAAATCCCAACAACAGAAGGGAAAGAAACAAAGAAAAGAACGAAAACCCCACAAGATAAATTTATTTAAAAAATCCAATCAACAATCAAAAATTGCGTAACCTACAATGCGTTTCGAATTCCCATTTCCCCTTTTTTGTTTTTTTTTGACTTAGGGTTTATCGAATTCATCCACAAACAGGTTGCAACGACAATATCAATCCAAGAACAAAGAACATAATAAATAATCAAATATAATATTAGGGTTTAAGGGAAGGACCTGCGTCACCGTCAGAGAATTGGCCGCATTGTTTAATTCGATTTCGTTTCCTTCATTAATAATGATCATAATTACAAACGTGCTTCTTTCTCTCTCAACGAACGGTGGGGGTTCAGGCACACAACACAGAGAAGATTTTCTTCCTATTTATTTATAGATACATATAATTAGTATATTTATAAAAACAAAAATAAATTTATTAGAAACATACTTTGTTTTATTACTGTTTATGCTTTTTTCATGGTTAATAATTTTCCTATTGTATTCATCATCCAGACAAACCCGAAAATAGTATTTATTACCTTGAGTTCTTATTTAATAGAACTTAAAATTAAGAAAAATATATTACTTTAAAATATAAAGCATATTAGTCTTTGTTGATTAAAATCAAAGGGCATGTACCTCAACAACCACATAATTAAATTAAATTAACTAACTAAACCATACACGATGAACATCAATTATTCTTTAAGATTTGTAAATCCTTTATGTAAAAGATTTATAAACATTACCTATACCTGCTACTCTATATTGATGATGTCATTTTTACGGGCAATGATGCAACAACTATCAATAAATTCATTCAATTGTTGTCAGGCGAATTTGAATTACGAAATCAGGGACACTTGAAATACTTCCTTGGGATTAAGGTCAAGCACCAAGGTACAGACATTCTTCTTAGTCAACAAAAGTATCTTGATGACCTGCTCAAACTCACTCATATGGATGGGGCCAAGTCAGTTAAAAGTCCTCTTCCTACTAATATTCAGTTACACTCATCTCAGGGCAATTATTATCTGATCCTTACATTTATAGGCGAACTATTGGAGCCTTGCAATATGCTTGCTTAACCAGACCTGATCTCTCCTATGCTGTCAATAAGCTAAGTCAATTTATGTCTACACCAACTGATGTTCATTGGCAAGCTTGCAAACGCGTTTTGCGATATGTGAAGGAGACAGTTGCCAAAGGATTGCTTATTGTTCCAAGTTCAACAACAACACTACAAGTGTTTACAGATGCCGATTGGGCAGGAAATCAAGAGGATAGGCGTTCCACTGGTGGATTTGCAGCATACTTGGGGCATAATTTGATATCTTGGTCTTCAAAAAAACAACCAACTGTAGCTCGCTCTTCCACAGAAGCTGAGTACCGTGTTGTCGCAAATGCAGCAGCAGAAGTTCTTTGGCTCCTCTCCCTACTACGCGAACTTGGTCAACAGCTACGTACACCAACTATTATTTGGTGTGACAACATAGGGGCAACATATCTTTCTCATAATCCAGCCTTTAAGATACACGCAAAATACATCGAATGTGATTATCATTTCGTTCGAGAGCAATGCAATTCAGGTGTCATGACTATAAATCCACGAAGAACATCACTATGTTTATAAAATCCTTTAAGATTTGTAATTTTTGCATTGTATTTAAATATAACATGAAAAGTTTTAAATGCATCACTATTTTCAAGTTTATTTTTTAAAAAAATTAAGGGATAATATACTTAAAAGTATTCGATTTTTTAGGATTTTTTTAATTTAGTACAAAATTTTAAAAAATTTTAATTTAGTCACTAATCGTTTAAAACTTGTATAGATCAAGTCAAAAAGTTATTTTTTATGATGTGATATGTTTACTAAATGTTTATCGAACAGTCGCATCAGCAAAAACCAATGTTTTAAATTGAATTGTTAAGATTTTAAAAGATTGGTTATTCAATTAAAAAAGCACTTTAGAATTGAACATTATAAATATTTATTTAAAGCAACCTTAAAATACCTTTTATAAATGATGATTGCTAATAAACAAAGAATGCAATCTATTATTCTACGTTAGAACTTTTGTATTAGAACTAATTTTTTTTATAGATATCAAAACTCATACTCTTTTGGGATTATAATTTCATTAATCTTAAATATTTTTACTATTTTATAATTGAATCTTAAAGTTTTAGAAAGTTTCAATTAAGTTCACAATGTTATATAACTCAATGGAATTAGTCTTGAATGTTGCATTCTATTAAGTATAAATTAGATAACATATGGCCACTTCATTGTACTTAGAGCCAATACGGCTTCTAGTCACCCACACAAGTAAGTCATTATCATTTTGGGTTTTACTCTAAAGTTGTTGTGTGTTTATTTTGCAATGCAATTTTTCTTTGTTTATTTATTTTTCAATTAAATGCACGACTGGGATGGTTATGTTATAATACATTATGAGATAAATTAAGTTTTGATGGATATGCATGCTATAACGGGAATGGGATGATAAATGGGGTAAAAAATAAAAAGTAGACTTTTCTAATTTATGAAAAGTATAAATTGATAATCACTCAGTGACAAGCAAAAATTAGGAGTATTCTTTTTTTAATTTCAGTTTTGATTTTTAAAATTAGAGAAAAAGGGTGTCTTTGATTCGGCTAGGAGCACTGGCACTGGCGTTGCAAAATATGGAGGCAATCACATGCAAAGATTTATGAGAACCAAATTAATCAGTTAACAATTGGATTCATAAAATCCTAAACATAAAGGATAAAATAACATATCTCCAGAGTTCCTAACGGTCTAGCGTTTGTATGCCGAGCTTTTCCCTCAACTTGGTTAAGGATAATAAATTTATGTTAGAAAAGGGAAATGAAATAGAACTGGCTACAGGCATGTTAGCCACATGCTACCCCAACTATTTTACATTGGCTTCAGTTCACCTCCTACTTCGATGGTGATGTCGGTCATAGTCATCATTCCTTTGAACTGAATAATCAAACCTATAATCAACTGGATCGTCATTGGTTTCATTCTCAAATCTGATAGAGCCATTGAGCTGGTGTAGAACATTTTTCTGCTTTTGAATATGATGAATAATTGCAAGGACTGTGACTAATCGAATCTTCGTATACCAAAGGGCTCCTTCTTCCTCTTCAGAAAGACGCCTAATAAGGTCAAGTATTGGACCTTTTGAACTGAGAACAGTAACTATCATAGCTACCGTACCTTGGAAGGTAATTGGAAATAGATGGGTTGATTGTAGAATCAATGCTGGGAGGACCATTATCTGCCCAACTCCCAGGCCATCTTTACTCATGGTCATGCCGTCTACCGTTATCCTCTGAAGAATGACTCAATCTATGAAATGATTGACTCCTAGACTGATCAATACATAGTCGCTGCAATCCATAGTTTTTCATCTGCGTTTTCTAGGATTGAAGCATTGATTCGTAGAAATTCAACTAACATTTTCCTCTGTGGTTCAGGAAATTGTGTTTCAATGATTTCTCCATCTTCATGCTCTTCCTTGACATCTTTATTAGTAAATATAGTGATCCCTGATGGTCGATCATCATCATCTTGGTAGAGTTAGGATCTAAGCAACAACACAATGAAAAGAGAACAAAATACTGATTTGTATTGATAAGAATAGAGAAATAAGGCGCCTCTGCAGTCCCTCCCAAGCCTTAGCCGAAATATAGGATATTCAAAAAGATAATCCCCCTCTAATAGATTGCTAGCTCTTTATATGTCTAATATTCCCCACATGTAACAACCTGTTGCCTAGGTGTCAAAATTAGTTATTGGTCACATATGTGCTACCCCTCTTCTCGCGACTATAAACCAATAGAGGGCAGTTAGGTTGTCTTCCTGCAGGCTGACAAAATTAACATCCACAACATTCTCTTAGGCTGCACCCAAATGATCGCTAACAATGCCCACCTCCTGAGAGTAAACCTTGTTCACAAGGTTAGAATCTGGAAATTGATCTCAAAAGCCAGAGCAAGTGATCTATGACGTCTCATCCTTGTGTCCCCCAGCCTACTTAATTAGTAAACAATGACAAAGCAGTGAGTTATCTCCCAAAAGTTGTACTTCTAAAATTTCTTCTAGAAAATATTCAACTTTCTGAACTAACAAATTTTGTGGCAACGTTGCTTCCACCGGATGATTACTAGCAACTTTTTTAAGTTCTGAAATATGAAACACCGAATGTGCTCTTGAGGAAGGAGGCAATTCCAAGTGATATGCAACCTTTTCCACACACTATAAAATCCTAAATGGACCATAATATCGAGGACTGAGTTTTTGGTAAACCCACTATGAGACAGTGGTCTGCCTGTATGGTCTGATCTTCAAAAAGACTAAATCTCCCATAGCCAATTCCAAGCCATGCCTTCTTCTATTAATAGCCTTTGACATTCTTTAATGCACCTTTGACAAATTAAACTGTAGCTACCTTAAAATCTTAGTGCGACCTGCATGCTCTTCTGCTATTGCAGCTATGCGAAACTCGCTAGGAAGATATTGTATTCGTGTTGGTGGTGGCCTGCCATAAATGATTTTAAAAGGAGTAGTTTAGGCAACACCTTGATAATTCGTATTATACCAGAATTTTGCCCGGTGCTGCCACTTTACCCATCCTCACGGCTGTTTTGCAGAAAAATAACGGTGGTACATCTCTAGACAACGATTTAACACCTTCGTTTGTCCATTTGTCTCTAAGTGATATGTTATGCTCATCTTGAGTGTAGTTCTCCAACTTTTAAATAGCTCCCTCCAAAAACAACTCATGAATATCAGATCCCTATCACTCACTATAGAACGGGATACTCTATGTAATCATACCACCTTCTTAACAAACATTTCAGATACACTTTGAGCTGTATACGGATGCTTTAATCCCATAAAATGGGCAAACTTGCTTAGCCTATCTACCACAATGAATACACAATCCATGCCATGTGAGCGAGGAAGACTGGTAATAAAGTCCATAGCCCCGCAGGTGTGAGTGTCTCGTACTTATTCTTTTGGCAAATGAGACATGCAACCATATATCGTTAAACCTCAGTCATCATTCTTGACCAATACACATTAGCAACCAGCTGTCGATATGTCCTATACGTGTCAAAATGTCCACCCTGTGGAGTTGAATGGAAGTCCTCAATCAACCTCGATATCCACCGAGAGGAAATTGGTAGCATAATTCGAACATTGTAAAACAATCTACCATTATGAGCTTATAATAAGGATGATCTACTGGATGATGTTATACTTTCTCTTTGAGCTTTTGATAATTCTCGTCTGCCTGCATCTTCACATCTAGGTTGTCCCATTGTTCCTATAAGGGCAACGAGACTGCTGCCAATTTTGCTTCTTCATTTCAGCGTGATAAACAGTTAGTAGCCCGATTAAGCGAACCGGGTTTATACTCAATGTCAAACTTGTAACCCATTAATTTTGCTACCTAATTCTATTGTGCAAGTGTTGTTATTTGCTGGCGTAGAAGGTGTCGTAGGCTACTGTGATTTGTCCTCACCACAAATCTTCTTCCCACTAGATGTGGCCTCTAATGCCAAATTTTCATAACCAACGCCATCAATTCCTTTTCATACACTAGATTAGAAAAATTCCTTGCTGCAAGAATTTTGCTATAGTAAGCAATCGACAAATTTTTCTGCATCAATATCGCCCTAATCCCTCCATCAGAAGCATCACATTCCAAGACAACTGGCTGGTTGAAATCAGGTAGAATAAAAATAGGTGCAGGCGTGATGGCTTGTTGCAATTGTTGGAAGGCTTTTTACACATCTTCTGTCCAGCAGAAACAGTTTGTACCCTCCTTTTTCAACAAATTTGTTTATGGACGGGCTATCTGTCCATAATCCTGTATAAACCAACGATAATAGCTGATTAAACCCAAAAATCCCCTCACAACCTTCATAGACCTCGGTATTAGCCACTGAAGCACACTGGCCACCTTAGAAGGATCCATTGCTACTCCTTCTTCCGATATTACATGCCCTCAGTATTCAATCTTCTTCTGCCCAAATTGACTCTTCTTACAGTTGATGAAGAAATTATGGCATTAGAGTTGTACAAGAACCACCTTCAAATGCGTCAAGTGTGTCGACCAATCCTTGCTATAAATTAATATGTCAGCAAAGAATACAAGGACATATCATCTCAAACCTTCACGCAGTAAGTTATTCATCATCGCTTGGAAGGTTGAGGGAGCGTTTTTGAATCTGAATGGCATAACACGGAACTTATAATGCCCTAAGTGCGTTGTGAAAGCAATCTTGGGAACATCCTCTTCCTTCACCCTAATTTGGTGATCACCCAAATGAAGGTTACCTTTGAGAAGAAACGAGTCCTTTGTAATTCATCCAACAATTCCTGAATGACTGGAATTGGATACTTATCAGTTATAGTGACTTTATTTAACTCTTGGTAATTGACACAAAATCTTCAACTATTATCTTTCTTCCTCACTAACAACATCGGACTTGAAAATGGTCCAATACTAGGCTAAATTATCTTAATGGACAGTATATCCTCCACCTGATGTTCTATCTCATCTTTCTGTGTATGCTCATCATGACAGGGTCTCACACTAATAGCTAAAACTCCTAGTTCCAAAGGTATTCCATGGTCCACAACTTGATGAGGAGGTAATTTGTTGGGTTCATGAAATACTACTTCAAACTTCTGCAAAATCTGTTGCAGTTCTCTACCTCTTTCTTGCCCTATTTTCTCAACTTCATTCAATTTGTTCTCCTCTGTTGTCATCCATAACATCATTGCAAACTCAAATTCTGAAACCTTACTCAATGTTCAAAAAGAGACTGGTTCATTTCGTAAAGTTACATTCCCTCCCAATTGGATCTTTTTGCCTCCATGCATAAACTCCATTGTCATCCTTGACCAACTGGCCTTAACATCTCTTGAAATTTCCAGCCAAGAAACTCCAAGAATCACATCTACTCCTCCCAACGGAAATAGATAACAATCCACCCAATATTTTTCTCCTTCCAGAGTCATCTATACATCATGACAAACCCCTATTGTTTCTCTTTTATGTCCATCTCCCAGCTTCACATCAATTCATTAAGTTCCTTCAATTGGTATGCCCAACATTTTTGCCATAGTTTTAGCCATGAAATAGTGGCTAGTGCCACTATCAACCATTACTATTACTTCAGCCATTCCAATGTTCCCCTTAAGTTTTATAGTGCAGCTACGATTGTTTCTGGATAATCCAGAAAAGGTAAGTCGAGACTCATTACCTATGTCTCGGTTAGTGCTTCTTCTTTCGATACAGCTTCCATAATGTTGTTCGTCATTTCATTGATTTCTTCCTTAAATTTGCCCTCATCGTCCCATAAAATGACCATCTGGAGCGTCTTGCTATCGCAGTGATGCAAAGGGCCATACGATTGTTGAAACTTGAAACATAAGCCCGTGCCCTGAGATTATGAAACTCAGCTTGAGAAAGTAGATGAACCCCACCTTGGTTCACTGGTTTGGCATTGATGGCTCGATTTCTAATCCCGGGAGCATTAGTTTATGGCCCAACAACTTTATTATTTGGCCCAACAACTCCTAAGCTTGTGCCCACCATCAAAGTAAGTTTTCGGCCTGCGAAATACCCAGCATTGAACCCTGATGTAAGAAGGCTTGCTATGGTTCTAGCCTTGTTACCCAGCTCGAAACCATCTTTTCTTCCCTCAGCCCAACCTATTCTTCTACTTCCCTGCAGATCGATCTCGTGTTTCACCTCCCTAGCTAAGTACATCATTTTGTAGAGATAGGACACTTCATGTGTTCTTATTCTAGCTTTAATTTCCTCCTTTAACCTATTTAAAAACTTTCATATAAAAGCTTCCTTTGGCTTCCTTGCGATCTGTGCAGACTTTATGACAAAGTCATAGATGTATTCATCCACCAAACTGTCTTGTTTAGTAACAACCAACATCTCTATAGGTTTGATGCCAAGGCTCCTCCAAAACGAGCCAAAACCTCTCGACGAACATCTTCCCGACCCATAAGTGGCTTCCTCCAGAGCAACCACATCAACCAGTGCAACGCATGCCCCTCTATACAAACAAGGGACAATGTCACCTTGATATCCTCAGGGGTCCATTGAATCTAGAAATACTGCTCGACTCTGCTCACCCAACTCAGTGGGTCATTGCCATTGAAATTTGGAAGTTCAATCTTTTTTGCTAATATCTGAAAGTCTTCAAGTGCAATCATCTTGGTGACTGTCTTGCCTGTCGTTGGCGTTGCCATCATCGTTCCTTCGTGTATAGCTCCTGAGCTTCCCAATGTTGTCTCCTCCATCACCTTCCCTTTGATGGTTGTAGCAAACATCATTTTGATTTCAGTGAGCTGGTCTTCTACATGTTGCTTGCCTTCATTCACTTCCACACCTAAGCCACTCAAACGCTACTCAAACAATCTCAGGGTCCTCTCTACCATATCCATTCTTGTCTCCATCCTGATATTAGTCATCAATGGGTATGGGTTGCATGTTCACCGCATCAATTTTGGTAGAGTTAGGATCTAAGCAACAGCACAAAGAAAAGAGAAAAAAAAAACTAATTTGTATTGATAAGAACAGAGAAATAAGGGTGCCTCTACAATCCCTGCCAAGCCTTAGCCGAAATACAGGATATTCAAAAAGATAATCCCCCTTTAATAAATTTCTAGCTCTTTATATGTCTATTATTCCCTACATGTAATAACCTACTACCTAGGTGTCAAGATTAGTTATTAGTCACAGATATGCTGCCCCTCTTCCTGTGACTATAAACCAATAGGGGACTGTTAGGTTGTCCCTCCTGCAAGCCGACAAAATTACTAACATCCACAACATTCTCTTTGCATGCGCCTGAATAATCGCTAACACATTTGGATTTGGAATGTACAGGGTGACAATGAATGGTTACAAAACCTTGTTAAATTAAAGAAAAACTCTAAGAATATATGCCATAAGCTGGGTAGTTTCTCCAGGACAAAAAGATAGTTATATTCATGAGACGAGCCATAGTTGTCATGAAATAGGAAAATTGCAGTTATAGAAAATTTATAGGAACCTTAAGTTTAGTTCCCTGCATGTTCCTATTATAAGTGCATAATAGTAGCTTCATAAAGTTGTCCACTTACTAAAAAACTATGGGATATCATCAACTACTTAAAACTTATAGTACCCATTGGTATACACACATGAAACTAGTGTTATTCAATTAAAGAAAAAACAAATGTTAGGTTGCATATATGCATCTTGATACCCTAAAAATGCCAACTGATCCTTGTTGGAACTTGGAAACTGCCAACAAGGTAGAAGAACAACATTAAGAAGATCCTAACACTAATTACGCTCACAGAAATATTAAATAAGGTAGACAAGAGATGAGAATTCATATAGGTGTAAAGAATGAGGACTACCAGATGTGTAAGTAAATCATATTCATTTAGCTAGATATCCTGATGGATACCCCAGTCCTTACATTTTGTTAAGCCATAGTGGTGGATCAAGCTCTTGCATTAACAAAAAGGAAAAACATATAAACAATCAAACCAATAAAAAGAGAATAAGTTCTTAATTCAGTCACAGTTGATATGATTCTAGCAAAGCTAATATTTCACTATTCCTAAAAGTTAGCGATGTAAAGGTAAGAAAACGAATTTCAATGTAATAGTGGGAAAAACAATTTCCATGAACAAATCAATCCCATAAATGAAGTTCAGGCATTTTTCCATGTATAAGGACTTCCAACATTACATCATATAATAGGTAAAATAGTGATACATTTGCAAAATTTAATGCAAGAATGAGAAGCCTTCAAGAGTTAGTAAGTGCTTTTTATCTCTTACAGGAACACATGAACGGACAAACCTGACGATAAAACTTACTTGTGTTACTAATGCATAAGCCGGATCTAATATCATGTGTGAAGATACACAATTTTGTTGACTCGGTATCAAATTGTTAACCAAGGATAGCAAAATGGAAAAATATTAAGTGGTGAAAAGGGGATAGATAAATTGTCACACCTTATAGTTCTAGCATCTTCTAAACCAAGTTCTGCCCTCAACTCAACAAACTAAAACATCAATCAGTTGTTTGACATTTGCCTAATGAAATCTTTGAATTTGATACTTCGGATGAAAAAGAGCTTAAAGTTTATAAAAGAAATACAACAATAACAACAACCCAATAAAAGTCCCACTGATATGCAGAATCTAGAGAGTTTTACTATATAAAAGAAATAAAAAAGAAAAAGTATTCAACAACAAACATTATTCTAGTGTAATGAAGAATAGAAATTAAAGTGACAATAGGAGCAACAAGGACCAAAAATTGGCCGAAAGTTAATTTATGCTAAGTTTTCTCAACTAGTTAGGGAATAATAATAAGTGAGCTATATTGTCTAAATAAGACTTAGACTATTTTTGCTTGGACGTAAGGTTTTTAATGAAATAGAATGGAATGGAATGGTTTATAATGAAATAGAATGCAAATTGATGTAATATTAGAAAATTGTTGTCTGAGAGAGATGGAAAGATTCATAATGTAATATAGTGAAATTTTGTTTGGATGAAGAGTTTATAATATAATATAGTGTAAAGTTGTTTATCATTTTACATCCTAAAACCCTCAAATAAGAGGTTTTCCATTTTTATTATTTAGGATGGAATGAGATATAATATGAAACCCTCATCTTTCATCCCATTCCATTCTATTCCATTATAAATCCTCATCTCAAACGATGGAATAATATTCCATTCCATTAATAAACCCCCAACTAAACATAACCTTAAGCTTATTTAAGAATAAAGAATCCTTATTAAAATAAAATTCAATTATGATATTTTAGCTAAGAACCCTTTCCTACTAGCATAAGGATTGTATGAACTTCAATAAATAGGTATGTACTCAACCCTTCCATAACAAGCTATCCTAATTTTTTTTTATATAACTTAAGTTTTCAATTAGAAGGTGTGTGCCTTTTTTCTAAGAGTCCTTCTTCAACCCTAGAAGTAATTCATAGTTCCTACCTTCTATTACTTGTTTATCTCACTAAAATTCCAGCAACTAAAACACTAAATCCTAACCTAAATTTCCAGCAATCAAATCCAAAAAAATTCACCTATACTAAATCTAAAATTTCAACATTTCAGACTAAAATCAAGAGCTAAAATTTGATATTCTAGTAGCCTCACATTAGCCCTATTTTCTAACTTTTGCGAGTGTTGATATATCTTCGATGTGTCCTACATCAGTTTGGTATCAGAGCTTTATTTATAATGGTGACATATAGCAACAGGGCATATATAAGAATACCTAACAACTAAAAGTGAGATGAAATACTTTTTAGAATTATAGAGAGCTTAGACCTTAATGACCCTCGATCACTAGGTACTCAAAAAACTAGTATAAAAAACAACACCAGACAACAAACCATACTAGATGTTGGGGTAGATGAACTGCATTACAAGATGAAGAAATCGAAACTAATAAAAAACAATTGGGGGTTGGGAAATCAATGCCTACAGAGATCCAAAACAAAAACCAACCAGCAACTACTTTCCTACTAATACTAGAGTGACTGCTTAATTAATGGTAGATACTGGTATTGTTGTAATAAAAGTTCAGCCGTCTTACGGTAAGAGAATTGCAGTTTAGCGCTTAAGTTTCCTCTCCCTTCTCACTAGACCTTTTACCCTCCCTACCACTAGTCTTTCTGGACTAGTTTCCTTCCCATCTCTCTTTATTTTATTCCTGCATTTTTTTCCTAACCCCCATCACCTGGTGTTCTGCCCGCTGGCTAGGCCAGGGCTGCATGACACTGATGGAATGTGGTGAATCTTCTCGATAGATAGATAACTTTCCAGCACTTACCTAAGAAAACGTTTTGTGTAAAGCTTCTAAGGACAATAAGGCCAAAACAACATCAGTTTTTAGGCACCAACAATTGTTAAAAAATGCAACAACACCCAAAGACAACTGGAGGAAAATTTTGTTTCCCACTGCTACCAAAGTGACCCTAAAACACTTCCCCGATATTTTGAAAGATGGGTTTATTAGCACCCTAAGAGAAATGCTTGAAGTTGGTGTTAGCAAGTGGTCTTCAACCCTTGTCAATTTCTTTTTGGAATAAGAGACTAGCATTCCCAATGGTGAATGCGTGGGCTAAATCTAGATGGAGTCATAAGGGCTTGGAACAGTTTCTAACCAAGGAAGATGAGACTTTTCTGTTTAAGTTTGGAAGCAACTGTAATTTACAAGACATCATGAATATGGCCCCTAGCGTATTGCTGATCAACCAGTCTTTTTGCAACAGTGGCAACTAGGTCCTGAAATGAACTGTGATGGACTTAAGACCTTTTCGATGTGGTTCACCTGAACAACTTACCTATGAAGTTATGGACAATAGAGGGATTGAGTTATGTAGCGAGCTCCTTAGGTAAACTAGTGACTATGGATACTCCCACAGCTAATATGGAAGGAGTGGGATATCCTAAAGTGTATGTTAGGGTATCAAAAGAGACATAATTACCTGACAATTTGATCGTGTTAAGTCTGGATGCCAGTGGAGAGATGGTCCAGAAAAGCTTATTAGTGATTTATCCATGGAAACCCAATGCTAGTTTAATCATGTTTGCTCTTTTTAATTAGTAATTGATTTATAGTTGATATTTAAAAAATGCCTTTTTAAATCTCAATTTACTCTAGCCTAGAAAATTCCTTAAATCATTATCAATTAATAAGATTGGAACATTCTCCCTAATACTTTGCGATGAATAATCTTTTTCTAGATTCTTTAAATCATTATTAATTAATAAGATTGGAACATCCTCCCTAATACTTTACAATGACGAATCTTTTACAAACATATTCAACTATCTCTATATATTTCATAATCTAATTAATTACTATTGACTAAGTAAGTACTATTAACTAAGTATCCTAAATAGAATAGGTTATAAATAACATTAAGACATAGTAATTTGTACATGAGATACCTTGATAATCCTAAGTCTAAGGATCAATTATAAAATCATCATAGTGAAAAAAATTCATTAACATATAAGTAACATTACATTTAGGATCCTCATAATCATGCCAGTTTGGTGAACATATTGTAATAACTACCCACATGTTCATTTAAACATCTCAAGGCTTTAATTTATGAGATCAATTACTTTCTTCAAAAGAAAAAAATATAATGTGTGCCATTTTTACAATTTCATCAATATCTCATCTTATTAGAACTACAACTAGGAACTATTTAGGAATAATACATAAATGCAAATTGAATCTCACAATTATAATCTCATTATAATTTCAATTACACAATAATTATTCTAAGAGTTTTACCTTTAATATTAAAAATATCTAAGATAATTGACAAAATATGTAAAGGTAAAAAGTGCCTTTTTTAGTTAAAATAATAATGTCATACATTAGATTGCAACCAATCGATGAGCTACTAGGATATAAATTAACAATCTCACATTTACACTAAATCCAATTGCCTTTATATCTAATACCATATCTACTCATATATTAATTGTGCTCTTTTGTGACAATGACTTATAAAGAGGATCTACAAGATTATTTTTGTTGGGAACCAACTCTAATGCAATGTCTTTATTCTCCACTATCCCCTCGATCAAGTGATACTTTTTGAGCATATATTTAGACCATTGATGAGAATTAGGTTCCTTTACTTATGCAATGATACCATTATTGTTATAGTATAATAATATTAGCTCAATAATTCTAGAAAATACTCCAAGTTTAGTGATGAACTATTTGATCCAAATTACTTTTTTGCTACTTTTGACACTGAAATGTACTCCATATTAGTTGTAAAATTAGTGATAGTTGCTTGTTTTGAACTTTTCAACTTACCATACCACCATTTAAAGCGAAGATATACCCTAACTACGATTTTTTACCAATAGGATTAGACTAGAAAGTGAGTACCTTTGAGGCTTTTAGTTTAGCTCTTCTATAAACCAAGAAAACCTCCTTAGTTATTCTTGTTGGGCCCCGAAATTTTTTATTTATTTATTATTATTTATGAATTTATTTATTTAATTATTCGCTTACTTTAATTATTTTATTTTGCTTTAATTGATTTAATTATGTGTTTGTATAGATATATTTATGTTGGGCTTGGGAATTAGAAGTTAGAAATTAAATGAAGAGTTGGGCTTAATAATGGAAAGTATGGGCTTTAGGTGAAGGAATAAGATGAAGGAGGGTTAGAAATAAAATGGATTAGTGTAGTGGACTTGT
>JANVCQ010000008.1:15450371-15463372 GCA_025531925.1 Erythroxylum plowmanianum | reverse complement strand
TCTAGCAAAATTATGATATTAATGTAAGAAAATTATATTATGCTTATAGGCACTTATATTGTAATAAGTGATAGCGTCATTTGGTCTTCAGGGTGATTATAGTACAGTTCTCTTCCTCCTCCCTTATTTAAGAAGACAAAGCATCCAAAAAATAATAATATTATAAACCAATAATTTTAATGAATTTGGCTTAATAATTAAGTGAAAATATTATTCGCAACAATTCTATAAATGCAAAAGTTTTGATGAAAGAAAGGAAGGAGATTTTATAAGGTTTTAAAAATCGACCGGAAAAAAGTTGAACCGGTCGGTTTTTATGCAGAGAGATTATTAGGTGAAACCGAACCGAATCACTGATCAGCTTAAATCTTTTCTAATCGAATTGGACAGTCTAGTCAGATTTTTAAAACCTTAGTTTCCAATTAATCATCTGAGGTAGAGGTATCAAATTCAAAGATAAGATCTTTTGAATATTCTAAAGCACCAGATGGGCTTGGCTTCTACTGAAAAAGTATCATATCATCCTCATCCACAAACCCGTTATGTGGATAGACATAAACCTCCAAGGGCTGTCACGCTCGGCAGCAGAACAAATATTTTATTTCAGTTATATTATTATTATATATATATATATATAACAAAGCTACCATAACTACGACATAAAATTCCTTTCCCTTTTTTATACGCTTTTTATATGATGTTGTCAAGATGTGATTGATGTCAATCATTAGTCAATACCATTACCATTGTTTTTCTTCTTCAATTATTCGTTGCTCTTATCCTTCAAAGATGAAATGTATGACAATTTCCCCACGTAAGTGTAATCTTGCTTAAAAGGTGCCTTTTTGTTTGAATTCCACTCATCTTAAATTTCAGTCGCCGTGGTTAACTTTAAATTATTCAACTCTATTGACTGATTTAATTTTTTTATACAGTTCTTTGAGTTAGAATGATAGTTTTGATGCTGGAAATTCACTATCTATTTACGTATAAGCCAGATTATTATTATTTTTTACTAGCATACATTAGCCAACTATTATTTTTGTTTTACTGTTCTAATGATACCAACATTCTAATGAAGAAGGACGTCTCTCATAAAATAAAGGAAACATTAAAAAAAAAAAGTAACAGGAATCTTTTTATTTTTAAATTCACCACCAAAAGTGTCTGATATTTGATTAGCTAAGACTTGAGGGCCACAATGGGGCTTGACACAACATGATTGTGTTGATCAATCCATTTCAGATAAGCATAGAGCTCAGTTCCACTTGTCAGGTTTTCATCAATCTCCAAGCTCACAGAGAAACCTTTCTTCTGATTCTTGTGATTGAACGACAAAGTACTAGGCTCGACTTCAATTCTCATTCCTGATGGAACATGCTCCAAAATTGCATGGTACACTGCTGAATCATCCCCAACACTTGTCATCACTCTATTAAATCTCTTCAGTCTCGATGCTTCAGCTCCACTTCTGAATATGCCCACAAAAGAAGGATGATTTAAGTCATTTAATTGCTCGCTGCAGTTCCATCGGCTCTGTCTAATGATAGCTCCGACTTGATTTTTAGTATAGCCAAGACCACACAAGTAGTTGACATAATCTTGGAAACCAATGTCATATATGAGGCCGGGGTTCATAGCTTTGTTGGGGTTAACATGACCAGCACCGAAAGCTAGTGGCGTGGCAGCCACACCTGTGTATTGGTCCCTCAAAATTGATTCTGTATTATCTGTTAAATAGGTTGTAGTCATAATAGCTGATCGGATGGCTGCGGGGCTCCATTCAGGATGAACTTTTTTTAGCAAAGCCGCAATTCCAGCAACATGAGGTGCAGATGCTGATGTGCCTGATCTCAGGGCATAATCGGTTACAACCTCATATTTTCCTAGTAACATGTCTGGAACATTTGGTATCATTGCTCCAAGAATGTCAAATCCTGGAGCTATAACATCTGGCCTTAAAATACCTGGACTAACAGGATCTGGTCCTCTTGCTGAGAAAATAGCTACTTGGGGTGCTGGTTTAGTTCCCAATTTGGTTGATGTGAACTTCAGAAATTTCACCTCTGCTGTAGTTCCCTTATACAGGTTCTCCTTTAATAAGGCACCATAAGTAGTTGATAGAATTAGGCTAGGAATTTTGTAGTCCCGTGGAGCAAAAACTGTTTGATCTGTGATTAATATTCCTATGTATGCACCTACTCTGACAAGCTCCTCCAGTTGCATGAAAATGTCAATTTCACTGCTACTATCACAAAGAACAATCTTTCCGTGAACCTCACTTGGGTCCAATTCACCAGTAAAACATGTTGATGTGCTCTTATGCTCTTTGCCATAGTACAACGAAGCATTTCTGATGTAAATATTGGATGGATAGTAAGAAATTCCATCCAACACCAACCCATTTTCTAGAGTCATTTTAGCAGAAAAACGCCGGTCAACCGTGCCAGCTCCAACGTCTGTGATCCAAGGTGCTCCGTTGAATGTTGTGTTAGGTGCTCCATCGTTACCAGCTGCACACACAACAAAAATCCCTCTCTCCACAGCTGAAAGTGAGCCAATGGCAATTAGATCGTCAAAGTAAGGTACTCGTCTGAAACCTAGAGACAAATTCAATATATCAACACCATCTGCGATAGCCTGGTCTATGGCTGCAAGCACATCACTTTCTACAACTGTATAATTTCCTGCAGTTACGAAGACTTTGTACATGGCAATATGTGCTCTGGGAGCCACACCTTTGGCTGTACCTTTTGCATATCCGAAATAGCTTGCTCCTTCGACGATGTTCCCTGCAGCTATAGAAGAGATTATAGTTCCGTGTCCAACGGAATCTCGAGCTGATGCATATTCCGTGGAAAAATTTAGGCCTGAAGCTAACACAGATTTACTGAAACTTCGAGCTCCAATTAGCTTCTTGTTGCACATGGAAGGACTAAAAGCCATACCATTTTCACACTTACCCTTCCATCTTTCTGGCACCGGAGGCATGCCCATGTCTTGGAAACTCTCACTCTCCGGCCAAATTCCGGTATCAACAATTCCTATGATCACACCTTCTCCATATGATGAATTAGGCCAGAGGCCATAATCATGGTTTAGCCCAAGAAACTTTGGGGTATGCGTGGTGAATAGCTTGCCAAACGACTCTTGATGTGTTGCTAGATGAGCAGGAGACTTCTCAATCTCAAAAAGTTGAGATTTTGTGAGCCTTGCACTGAAGCCGTGCATGGCATGGTTGTATGAATAAAGAAACAAGTCATTACCGTTCTCATCTAGGTTAGCAGAAGATTGGAAAATGGATCTGTGCCACGATTCATGTGTCAGAAAAGATTCAGGCTTGTGGGAATGGTCTAGGTGTATAATATAAGTTTGGAGTTCTTCACCAATAGAGAGTACATAGCTGCTACCCAGTGACAGCAGCATAATAATGAGAGGCAACATACAGTCTGTTCTGAGGCTGCAGAAGCTCATGTTTCTGATCGTATTGAACTATGAAGAGAGCTTTAATTGGGGATAAATGGACGTGATTTTTTAGGTTATTAATGGGATGGCTTTGGGACATAGCAACATTTAAATTTGTCATCGTTCGCTAAATAATACAGGAAATAACTATTTTCTCAAACAGGAATATTTACACGGAGAATAATAACTTGAATTGACACACTTATATGACGACAGTACTACACTCATATTGGTGCTATCCTCGTAAGACCGCATATATGTAGTAGTTATTAAATAATTATTTTTAAACTCTTGAAATTTTAAGTCTCTTAATATATTCATACATTAGCACGTTATTAAAAACACTAAACTCTTGGATCTTAAAAGATATAAATCATAACCCTTCATTTACATCTATAACTACAAAAACAACAACATCCAATGAGAATTCCGCAAAAATGAGAGATTTGAGAAGGTCGAATGTACGCAATCTTCTACTAGGTAAAGAGGTTGTTTCCGATAACATATAACACAAAATAATGATAATATAAAATATAAATCAATAAATAAAAGTTTACCTGAAATAAAAATATAATTTAGTACATAATCCAGTATATATAGAACATAGTTAATATTCAATATACAAAGCAGGAAAAAGACAAGTACAAAAAAAAAATCAAACCAACCATTACAAGACAATAATTAAACTAAGTAAGACATTACTTAGGCTAAATAGTTAGGAGGAAAGTATTACGTAAATAATAATAATAATAATAATAATAATAATAATAATAATAATAAATGCTAACTATAAAACGAAACTTGAAAGAAATATTTAAAGAATTAAGAGAACGAGATCTTTTATCTGTATCCAATGTCAGCCTAGGACAAGAGCAGGAAGGGCATCTACCCAAGGTCTAGATTCATAGGAGGCCCATTTATTAAATTAATATATCTATCTATTAAAAAGAGTTGAAATTTTAAATGTTAATAAATCTATTCATTAAAAGGGGCAAAAATTAAAAAGTCAATAAATATGTTTCAAGCTGTTTATATATACCAAAATGTTTCTTGGCACTTTACCTTGTAGAAACTAAAAAGAAAAAGTTTGTGGTTGAATTTCTTATTATTAATTCCAAACTTGATTGAATAGAACTAAAGGGGAGTTCGCTAACTATCATTTGACATATATGCTAACATCTTTATTAACAACAATATATTTTATTAATATAATAATATTTGATCCTAACATTAATTAAAATTTCAATCTTTGACTTTTCATTTAAACTCCAGCTTTCAATAAAAAGTTTTGATGGCCACTCGTGTAGTGTTGATATTTTTGGGGAGAGGAATTTTTAAAAAAATTTCAAAACTTTTAAATGAGGAAGATAAGATCTTATTTAGGATCAACCAAGTTGTAATGGGCCCTATAAGTAATTATATTATAATGGATGGGAATTTATTTAAAAGTTTATATTAAAAAATTGAAAAATTAATTATTGTGGCATTTTTGTAATATTTGATATTTTCTTAAAAGAAAGTGTACATTCATTGGCATATCATATCTTTATTTGCCATATGTGATGACCCATCTCTGTTTTAGCATTTCTAGTTGCTGTGGATGTGACAATTGCTTTGTTGGAGAATAAATTTGAACAATTAATGAAATTAGAAAGTATTTTGGATTCTTATTTGATTTAAAGAAGTTGAGGTCATTGGATGGTAATGAACTAAGTGAATTTTGCGCTGATTTTACATCTTGTTCTCATGATAATGTGTCGGATGTAGATTTAGCTAACCTTTTTTTTTGAATTAAAAGTATTACAAATGACTTTGCCAAGTAAGTTAATATCATATGTTGAAATTCTTGAAATTATTAAACTTATAGATTGTTATCCAAATGTTTTAATTGCTTATCAAACTCTATTAACTATAGCATAAGCTTTGAAAACTTACTTAAAGGTCATCAATGTCACAAAAAAGTTGAATAATTTACCTATTTTATTTATCGACAAGGATATGTTGGATAATATCGATCTTGATACTAATATTAATGATTTTACATCTAGAAATATGCAGAGAAATTGTTTTTCATGATCATTTGTGTGCTTGTTAGAACTATTCTCTTGGTGTTTTCTAATATGATATTGTTGTTTGGTTGCTACTACTGCTATTTTGTTGTTGTTGCTACTATTTTTAGAGATTGTATTTTTGTTGTTATGATCATTTAGTAGTTTATTGAGTATGTGAACTTATGACTTGAATCACTTATGTATGGATATTAAATATTAATAATAAAAATATGTTTTTAAAGTTTACATATTTGTATATTGTCAATTCATTAGTGCCCTTTTTTACACTTTATCCTGAGCTTATAAAATGTTAGGAACGACCTATCCGTATTCTAGTATGCTAAAGTTTTCTATTGCGGTCCATATTCTCGATAAGTTCTAGCAAATTCATATCATAATTGATTACTTCCTCCTATTTCTTCTTATTCCTTCCTTTTTTCCTCTTACAATCTCTAAGTACTATTTTCTCGCATCTTCTAATTGAAAAGTTAAGATGTCTCCTTTTAACATTTTTGAACTATCGAAGCCTCATCTCTCTTAATTTTTCATTAATACTGGTTATCTTTAATTTATCTCTTATCAATACATTCTTAACCTTATCTCTTCTAGTAAGGTTATATAACCAATGGAGCATCCTCATTTTCGCCACCATTAGCCTATAACTATGCACTTTTGTGAATGATTAACACTTCACTCATATAGCAGTGTCGACTTAATCGCTAAATGGTAAAATTTATCTTTGAGCTTAAGTAGTATCTTCTTATCACATAAAACTCATGATACACTTCTTCATTTAAGCCACCATGATCCGATACAGTAGACTATAGCTTCATCGATCTCTTCATTGCTTTGGATGATAGACCTCACATGCTTAAAACACTAAATCCATACTATAACTTCTAAACCAATTTTTACCTCAACGGAAGCTACCCTATGGCTCAAAAAGTTACACTCTAAGTATTCAGTTTTAGTCCCACTCAATTTAAAACCTTTTGACTCTAACATATATCCTTTCAACATTCTAACTTAACATTAACACCCTCTTTTGTCTTTCCACTGAGACAATATAATCAACAAACAACACATATCAAGGCATATCCCCTTGAATATTCTTGGTGATCTTATCCATCATTATTGCAAACAAAAAAGGGCTAATTAGGATACTTTATCCAACCTAATATTGATAGAAATTTTTTTTGTATCTCCTTCTATCGTCCTTACTCTAGTTATTGCCCCTTTATACATATCCCTCATAACTCCTATATAAATCAAAGGAACTCCTTTACCCTCTAAACACCTTCACATGGTTTTCCTAAGTACCCTGACATATGCTTTCTCTAAATCAATAAAAACCAAGTGTAGATTACTCTATCTTTCCCTGTAATATTCCATTAATCTTCTTAGGATATGTAAAGCTTATGTCCTGGACCTTCCTAGTATAAAGCCAAATTGGTTCTTCGAGGTAGGAGCATACTTTCTCACTTTCTTCTTAATTACCTTCTCCCATAACTTTATAGTGTGAATAAGTAGTTTTACGCCTCTATAATTGTTACAATTTGGATGTCCCCTTTGTGTTTATATAGAGGAATTAACATACTAAGTCTCCACTCATTCGACATTTTGGTAGACTTAAGAAACACATTAAAAAACTTGACTAGCCAAACAAGACCCTCTTTGCCTAGGCTCTTTTACACTTCTATTGGTATCTCATCTGGCTTTACTACCCTTCCGCTCTTCACCTCCCTCAAAGCTATTTTAATTTCTTCCTTTGTAATATGCATGCAACGAGTCAAGTTACGTACCCTCTCTAACATGCTAAGATCACCTAAATAGATATCTTCTATGCCTTCATTAAAAAGAATGTAGAAGTACCTTTGTCATCTTCTCTTGATGTAAGTTTCAACTACGAGAACACATCCTACTTCATCTTTTATACAACAAACTAGCTCTAGGTCTCTTGTTCTCTTTTCCCTAGCTCTCACCAACTTAAAAATGTCATTTTCTCCATCTTTTGTTTCCAATATTAGGTAAAATTTTCTGTAAGCTATGTTTTTAACTACTAAGATTGTCTTCTTGACCTCTTTTTTTGCTATATTGTACGTTACTCTATTAGCTACTCTCTCTACCTCTGTGTTGTTATCCAATAGAGCTTTATAAGCACCTTTCTTGATCTTAACCTTTTCTTGTATATTTGTATTCCACCACTAAGACTCCATCTTATTACCCCTAAACCCTTTAGAAACCCCCAAGATCTCTTACTTTCTCCTACATCTGGTTAGCATCTCCTTCCAATTTCTATTCATCTCTGTAAATTATTCTGTCCCTAAGTTGTTTCTTCGTGTCTCATTTCAGATTCCACGATTTGACTTAAGTATATCTCCTAATACTTCTCTTCTTCCTCCACCCCTTAATTATTAGATCCAAAACTAGCAGTCTATGCTAAGTTGATAAGCAAACATTCAGTATCACCTTACATTCCTTGCACCTGGGTTGATCGCTTTGCTTTACGAGGAAGTAGTCAATTTAAGTTTTTGTGATTCTATTCTTATACATCACCAAGTCTCATTTTTTTAAAAAAAAGAATCAACTATGATTAACTCAAATGTTACCGTAAGATCTAACTAAGCAATCCAACTATCATTCCTATCCCCATACCCTAAACCTCCATAAGCCCATGGATACTCGTTTGAGATTGCCCCTATATGACCATTAAAGTCTCCTCCTAGAATAACTTTCTCTTCAAGGGGATTTGTTCCCAAAATTGTCGTTTGATTTGTTTATCCAAACCTATTTAAGATGCATACGGACACAACACATTGAAAATAACACGTTTCATCACAATCTTTATATATATAATCCTCTCATAAGTCCTTTTTGCCCCCACAAAATGACTTATAAGTTCCTTAATAACCAAGATACATACCCCATTCTGCTGTTTCGAACACCTTGAGTACCAAAGTTTGAACCCATTAATCTCTTTTGCTTGAACCCCCTTCTAATTTGTCTCCTGAATGCACACTATATGAATCTTATATTTGTCTAAAATCTTTAATAATTCCAAAGACTTAACTGTAAGGGTCTTGAACCTATCTACAATCTGTCAACATCTTCTTTTCTCTTACACCTAAAACTCACCAAAGGATTAGCCCTTGCTCTATCTTCGATAGTCAAAGCCACCATTCCTATCCCAAAGCCCAACCCAAGCTAAAGAAGACAAGTCCCATAAATCCTTAAATGACTCCAAAATAACTTGAGATGCAAAATAAAGATTATTAATAAATTCCAAAAGGGAACCAAAAAAAGGATAAAAGATCACAATTACACATGACCATAAGCAAATCAAAAATTAGTTGGTCCAAAATCTTATCTACTATTACCCAATAGGATTTTGCATAATGCTAAAATCCAATGTTGAACGGTTAAAACAAAACAAACAAAATATTGAAAATTATAAACAAAAAGAGTTAAACCAATAGGGATAATAGACCTAAACCCAATGGAAAAATTTATGAAGAAAGTAATTGCAAGGCACCAAAAACACCAACAATATCCAATCTATTCAATAACTCTAAGCTTAATTAAAACTAAGCTAGGTGATAAGCCAAGAGATTTTATAACAATCTTAAATGAAAATAATAGTAACAGGAAGAACTAAAAAACAAAAAAAATGGTATGGAGAAACAAAATCAAGTTGGAACAAAGAAATGCCAATATAGTAATATAGTCTTATGTCAATAACACAAACCAAAAACCTAACAATTATACAAGTGATAAACTAATAATTAGTGGCAAAACAAATGATGAACTCAGAAATAGCAGAGAGTTGAGGGAGCATTAGTATGAGTATGACTAGAGTTGTGATAAGAAGCGCTTTGGTACCTACAAAAAAGATCTATACTTGTGAAACCCAAAATCAAGTAAAAGATGAAGATATAGTATATAAATTAAAGAGATAGAGAGAGAAATAACTAAAACTCAAACGTCTATTTTTTTCTCCTCTTTTTTAACAAAGTAAAAGATTAAATCTTTACTACTTTAAGGCTTTGACAAAGTGAAAGATGAATGATATGATTTTTTAAAAAAAATGTTGAAGAAGGGTTTTCTCAAAAAAAAGTGAATTTTATAGAAGAACACTATGATGGTGAGTGGCAGAGTAGTCAGTGAAGGTAGAAAGATATTACAATGAGTCTTTAAAAAACCCAATAAAATGATAAAACTTTGAACCTCTGATCTTGACAAAGAAGAAAGCTTTAAGCTTTAATCTCAACAAAGGTAGAGTTTTGGGCATAAATCACCATTAAGACATCAACTTTAAGGGATGAACAAATCTAGAAGAGAAACAAAGAACTAGGAGGAGATCAAATAAAAAGTACTAAAATATAGTAAAATGGAGAAGCTTGAAACTCTAAACTTCTAAAGAAAAAAATCAGGCGGGACAAAATCCCAGAAGAAGAAAACATAAAATTCAAGCTTATTTCTTGCACTAAACTAAACAGTTTGAGGCTCAATAAAGTCACTGAAATCAAACAAAGACAAGAACTTTACTCTTGTTGATAAGTGGTTCTACAAGCAGAACTAGAATTTGAGGAGACTTATAGTCTTTCATCTACTTAATTTAATTCAAACACATTTAAACATACTTAATTTAATTACTCATATTCCTAATTTAATTCGTTTAAACTTAAACATAAATTCATATTTATCTTCAAATATTAACCTCATTTGTATCTTCAAATACCCTCTTTAACATGATTGTTAGTTATTCCTAGCAAATTTCTTAATGCTTTAGAGTATCAAATTTGAGGGCCTTATGAAAATATTTGTAATATAGTCTTAAGATTTCACATAATTGAGTAGCACTACATTATTACAATACACAAATATGAATAAAATGAAATACGTTATCTATATGCTTGCTTCATTAATGAAATGAGATACCATTTACTAAAATAATGTTCGATTTATTATCAGCACAAACTTCAATAGGCTCTCTTTGTTCAAAATGAAGTTCTTTCATCAAGTTTTTCTAATAAAATTTCTAGAGTCAAACAAGAACTAATGACTATATAAATTGACACAGTAATAACTAATTGCTTCTTCAAATTCAAAGTCAAAGTTATCTTACCAAAATATAATACGAGGCTCGTGGTACTCCATTTATCATCAATATCTCTAACCCAATTACTATTATTGAAACTTCTAAATCTAAAATTATTAGAGGTAAAATGATATTATCTAAAATTAGGAGTTTTTGTGATGTATATTTAAAATTCTAAACTTTGCCTAATTTTGTCATACTAGCTAAAATTATCAAATGCTCAAACTTATAATTTATTGTAAAACTAACTCATTGTAACTTTATAACTAGTGGTGCCAAAATTAGTGGCCACATAAGAGTGCCCTATAATAAATCAACACTTTTATATGATAAATATTTACAAATTAAAATTATTAAAAAATTTATCCACCCAACAAGCCCAAATATTGAGTCCCTCACAATCCTCTCTATTGTTCTCATCCATCACTTATTATTTTCCAACTTCCTAATCAGAACCTGCTTACATTGCCACTTTTGCCTCCTTGACCTTTATGAAATCCTTAACTAAACTTAAGTCTTCATATACTTTATTTGCCCTCTCTTATGGATTGATTAGTCATGAGATACAATCTCTTGCCTCTTTTTTTTCTAACTCATCGCTAACACCAATGTCAAACTTAACCACGTCGATCTTATTAAATACCATAAACAAGGAATCAATATGATCAATTTAGGTTAAGCCTTCTTTGAGGATGTTGCTAATTATGTTGTGGAATTATTAAATGATGTCTTAAGGAGAGTGTCAGCAGGTGATTGGTACATTCAATTTAGGTTATAGCTTAATAAAGTCTTAAAGAAGATTATCCACTTTGATTCAAGGTTTGACATTTTTCTTGCATATTTCAAAATTTTGATTGATTTATATACAAATGTTTGAGCTTTTTATGACACATATGATAGGTCTAAGTAACTTGGTATATTAATGAATATAATTGAACTCCTCTTTCTTTTTCAACTTGGGCCAAAAAAGTTAGGATATTGGGACTTGAAAGTATTGGCTTCGAAGTGTACCAAAGACTGAGTATTTTTAGGTGTAGCACTGCCTACAATTCCAAGAAGATGAAGTCATCAATTCCATTTTCTTACTTTGGAAATGTTTGCGACCTAACAATTAATAGTGACATACTTTTTTTCCATGAACTAAATGATCAAATACATTATGGGGTGAACAAAGATGGTTTTTTTTTGTCATTGGGAAAAGAATGAGCGATAGTTAATGTGGGATGAGGTACTCTTATAAATGAGAAGAAACTGGTTCAATTTTTAGTAAGATAAGGGTTGGGTGGTTCAGGATTTCATATTTTTTAGGACGAGCCTAATGCATTTGAAGTGTTGTTGAGTTATTTCCTCACAGTATTATCATAACACTAAAATCTTTAGAAGCGTTATAGGATGTTATGTTGGCCAACTTGATCACTTTCTTTTATAATTATCCTCTATTGTCACTAGTCCTTAACAACTAAATCATGTATAAGTTTGGTAGTTTTAGAAAAATCTTGTCCATTATTAGGGGTTTATATTATTTATAATAAGTTTAAATTACAAATATTTTTCACGTCAGAGTGCTGGCTTGTTAGGGGCCATTGGTTATATAGCTAGCTAGTTTTATAACAAATTAGAAATTAAAGCATTTTTATTATTTTTAGTAGTTTTTTAGTAGTATTATAAAATTAGGCAAAGTTTATGACTTAAATGTAATTTACACTTGATATCACAAATCCTTCTTATTTCTTTTAAATGAGTTGATATTGTGGCCTTAATATTTCTTTTAAATGAGTTGATATTGTGGCCTTAATATAACGACTAAGCAATCTAATTCCACATAATATATTAGGTCTTATATAAGTTAAATATTTTAATTTCAATTAAGATCTGGTACAATGTTGGATTCATATTTGACCTTTATCATATTGGATAATTTGATGCCACATTCCATTAGATTGTTGATTAGATCATAACCACTCAAGTGAAATGTCTTCAATTTTTTCATAATTTTCTTGGAAATAAAAATGTTGTCCTCCATTTGATCCACTTATTGTTGGGACCCGATCTGGGAACCGGATCCCAACTGGAAAGACAGAAAACGAAAACGAAAAACGAAACGAAACGAAAGGCAAATCACAAATCAGATCGGAATCGAATCGAATCAAAGCAAACAAATCGCTTAATCGAACTGAAACAAATTCCGACATCCAAAATCGTATACTTTGAAAACTATCGCATTGGAAACCTTAGACTTAATTATTCCGAATCGGTATAAATTTTTTTCTTCTTTATTCAATCTAATACAAATCAAAACAATATAATTTCCCCTTTTGGAAATTCATACTCATGCAAAACTCAATTCATAATAATCTTCTTATACATTCATACATATCCCAAAATTC
>JANVCQ010000008.1:15397830-15427070 GCA_025531925.1 Erythroxylum plowmanianum | reverse complement strand
ACACCCACTGCCTGTAGTTTGTAACCACTAAAACTAACCATGTACGATTTTTTAATGGCTTTCCCATCCACGACCACAACTCTGTACATGGTTAGTGGTTACAAACTTACAATACTTATTAATTAAGTATCGTGAGCTTGTAGTGCGTCAATGATGGAAAGCTTCCACTGTAGCATTATCTAATTAATAAGTACTGTAACTTGTAAGTTTGTAGTGCGTCAAACGTCAATGATAGAAGGCTTCCAATGCAGCGTTATCTTCTTTGGGAACATAAGATTTAAGTGGCGTGGGACTGAAAATTCTTGGAACACATTAATCAATATATATTATATTATAAATTCTGAATTTTTTCTTAATTCTAAATTTTATAATATATATATATGTCGTGTCCGTATCCACCAAATTTTAGAAGTTGATGTGTCCCCGTGTCCGTGTCCGTGTCCGTGTCCGTGTCCGTGTCGTGTCACGTGTCCGTGTCCATATCTGTGCTTTCAAAAGATACGACACAAGCATAACGCACGACCCTTGTACAATAATTAGTAATAGATGCCCAAATGCTCCACTTCGACAGCATGGGCTTCGGGGTGGTGGACAATTACGCCGATAAAGACCACACTTCTCTTTGGGGCTACGAGGGTTCTTTCCAGGAACACAGTATCTTCTGCCACGCCCGCAATAAAATGGATTTCCTGCTTGGTAGAATGATTTATTATAAACTTCGCTGCCTGCGAACATTTTGAATATGCAATGATGGACCAACTTATCTCATGCAATCATGCTACCCAACTAGGGCAAACAAAACTCTTTTTAAGCGAAATGTATTCATACAAAAAGGTTGATTTCAATAAAAATTAGTAAAACTTTGTTCCTAGCAAATCTTGTGTGTAAAAGTTTGCCTTGACTACTCCTAGCTTGTGTCTAGTCCTCCCATATATGCAACGACATAGAACATGAGATGATTAGCTTAAAGACTTTCTACTTTAGCTTTGCAGAATACTATAAGAAAACTATTTTATGAGTGGGTAAGAAGATGGTCAGTAACAAATTTGCATGTGTAGGTGTTTGATGACGATGATTTAAAGTAACAAATCAAAATGAAGAGAGAATAATACTATGAAAATAATTTATCTCACCCTTCGGGGCCAATTCTCGAGGCATGGTGAAAGGGGAAGAGAAGAAAAGGATAGCCAAGATCACACATACTTTTATAATAGATGAAGCCTTCATGTTGGTCAAAGTCTGGATACTACTTGTACATGTGTGTAGTTGATGTTGTTCATTGCCTACTACTCTAATCTCTGTTATTTATAGTACTGGTGTTTCATAATCTTCTACTTTCTTGGAAACCACTTTCATTGCTTCTTGTTGAGCAACGCAAAGAAATATCGAACTCCTAGTCGACTAGGGGACAATTACGTTAATGTCGCTTAAACCGAGTGCATGTCACTATACGGGTCTAGCAAAGGGTAATGGCGTAGTGGGGGACTATGTACTATAGATGGATCCCACGGAACTTTTGATTATTTCACGGAAGGTGGTCTTTGAATTTTCAAGACGATGTGACTTTAAGCTTTGCCACTTCATTGGTGGCAGGGATGGATCTAGGGAGGGCAGCAAGGGCTATAGCTCTTACAAAATTAAATTTTTTTTCATAATATATATATATATATATATATATATATATATAGTAAATAGCTCCTACAAAATTAAAAAAAAATTTCAAAATATAAGACACGAAGTTTCTTGTCTCCCCAAGACTAAAATTCTGGATTCGTCGCTGATTGGCGGTGACCGTGCATGGCATAAGGGATAAGAAAGAGTTTATTCCAAACATGGACATAGCTATGTGGAGGCCAATGGTGCACTGGATCTCCTAATATTTTAAAAAATTAAATATATACTATTTTTAATATATATATATACACACACAAGTATAGAGTTATTTGTAATTTATTGATACATTGAGCCCCCTAAAATTTAAAAAATTAAAATTTTAAACTTTCATATCTTAAATTTCTGGCTCCGTCACTGATTCCAAAGTCAGGCAAAGAGTAGTTCCTGTCAAGTTTTAATGGCCCATTGTTCCCTTTATATTCGTAATTGGTTTCGATAACTTTTCTCGAATTATTAGAGAATTACCATTTCAAGATATTGGTTTCTCTTGATCGGTGCTTCGATGAATATTTAATTATGTTGAATTTGAGGGGCCTATATTTCTAGATAAATTGGCCACTCATAAGTTTGAAAATATTTTTTAATTGTAATTATAATTTATAATTATTATCAATATATTAAAATTTTAATTGATCATAATTTAAAAGAAAATTTAAATTTAATTTGTTGTGAAGTTTAAAAATTTTTAAAAATTAAATATAAGATAGTTAATTTTATATAAAATTCACATAAAAACGTGAAAGAAATGGATCGGAACGGGTGATCACGTACCGGCTTTCTAAAGCCACCAAGCAAATGCTTGTTTTTTGGGGCCCGAGCCAAAAAAATAATCAACGACTTCGGAGTCTAGGACGTCATTTAGTAAAGATCGAGCCTGTCGTTTTCAACGTCTTTAATAATTTTATAAACTGAAGGTTTTGCTCAAGTCCTTTAATTTGTTGCTTACATTACCACCCAAGTTAAGGATTTCATCAGTACCAGCAAAAATATGGTATAAAACTAAACGTATTGTACCAAATATATGTATCTGTAGATAGTAACGATTTCATCTGGCATGGACCGGTACCACTAATATCGATAAATATTCTCTCTCACATGCACAGCCACCAAAACCAAACACAAAGAGCACTTCTCACTATCTCGACTCTCTCAAGTCTTATCTCTTGCCCACCGTGGTTGCTTTGCCGTCCATCATTTACTTCATCGTTGTTGCTTCTTTGTCGCTGCTGGGTATCATCTTTTGTCATTGTCGTTGTTCTGTGCCACTATTATTGCGTCTTTGTCCATCGTTGCTTCTTCGTCTGACGCTACTTTTTTTTTATCACTCCCTGACTTTGATACCACTTGATGGGACTCCAAGTCACAACACTAACACAATCAATAAGATCACTCAACCAATAAAAAATATAGGTGACAATAAGAAAAATTAGACATAAGATTTTACCAATAATAAATCTACTAAAGCTAATAATAGCAAGATACAAGTGTTAAGGTTTCAAGTAAAGAATACCTCATAAAACAACCATATATAAAGATTTTCTATTATATATATATATATATATATATATATATATAGAGAGAGAGAGAGAGAGAGAGAGAGAGAGAGAGACCAATGGTAATCCTAAATAAATTATATTAATCATAGTTTAGAAAAACTATAGTTGATGAAAGCTATTTAGATTTTCAAATTCTTCTATCATCATGTGTTTCTATCCTATATAACTTTTGTCTCACAAACTTACCTTTAAATCTCAAAAGGATAAGATTTTATGTGCACAAGGTCACCCACAATTAGAGATACACGACCCCGGTGACTTACACAATTGACGAATACAACTGTGTGCACTTACACGATAGTGTCTAACTTTACATGGGTGTGTATGTCTGTCCTTCAGCATTTTCCTTTTAACTTCCATACGGTTACAAAAGTTTACTCAGTCGTGTCCACGACTGACACGAGTGTGTGCCTCTTAGACATATGTTTATACTCTAAAAATAGCTTCAACTCATCAGTTTCTACATCAAATCCACCCAAACTTTATTTTTTTTATCCTTGAAGATAGCTAACACTTTAAGAGTCTAGATTTAGTATAAATGAACATATTAAGGCTAATATGAAAAATAAATTTTCTTTATACACACCTTATCTTGCATTCACAAATGAAAAATAGGAAAGAAGTAAGGAATTGTTATTGCAATGGCTTCATCTTCAGCTTTGCGTCACATATGCACAATATACAAACACGATAGACAAAATCAAAATCTTTGGAACAATTAATCTAAAAACAAATATATGGCTAGGCCGGTCAACATTGTTAGTAATGCGTAAGTGCATATACTCATATATGTATATATGCGTGCATTTAATGATCGATGAAACTTGAAATAACATAAGAAATTAGTTCAGTTTACCTTGCAGAATGCAGCTTCAGTTGTAGGGAAAGGAGAAAATTAAAGAGAAAAAATAATCTAATATATGATTTTATTTTGGATATATACTTAAAATAAATGGATGGTTGAGAAAGAGGATTAATTAATAGGATCATTAATTACATTTTTATAATAAATTATTTGAAAAATTAAAAATAATTGTCACCAACTTTTTCAAAAAAAGACAAAAATCTATACTTCCACTTCCACAAGAATATCAAACACGACACAAAAGGAATGTAAAAAAAATCTAAAGGGTTACTAACTTGGAAAATTATGGAAGAATGAATTTTTTCTTAAAGAGAAATGATATAGATGACAAAACAAATGATGGAAGAAAAAAAAGGCTTTCAATAAAAGTTGAGAATTCGTTGGAAAATATACCTTTCTAAAGGATTATCCACTTGATCATTGGATGTGATTGAAGGGAATCAAAATTACAATTAAAGAAAGCTCTATAAAAGGAGAATCATAACGAACAACTTGAAATATGCAATTTTAAAGAAGATTGGGAGAGTTTGTTGTATCAATTCAGACTTGATCCATACAATCATTAGGGATGTGTCATTTGTCTTTCTTTTTTTTGGTTGAAACTTGGATTCTAAAGAATAAAACTTTTAATTGAAACACCTTTCAAAGTATTTTAAAATCATTTGTTAATTGCCCAATAATACACACTATAATTCTATAAAGAACAACTCAATTATAATCTAAGAACACTTGTCAAACATCAAATAATAAATCTCGACATAATTATTGGAGTAGATGTATAAGCAGGATACAACAAACACCCAATATCAAGTCTCATTAATAGATTTAATTTTGACAAATTGACAACTATGTTTGACAACTTTACTATGGCTTTACATATGTAAGTTTGTATGGGGTAGGTTGATGAAACCTAGTAAACTGACAATCAATTTCAATAAACTCATCTAGGACTTTCCTCTAAGAGACCCTATTTACGGTAAAATAGTAATCCTCTTCTTCCCCTACACATATTTGACTTTCCTTCGACATGTATGCTTATGATACAATGGCAACCTCTTCAATAACTCACATTTGGTCTGTCTTGACCGGCTTGTATGGGGTATGTTGAGGATTTGATAAGAATCATCCCACGGAAGCCTCATTAAGAATATTCTTTGAGAATACTCTGTGAAATATGTCATAGAGATTTTTCTGCCACCCAACAGAAGCCTCATCAAGAATATTTTTTGAGAATACTCTGTGAAATATGTCATAGAGATTTTTCTGCCACCCGTAGGGAAGCAAAGCGTTGTTTAATCTCACTCATTGACCAAAGCAAATCTCAATGTTCATCACTCTATATAAGCGACAAAGCGTGCAAGATGATCGTTAGAGTTATTAGATGGATAAAATACTCATATCCTTAATTACCTACCTGTCTTCTTGAGAAGATTTAGGTGATAAGGAGATCGACATATTTATCTTTTTCAGCATGTAGGTTCCCATATTTTTTATTTTCAGGTAGGTATAGCAATGTAGGTTTAGCAGCCTTAAATGGTATAAATCTGAGTAAGTGTGTCCCTCAAGTTTGTAAAAAAAAAACCACCCTCTTTAAATCACCCACACAATCATTTCCCTTTGTAAATATAGTATAAGATTGACTTAGGTTTAGCAAGAGGTTCCACGTCTAAAACTTATCATTATATTGAAAAAGTAAAGAAATATTCATAAAGGGTAATGTTTTGGTATATTAATTAAGTGAGAAAATAATCCTTTATATACAACCTTGATGATAACTAGATAATCAGAAATAAATAAAAGATAATACTAAATAAAAGATTACAACATAGGAGATATTTGCATGTGAAAATAATGGTAATATAGAGTTAATGTTGGTTAAGATACTAGGGTATTATCAGCCCCTTCAAGTTCACAGAATGATGCAACAATGAGCTTGTTTTACAGTCGTTGAAACGTTGAAGAGGAAAGAGTTTTGATCATAATATTAGCGATCTGAGCAGAAGACGAAATGTGGTGAATGAGTAGAGCTTTACTGGCGACTAAATCACGAACAAAATGAATGTGAATTTCAATGTGTTTGGTACGAGCATAAGAAATCGAATCTGAGGCTAAAAAGGTGCCACCTAGATTGTCACACCAAAGGGTAGGAGAAAGATTTGTGAGACCCAAAATTCAACAAGAAGAGCAGTAATCCAACATAATTATGTAGAAACAAGGGCAATGCTGTGGAACTCAACTTCAGTACTTGATCAAGCGATAGTAGATTGTTTTTTGAAACTCTAAGAGATAAGATTAGGCCCCAAAAAGATACATTTATCATATGTAAAACATCAATCATCATAACAACTAACTCAATTAGCATCAGTGCATCACAATAGGCTTGTAAAGATAGGGTGGAAGATTTTATGAAATGAATGCCACCAGAGGGTGTGAGGTGGAGATATCGTAGAATCTGTTTTATCGCTGACCAATGAATGTCAGTAGAAAGCAATAGAAATTGGGAGAACTTATTGACAACAAGCGGAATATCAAGATATGTGAGACAAAGATATTAAAGAGTACCAATAGTGCTACGATATTCTGTAGGATCATAAAGAAGAACACCATCATTTTTAGCCAAGGGAAGAGATGGAGTGATGGGAGTATGAACTGGTTTAGATTTATCAAAGTCAATTCAAAGAAGGAGATCTTTGGTGTATTCAGTTTAGGTGAAAAGAAGACCTTAAAAAGTGGTGTGAGCTTCGATGGCAAGAAAATGATGAAGAGGACCTAAGTCTTTTATAAAAAAGGTAGAGTTGAGTTGAGTTCATGAATAAGAGTGGTGATGAAGGAGGTTAAAGAACAAATTACCAGGATATCATTTACATAAACTAAAAGAAAAGTTATATGAGAGTTAGTTTTATTAATGAAGAGATAGGTGTTAGATTTTAAGGGTTTAAAAAGGAGTTCAAGAGTTTTTGACTAAGATGATGAAACCATGTTCGAGGGACTTATTTGAGATCATATAAGGCTTTATGGAGTCTACAAACATATTGAAGAAGATGTGGATCTGTGAAGCTAGGAGGTTAAGACATGCAAATAGGTTCTTGTAAGTAACCATGAAGAAAGGCATTATTAACATCAAATTGGTGAATAGGCTAATTATAAGACATAGCTAAGGCAATGATGATTCAAATAGTGGTGAGTTTGACAATAGGACTAAAACTAGCAGTTTAATAAACTCCTGTAGTTTGATGGTAATCTTTGGCAACAAGACAAACTTTATAGTGCTCAAGGAAGCCATCAAGATTTTTTTAGTGCAAAAAACCATTTACAGTAGACAATGTTTGTGTTTGGTGGGGGGAAACAAGGGTTAATATGTGATTGCAGTGGAGGGTGTAGTAAGGAAATTTTTTGGTTTGAGTAAAGAATGTGGGATCAAAATGAGTATTTGGATGGTAACAGTGTAAGTGATATAATTAGAAAAATGTCAAGGGGTACGTGGGTTTTCTCGAGTATGGGTCATCATTGGATGAGGAAGAGGTTGTGATGTGTTTTGTGGTAGGGGAAGAAGGAGGGGAGGGTAAAGGTGGAAGAGGTAAAGGTAAAGAAAGAGGAGAAGAGGAGTGTGACGTAGAAAATGACACAGGTAATTTATGGTTGGGAAAGTGATGTTCAATAAACTAGACATGACAGGAAATATAAAGGATGGCAGTGATGGGATCAAAACATTGATAGCCTTTATATTGGGAGGCATATCTAAGAAAAATACATTGGATAGATTTTGGGGTAAGTTTATCAGGACGAGTGAGGCCCAAATGAGGTAAACATGCACAACCAAAAATATGAAGATGAATAAGGTCATGTTTAGTACAGTAAAAGGCTTCATGAGGAGATTTATCTTGAAGAACAAGAGTAGGTAAGATATTGATAAGAGTTCAGCAAGGCCATCTTATTGGGGTGTATAGGGACAAAAGATATAAGGAGTGATTCTATGTGAAAGAAGATAGTGTGCAAAGGCACCTTTAATGAGTTCGGGAGCTCCATCATATTAAAAAGTTTAGATGGTCGTGGAAAATTGATTTTTAGTAGTGGTTTTAAAGGATTGAAAACAAAGCTAGACATGACGTTTACGAATGAGATGAAAAATCCAAGTAAACCAACTAAATTCATCCACAAAGATAATAAAATAGTGATAACCTAATTAGTAAAAAGATGGGGAAAGACCCTAAATATCACAATGAATTAATTGTAAAGGTTTAAGAGACATGCAGGTAGATAGAGAAAATGAAAAACGAATACTTTTGCCTTGAAGATAAGAAGTACATGGATTGAGATTATTTTTAAAATGCAAAATATGACATAGTCTAGATAATATGGAAGGACATTGATGACCCAGACATTGATGCTACAAATTTATTAAAGTGGAGGTAGCAGTGAGATAGTCGATGATGGTGTCGGAGCCCTTCTTCACAATGTCAAGCTTCCCGTAAAGGAGGGACCTTTGAGAGGCAGATTAGAGCATAAAGTGGTCTTCAAGGCCAATTCAGAGACTACATGCAGTGGTGTGTCCGAGAGCAAGTCACATTGTGGAGCTAAAGAGGGAGCCAATGAAAAAACAATAGGCAAGTTGATCCATCTTCTTCCATTTGACGTAATCAATTGATTGAGAATCATTCGGAGGTGCGATGGTGCCTTCAATATATCCCAAAAGATCAAAGGTAATTAGAGTAACTTTAATCTAATTTCTCTATACTAGATAATTTGTAGAGTCTAGTGGTGTTGTAAGAAAATTGGTCATCTAATTGAAGAGCAATGTAGGTAGGACGTACCTTGACATGTTTGTGGCTTTGTAATGGTACTAGTATTATGTTTAGTTTGTGGATATGTGTTTGTGTATAAGTGTTGGTATTGTTATGTTCTAGAATTGAAAAGGAAATGTTGGGTATGCAGATATAAATGGATGTCGATGGTGGTGTTAAGTTGTGTTGTGGATATGTGTGTGTGGAGTATTCTGAATTTGGTAAAATGTGCAAAAAAAAAGATGTCGAGAGATCTAGGGATAAGCAAAGGTTTGGAGAGTTTTGATGTCTTATTTTGAAACAAGTGTTTAAGAGAAATTGAATGTAGGCTTCAACACCATAAAAGAGTAGAGAAATAGGAATAAAGGATAATGTTTTGTTATATTTACTAAGTGAGAAAACAATCCTTTATATACAACCTTAATGATAACTAGATAATCATAAATAAAATAAAAAATAAGACTAAATAAAGGATTACAACAGAAGAGATATTTGTATGTGAAAATAATGGTAATGTACAGTAGATGTTAGTTAAGATAAATGTTATCGTAAATTGCATGGTCAAAAAAAATTTGAAAGCATGCATACACTTTAATTAAGTTGTATAAGGTTGAATTTGAGAAGATGAGGGAGAAGTTTCACATCTTTAAGGACAAGTTACTCAGGTTCCATAATGATAACGAGCGTGTATGATAAATCCAAGCATGGAGAGATATGGTTTTATTATGGCATCAAGTAATAGACTAACAAGTTGTTTGGTTGATTGGAATAACCATTATATTTCTAATCTATTCATGGTAATAGGTTATTCCCTTGTTTGGTTGAAGAAAACACACATAATATATAATCCAAGGGTTTACTTATTCCTTGAGTTTGGGGAATAAGTAAACCCATCACCCATATTTTTATCTATTCCAAGTCTATTATAAATGGTTGGGAATAAAATTGAAGACGTGTTGGACAAAAATATGTTAAGAAATCTACATAATTACTTAGTTATAATAATAATAATAATAATAATAATAATAATAATAATAATAATAATAATAATAATAATAATAATAATAATAATAATAAAATAGTAGTAGTAGTAGTAATAGTAGTAATAGCAATAATGTAATTACTAGAGACTACTTAGATATTTTGGCCCTTTTGCTATTTATTACTTTGTCATTCTAAATTTATGTTTTCAAATTAAACATTAAAATTACATCATCATTAGAAATTCTTAGGAACAAACAAAACTAAGTAATATATTTTCCATTACATTCATCATCTATTCAATTCCTAAAGAATCATCATTTTATTTCTTATCTATTTCAGTAGGTGAACTAAACACCCTATAAGTTCACTCTCCATCTGACTGTTGAGAAGATATTGAACATGAAAGGCATATAACCCAACTAATTACAATCAAATGCTTGGAATTTGTTAACCAGGCTCATCACCACCTATCATATTAGGGAGGTTCTCCTTTCCTCAAATTATTTACGTATATACACTAATGTAGGACTGTGGGGAAAAAGAGCAGTGATATAACTTAAGTGTCAAGCATTTGTAACTAATGTTTACAATTGCAAAGGGCTACACTTGCTTATGGAGAAGAGAATCTAGACTTCTTTTATTATTATTAATCTTTTTTACTTAATGCTTTAACATATTTTTCTAATATCTCTAGCATATTTCTGAGTCATAAATGCCTAAAAAATACTAGCAAGAACTAAGGCGACAAAAAGAGATAAATAGATCACCTATTCTCATTATTCTATAACTATCATGTTCCATGAGCATAAATTTATTCAATAAACGAAACCTACAAAAATTAAATGGATGGATGTTCATAGAACAAAATAGGCACAGAATAACGAGAACAAAAAATCTAAACCCAAAAAGAGACTTGTTGGTGTCATCTTTTAGGGAAAAGAATGAGCAAAGGATCAGTCACAATGATGAGGTCATTATCATCAATCCAACCAACCATGTTGTATCCACCTTTCTTTCCTTGCCTACTAGGCCTTCACTGCTCGCTCTTCTCATCACGTGGAGAACATGGTCACCCTCTTTGTTCTAAGTTTGTCAGTAGGGAAAGAAGAACATTAACTATTTTCCTATTAAATGAAAAGATCATTGATACCTTCAAATAATTTTTTTCTTTCAAAAATTTGTTTCAACATCTATCGTCAGCTTTGATGTGTCAATAACGGAGGATGCGACGATGAGCTTTTTTCTTCTTCGGTTGGGTATAAGAACTTATGAGGCCCAAGACTTCGTAACTTTCCAAAGTCAAGCTAAGGCTATGTTTGGTTAGGGATAATGTTTTAATGGAATGTAAATAAATGTAATATTAAAAAATTATTTATTTTTCATTTTTTTACTTTTTAACCTACATCATCCTTTTATTGTCATATTTGCATATGGGTTTACCGGAAACAGCCTCTTTACTATGTAGGAGTAAGGCTGCGTACTATCAGATCTTCTTAGACCCCGCTTTATTACGAAACTTCGGACTGAGTGTGATGATAATGAAATGATTCATAATGTAATATAGTAAAAAGTTGTTTGGAAGAAGGGTTTATAATGTTATATAGAGAAAATTTGTTTATCATTTTATATTACATTCTAAACTCCTTAAATCGGAGGTTTCTCATTTTTACTGTTTAGGGTAGAATGAGATGTAA
The DNA here is from genome assembly GCA_025531925.1 of Erythroxylum plowmanianum. NCBI lineage: Eukaryota > Viridiplantae > Streptophyta > Magnoliopsida > Malpighiales > Erythroxylaceae > Erythroxylum > Erythroxylum plowmanianum. The sequence continues at coordinate 15,415,516 of JANVCQ010000008.1, read as the reverse complement.
TATGAAATTCTCCTCTTCTATCATATTCTATTCCATTCTATTATAAACCTTCCTCCCAAACAATGAAATAATACTATATTTCATTCTTTTCCATTAATAAACTCCTAACTAAACATATATTAAGAGAATGTTATAAAGACCTTTAGGCCCTGTTTAGCAATCGGTTGATTGCATCAGCTGTTAGCGGATAACTGATTATATCAGCTGATTTGACCAGCAGATTGCATTAGTTGTTTGTTATAGATGTTTGGTAAAATTAACTGTTTAGTATTAGCTGTTTATACGTAAAATGACTTATGAGGACATGATTTTAAAAAAATTACAAGAGTATAAATATTATATATCTTAGTATTTCATTGAATATTCTTATAAGAATTTATATTTTAGAGAAGTCATATTCACATGTACTATTTTATCATCTATGAGAAATTAATGCGACTATTTCTATTTTAATTTTTGTTTAAGATCAACATTTTATTTATAACCTATAACTGCATAAAACAATTATAAGAACAAATAATGTTTCTAAAACGTAAGTATCTAGGAACCTCAACTAGGTTGTCTTATTTACTAGAAATTGTTGTATATTAAAACTAACAAAAATATGATGCGTGTAGTACTTAATTGCAAGTTAATTAAGAATAAAATTTAAATATCAAAATATTACACAAATGAAAGAATTGAAGGCTGGCTGGCATCACAAATAAGTGGAAGAAGAAAAGTGAAAAGAATGTCCTTATTTAAGCAAGAATTGAAGTGTCTGATGCTCTTTTTTCTTCTTTAGCTGCTGGTGGCGGATACATATAAGAAATGAAATAGTTGAGTTTTGCTACATTTCATTTTAACTGTTGGATGAAAATGTTCATATATTGCAGCGTTTTCGTTTTCAGCTGGATAGCTTCAATAAGCTCATTAAAAAGCTGCTCTCCAAACGTTGTTGTTAACAACCACCAATCGGTATCCAAACGAGTCTTTAGTTGTCTTACATCTGTAGTTGGAAACGATGCTTTTTCAAATTATCAGTGCATGAGCGTTTCTTGGGCTTTGGGTATTTTTTTTATTAATCAAACAATTTGGATGGGAGTCTTTCTGTTTAATTATCAGTGCATGAGCGTTTCTTGGGCTTTGGGTAAATTTTATTAATCAGACAATTTGGATGGGAGTCTCTCTGTTTAATATGTAAATTTCTTGTCCTTTTTTGCGGGTTTAGACTATGGTCAGTTGTCAACGAAGTTGGAACATTCAAGGCATCGGCACCAATCTTTCAGAGCTAGAAAGGACTTGAAAATGATTCTCTCAAACCTGCACATTGACTTAAACCACAGAAGACTTCATAAAGAAGTTTGACGACAGCGATTTTCTGGAGAACAGAGTTGAGGCTGCTTTAGGTAAAACCATTACTAACAGAAACAACGAGGACTCTTACTAGTTTTCAAACACATCATCACTGGACAGAATAAGAAAATCCTTGGGAAAATGTTACACGACTTGTTCTTCACTTCTTCAGCCCTCCCATAGATTCTCTTCCATAATCATCGGAAATGAGTTACAATGGATACAAAAAATAAGCTTGATAAGGAGAATTACACGTGAAGTGAGCTTAGCTACAACAGTGCAGCAAAGAATAAGCCGGAAAAGAGAAAAATGGCGTTCCAATTTTAAGACCTAGAACGGGCTGACACGAGAAGCCAGCCTTAACAAAAGCTCAGGAACCAGTCGTCTTCTTGGTGGTGCCGTAGCATCCTTGGCAAGAGCTTCCGAATCACCAGCATGTATAACAGCAACCAGATGATCGAATAGTTCATCTTTCCCGCCCCTAAGGGGATCCTGCATAGCATGGTCCCTACTAAATTAAAATGCGTTCAATTTGTGAAAACAACTGCTCATGCTCTGTCTAATAGCTGGTCAATGGTCAAAGGTGAGAAATGAAGGAAACACCCAAAAAAAAAGTGATGCACAGACTTGATATGGCCTGCCCAGTTTGTTTACATACACATCCACAACATAAGTTCAATACACCACATACTTGTAGAAACAAATCTGTGTGAGTTTTTCCATCAAACAAAACCAATTCGACCTGAGCTCCAAGCCTTTGAAGAGCCTCAGCAAAATTTTTGCTGCAAAGAAGAACGATCTGATGTTACAAATAAACCAACTTATCTAATTCAGTATCAGGATTCGTGATACTCTTAACTACATTGTTCTATATGCGCACATATTTTATCGTTGACCTAGACATAGAAGTTATACCCATTGTTCAAAAGTCAAAGGAACAAGTCATGATCAGCATGCAACATTTACTAACATGATTCTTACAACTGATATGCTATGATCGGCATGCAACATTTATGAATATGATTCTCAAAATTGATATGCCACAATTTCCACAAATTTGGTAACTAACTAGAAAATTTAACCTGGCATCTGCCGGTATAGAATAATCTGCCGTTCCATGAAAAAGAATGATAGGAGGCAGAAGAGAAACAGCATCCTTGAGGCTTGGATCCTGTAGTCTAACTTCAGGAGAAAATCGTTGCAAAGACTTTTCACCTTCCATTATGCTGTAAACACATGTCAGAGAAACTGATGTGAACAAACTAACATCATAGAACAAAATGCCTATTGTTATTACGAGTACACTCTTAGCAGCAGCAAGAATTCTTTTGGTAATACCTTAAAAAGAGGGAACGATACAAGCCTCTATTATGAAAATGGTCAACCAATTTGAATATGTTGTACCTGTGAGAGAGTTTCAAACAGATGAACAATATTACAGTAAGAAGATGAATGAGTGGAAGTTTGTGGGATAAACCAAAAGTTAATGAGCCACAGCTGGCTTTCTTAACAAGAAATGAAAACTCTTTAGTCATATCTAGCATTCCAGATGATCCACCTCTAAGTAATACTGTAAAAATCCCAAAAGTCCTTCCCACCCTTATAGCATAATGGTGATAAAAAAGTTCTTCAATGTTTGTAGTGCAACAAATGATGTGCTTGTATGCATATGTTTGACTAATAGTTTGACGGGTAGAATCCATTGCTTGCACTAGTTAAAAAGTGGACAACTGCTTCTTGCTTTCTCATGTCCTCCACATGGCAAATTACAAACAAAGGAAGAGAAATTTTCTATCAAGAATGAAAAAAACAATAACCACCAACTAGTGCAATTCTTTACTAGTTCATTCACTTACTCCTCCACCTATAATATAGAATGAATTGCTCAATGTCAACAAAGTCTAGTCCCATGAGTTCCTAGCTGGAAGTTCAAACAGTATTAACCATGTTGGTAATTCATACTGGTTTATACCAAACTCAATATTAGCTGATGGATAAGAATGTTATGAAATAGTGAAGTTTCAAACTTATAAAAGAGCACAAGATCAAAAACTTACCCTCCAGATAAACCAAAATAGCATTTTAACTGGGAGACACTCCAACAGAAGCTTTCTCCTCCCCTAGCTTCTTTAATTGCTTGTTCCAAGAGAGCACAAGCAGAAATGTGTGCACCAGCTGATTGTCCCATTAAATAAATCCTAACCAATAAGAATAAAGCAATCAGTGACAATTAAGATGTGATTGGAGGCAAAACATAACCTCTGTTCTTTCACCTGTTGGGGTCACCACCATAATCAGCAATGTTGTTAAAGATGAATGATATTCCCTGGGAAGCATCTGTTACCATGTCACTGATGGTTCCCTGAGGAAAATTTCTGCATGAGGATGTCAGCCAAATTAAGTTCAAGAGACAGATATTAGCCAGTCGGTATATAGAAATTCCTTAAAAAGGTGCATCAAGGTAACAAATAAGAGCTCTGGCTTTTTTGTCTCAAACCTGATTGGAAGTATTATTTCTCAGAGTCGAGTAGGTTTGCAAATTAAGAAATTGCATGTTGGAATTGGAGGGAAAAGGAAAGAAAGGGAACAAAATAATTGAGAAATATAGATGAAGAGACGAAGAAACAGATGGGAAATGCAAGGGATGAGGCATAGAACTGTCGCAAAAAACAAAGCAGATTCTAAATTACATTGGAGAAAATCAATATTAATATATTTCATGTAAAATCTCTAACATGCCTGTTGAAATACTAATCATTATATCATTCAAAGATGCGAAAATGATTCACAAATTTCTTGAAATTATGAGCATCTTCCTTTTAGGAAAAACAGGGATTATCCCTTAAACTAGGTAAATTGAGGTACATTTTATTTTTGGTGTGTCACTTAATATACATGTTTACCTCCACTTTACTTCTAACCGTGGACTACATTCTACTGCTCAACCCAAAACCACATACCTGTAATCAATACATGCCACTATGATGTCTCTTTCTGCCAACTGCTTTCCTAGAAGAGCCCCCCATGCTTTATAACTAAATCACAATGGAGATACAGAAATTAATGTTGAGGAAAAAGGCATATAGTATGAAGCTGGACATTTATGTCATTATCAAGTATCTTATAAGTAGATTCAGAGTTAGTAAATGGATAAATAGAAGGCCTCTTGCTCCAAGAATCTTCCAATTACCAAAGTCCCTGCAGGCAGCTCCTTCTAAGATATAAAAGACACTAGGCAACCTCAACCTGGATCGCCAATAAATAGTTTTGATTGGGATATAACAAAGAGGATTCAATACTACGATTACTACCATTAGCAGAGCTAGATTTAGTAATCCCAACCTCAAAACAAACACGCATCTGACATGAATAGGTATCCTAGCCATAATCAGCTACTTTATAGGGCACAATTTGACACTAAAAACTGATAAAGAACTGTCATCCGGTACAAAAGCTAATGTATATGGACAGCTCATGGGATCAAGCATGTCTGTTCAAACATGTTTTATACCAAAAGATGCAATATTCAGATAATCCATGTTGAATTATGGGCCCGGTTCAGCCACCGTGTCAGATATAAGGTCTTCCATTAACTTGCTAAAGCAGCAGAGTAGAACTACTCACATTTGGTACAGTCAGATGAAATAATAATAAAGTAAAATGCCTCAACTGTTGAAGAAAACACAAGCAGTGTCTTTGGATTACTCACCCTATAGTCCAGGCACCTCCAGTTACAAATGCCACAACTGGCTTTACCCCATCTGTATTTGTTGGTAAGTATAGATCCAACCTGAAATGCCACCATCACACCGGTAAACCACCTTTTAGATTGTCAGTAATTGGGAGGAAAATATGTTAAATAAGCCTGCTGCAGCAGATTTACATACCTATTTCTGGGTTGATCACCATAAATAATACTCCGCCGCACCTGGCTTGAGAAGAAATAATAACATGCAACTGCAGAGATTAAGAAACAAGTGGTTTTTTTTTCATCAATCAGAAGATTAATATAAATTTTGAAAAGCAAAATCTTCTTTCCACATGTTAAAGAACAATAATGAATGAATACACTAACCTTGGAATTGCAAGCAGTATTACAGTATAAGCATGTAGCATGAGCTAATGATTGATTTTTCTAAAGGGATATTGCAAAAGAGAAAACTTTATCGACATATCTGAGAGTTGGACTGACTCTGAAGATCCTATCAAATATAGCTGAGTTTGCCTCATAATTCTACTTAAGATGAATAGTCTAGAGATGAAATTTAGAATGTAAAGGTTTCAGTGTTCAATATGTATGATCAAGGGTAATTTTGACCACGCTTAAAGCACCATAGATCAGGGACTCCCATGGAGTAAAATGTTCAAGGACACTGAGCATTCTGAAACGAATAAATAGACCCATAAGCAGATAGAGAAATTTTTCTACATGAAATGGATCCAGAATCACATCCTTCTACATGGAAGATGATCAAGAGCAAGCAGTCCATGACAGTCAAACGATTTAAAGCAACACGGTGCACAAACCTTGAATGAAGCCAGGTAAAAGTAGGGCAGCATAAAATGTAAGGGCAAGAAATTTTGTGATCCACCGGTAGCCTAACCTGAAGGAAAAACAATGATTACAAAATGATAAGGCTGCAAAAAGAGTGTCTAATTGAAGTTCCATTCAAGAATACAGTATGGCAAAAAGAATACGGCTACTTTCTCCTTACTTTGCTTAAAATGCAGATATCTTAAGCCAAAGCTTAAAAGATCCCGATAAGACATGGGTAATAAGATTGCAAATCCAAGTCTACATGCTTCAACGTCGAAGACAAAGAGAAAGGGTGTTCTCAGTAGAATCATTTTAAATTATAGATATTTGTATGATCAGCCAGTAGAATTGTAGTTCAAATGACAACATAATCCTGTAAACACTATTAGTCTGTAGCCGATCTGATATCACAATTCCCACACCCCTAGAAGCTAAATGTCTCGGAAACTAAAGGACAAGATGCTAGGACCACTTTACCGTAAACCGTTCAATCTGATACAAACTAGAGTCATTAAGAATTTAAGACCCAAAAATTGTAACATTAATCATTCAATGGAGAAAATATTAACAGAGTAAGTGATGCAAAATTTAAGTTGCAGCAATATCAAGTTCAGGGCAATTTCAAGTTTCAATTATTTGATGAAATATGAGCTCTGTAATAATAAAGACCAGAAATTAGCTAGAATCTAGTGTTCTTTTGATTGGAATTTCGTCATGTCCTTTCTTGTCATGTAACCAAAATATTAACTCTCTGTAACAATTCTATTAGAATTTTTCGCGGGAAAACAATTATTAAAAAAAAACAGTTCATAAAGCAGGTCTTAGCGGGAAAAAGGTTAACAGGAATACCCAAGATATCGGAGAAGAATGATCGCCAGGCGAGTAATCAAGTAAGTCTCGGAGGCCGCATGTCCTATGTCCCTACTGAACGATTTCTGCCGCTTCGGTTTCTCCGGCCTCCCTCCGGCACGACGGCGCAGTTGCTGCTGACCAACAGCAGCGTTATTGCAACTTGAATCCTCAGATTTGTCACCGGCGACCATGTTAAAATCGTTTTGGCATGAAAACATCGGCGAAGACGAGGACGATAAGGAGAAAGGACAAGACGGCTGGCGATCCGGCGGCTACAGAGTTGCCAGTATCGTCTCCCCCGACGGCGAGTCGGAATTTGGATCCGTAATAACGGTATTGGGAAGTTGGCGATTGAGATGTAGACTTATAGAGAGAGAGAGTCGTTGGATTTTCTATTTGTGTTATGTCTCTCTAAATTCTTCTTTTAGGCTGTTTCTGCTATTTATCAACGGACAACAAAGTTGGAACTTGGAAGTTTGCGAGTGATGAGAGGGAAGTTTGCGTATGAAGTCAGCATTGACTCTAATTTAAAAGGTTTGTCTTATAATCTTTGGAAATTACAATCTAATTTGTTTATTTTAAATAATTTGAAAATATATATTAAAAATCTAATTTTAAAATTGGGCACATGGACCAATACAAGAATGGGCAATCTGATGGATCTAAATCTAAATCTAAATCACAAATTTTGGATTTTAAGTAGGAGACAAAAATTATTAGACCTCGAAAATTTATTTGCGGGCATCCATTTTTCAAGAGAGTTTTTTATGGTATGTAAAAAATAAATGTATTATAGCCTTGCACGCAACAGCAGCTTGATGCCAAGTTGCTATGCGTGAAAATGACTTGACTGGATGAGTTGAGCAAGCACAGCACGTCGCACCTTAGCTTTTATCATCTTGCGTTAATTTACAAGGAGGGTGACTCGACTGGATGAGTTGAAGCAAGCACGGCACGTCGCTCCTTAGCTTTGATCGTCTGCGTGTAACATCTGTGTTTTCGTCCAACCAATAACGATGCTCCTTTATTATAACAAGTTTAACTCATAAAAATAGTTTAGCAATCAACTAATAGGTTATATTAATTAACAGATGATTAATATAGTCGATTTGACTGACAAATAAAATTAATTATTTATTTAAAAATATTTGATAAAATTAAATATTTAGTATTAACTGCTTATGTATAAAATGATTTATAAGAGTATGATTTAAAAAATTTATAAAGACGTAAGTATTAGCTATTTATATCTTAGTATTTCTTTGAATATTATGAATATTCTTATAACAATTTAAATAGAGTAAAAGAAGTCAACAATATCATTTTCTCCTATATCTTTCATCGAAGCTTAAGAATACCAAAAATCTTCTCAATACAACTTCTCAATGATGAATGAGTTCAATTAAAAACTTCTAGAAATCCTATTAAATTTGCAAGGGCCAACTAAAGAACTTGAGAAATCACTAAAATACCACTAAAAATAAGCTTGAGAATAAGATCGATTGGATCACACTAGGAGTTTTTTCTCCAATGCGACACTAATAAGCTTAATATGAAATTGAGTCTATAACAATGACATGGATTAAATTTTTAATTTAAAGAAATATAAATTTTATTATTTTAATTTGAAAAATTGAAACTATATATTGTAATATATTAAATTAAAATAAAATTATTTTGAAATTTTTGTTTATATTAATCTTTTAAAATTTAAACTTAGATAAAAATAATTAATTTAAATTTGACTTATTAATTTTAAATTAAATTTAATTGAGTTAAACACAATATACAAGTAATAATAATATTATATACTAAATATTGATATATACATATATATATATAATTAATGTAATATAATTAGCGATAAAAATTTTTAAAAATATTTAATTTTTTAAAAATTTTAATTTAATGATTAACCTTTTAAAATTTATATAAATTAAGTCAAATTTATGTTTATGTCTCTATCTCTTTGAATAATTTGCAAAAATAGCAAATCTAATTTAATTCATTAATCTGATCAACTAATTACTAAATATAGTTATCAGCGATTTGATATGGTCAAAAAAAACTAAAATTTTTCAGCCTGCCAAAAAATGATTGATAGCCTATTTATCAAATAAGATCTATAAAAGTACAAAGAGAATATTGCACGTATTATAACCTTCTTCAAATCTCCGTCAATGGGTGAGTCTTATATACAAGATAAGTTTGACCTTTTTTTTTCATATAAACTGCAAGGCTGCACGTCCTTTTCTTTTGTATTGGTTTATACATATCTACCCTAGTCAATATCCACATTTTGCTTCTTGTATTTTTACGCAGTGCCAAGTTTTAGGTTGGCCTATAAAAAAGCTCTAATCATTTTTAAAATACAATAACCATACGTATGTCCCAAGTTCCCCGATGCTAACCTAAAGAGATTGTTGCTCTAGTCAATAGTTTGTGCTAAAACTCTAGCAAAGTTGCTCTTACTAAGTCCAGGTTGACATAATCGTATAGTAATGTTCATACAAGAAATTTACTTGTTTATAGTCCAATCCAATAGATGAAAGTTTATTGTGCATGTATCTAATACTACCTTTTACTTTGAATAGACTGGTATTTCGTTGGTTTGAACTCACCCCAGATACCAAAAGTCCCTGCTAGAGAAATTAGGAGAGTCACTCTTGTTTTCCTCTTTAAATTTAACTTAATAAGAGAACCAAACTTATAAATTAGGTTGAATTCTTTAGAGCTTATCATATTATTTTATTGTTTCAAAAACTTTCATGCCTATTACATACTTCAGAATTAAAGTTTTTATTACATTTTACCTTATTGTTTTTCTGATTGATTATACTAAAAATGCATACAATTCTCTAGTAAATTTAATTCAGATTTAAAAGTTTAGAAATAGAAAGATAATCAACAAAATAAATATTTTTATTAATATACTTTTATATAATTTTAAATTTTTAGCACATTATCATACTTTGTAATAATTTCATATATATTTAATATGTAATTTTAATAAAACATTTAAAATTACTCCATACTAATTTTTAATACTTTATATATGAATTTTCATTATGTATCATTTTAAGTTAATGATAGTCTCCATTAAAAACTACCATCAAATGAGTGACATATCATATGCATAATAATTTTTCATATAAATTTATAAATAATTTAAATAATCAAAATTATTTAAACTTGTCATATGTGAATGGAAGACCCTAAACTTGTAAAATTTTCTTTGAAATTTATGAGAAAAGATAAATTTAGAAATATTTTATTATTTTAAAAATTGGATCAAACCTAAAATTAGTAAAGAAAATTTTAAGGTTCAAATATTCAATTAGTATTAAACCATTATTAAAAAAGTATATAATAAATAAGAAATAAAAATAAAATGTTTCATTAAAATAAGAAATACACTATAACTTCTTTCATAGAACTTTAACCACTAATATGTGATTTTACAAAACTATATATAAAAATTGCTAATTTGTTAAAATCAAAATTTTAGTAGCGAGTTAATACTAAATTACTATTTCATGCAAGTACATTTTATATTTATCAAATATGTAGATATATACACACGAGGAAGACATTATTGTTACCATTTAAACATATTTCAGCTTTAGTGATAGATCCCCTGCACATATTTTTTTTTGTTGTCCATGAGGTATCCTAGGAGGATCCCAACTATGGAAAAGTACCTTTAAGCTATCCACACCCTGACTAATCCCCGCTCGAGCCAGGTAAGTCCCTTACGGAAGGCAAAACTCTGGCCCCAAGTTTTAAACGGCTGCATACAAGAGGACGGTTAGAACTCGTGACCTCATTTAAGCCAAGAGAGCCCGTTACCAACTCACCTGCACCTTGAGGTTCCCTACACATATTTTAACAAAACATAAAGTTCATGACGAAAACAAAAAAGGCTAATTAAGTTTATTATGCCTATTAATTTGTAAGATTTTCCTTACCATAACTTATTCGTGACTCGCATAAGTAGTCCATTAAATTAACATACCACCTATCTTCAACAATAATGTCAAAAGCATATATATGTATACATATATAATAGGCCATTTAACTATTATTTTCTTCACAAAGTTTTAGAAGGTAAGAAAAGTAATGCTTTAATTGGTAGTACAAAATGACTAAAAAATAAATAATAAGAATAAAATAGCAAGATTCGTTTCTAAGCTTATGAATATCTCTCACAAAATTTTCCTATTATTGATGAGACTGTGCAGAACACAAAAAAATGACTAAGTTTATTTACAATCGTGCATATGTCTTGAATTTAACGAGAAAATATTTCACCATTGATAGGAATTTGTATCATCCTACTATTACAAGATTTACAACAAATTTTTTATTGAGATAAATATTTATGAATGATAAGTGGATTATATCTCAGAGTGCTAGCACTAATGCTCAATTGAAGGTTTATAGAATTATAATTGAAGATAATGAATTTTGGTCTCAATGTCAATTTGTCATTTAAGTTTGTGAGCTTTTGTTGAGAGTGCTTCATCTAGTTGATAGTGATGAGAAGGCAACAATGTTATTTTTATGATGTCATGGAGAGGGCGAAGGAAGCAAATAAGGTAAATATGAAAAATAAGTCTTCTTTGTACACACTTTATCTTGTAATCATTAATGAAAGATAGAAAAGACAATTTTACTCTTCGTTATTTGCAATTGGGGCATTTTGAATCTTAGTTTCTATTTTAGACAAAATTTTACAAAGAAAGTTGAAGTTAATAGGCGAATGCTATTAATTATTACAAAAATTGTTACCTATGAGATGATATATGATTTCCTAAGCTCAAAAATAGAGATTTATATGGATGCTCCTGGTGATTTTAGGATGTCAATTGCTATTATTCAAAGATAAAAGCTTAATCTAGGTTTTTTAAAATTTTTTTTACGTATTAAAAATTAATCATCACTTTATTTTGTTTATAATGCTATTTGTGTTATCTTCTGACTTACAGTTGCTTAGTGGGATCAATTTGAAAGTAGTGTTCTAGAATTGCAAAGGTTTGAAATTCAAATTCTAAGTCAATATATGAATGCAATAGGGTGTAAAAAGAATTAACGCACATTGGAATTCATTCATTCAAAAAAAGGAATAGATTATTACACAAAAGACTGAACGACTTCGTCTTTATTGGATACAATTTGAAGCTTCAGAAAAGGTATGTTATTATCATTATTAAGTTGGATATAATTTCTTGTAATTTATTAATAATTTAATTTTATTATTTACTAGAACTCTTAATAAAATAAGTAATTCTATATATCCAGTTTGACTTGATCATATTGATTTTTTAACAGATTGGATTTCTGAGAAACCAGGATTTATAGATGGGAGAAACTTGGAAGATAATCATGGATGGAAAAGTATTAACATATCAATTAGTGCAATGAATTTGAATGATGGTGATGAGGAGGTACTCTTAATAATGAGGATTTCATACCAAATGAGAATTGGGATCAATGTGATTTGAGCTGGCATTTGATTGAAAGAAGTTCTAGTTTTTGTTTCTCCTCTTCTTTTAATTCTACTTATATTTGATATATATGTTAAATTCTATATGTGCAATATAAATGTAAATATTTTTGTTTCAAGTTTCACTTTTATTTTGTTCTTCAGCACAACTATTGTTGTAAATTGAAATAGTTAGAGAGTTATATATATTCACTATTTTTTATTTGATGTTTTGATGTAATTATTATTTATTATATGATAAAGTGGTAACATTTTAAGTACTTTGTATTGTCATTAATTTTATATTTATATGATGATTAAATAATCTTTATATTAATTGTAGCCATTATTTATATGTGAAAAGTAATATTAATAAAAATAAATAATTTTTGTTATTTTGAATTTCTATTGTTATGATTTTTAAAGACAAGATTGAAGTAAGATTATATATTATATAGTATAATATATTGAGGGACTATTTTGTAATTTAAAAAATTAAGGACTACTTTATAAATTTAAAAACTTACCTAAAACGATACTCAATATTGACTAGTACTAGTACAATATCATACCAAAACTAAATTTAGTACCAGTACGGGTACAATATTCATAACATTGCATGAACATACTTGTTTTGATTCCCCCATAAAAGCTCAATTTAATTATATACAACTATAAGGAACGTAAATTAATTAGGTAGGAAATTAGACAACCTTAAGAGAATGTAAAATGTAATTGAAAATATAAATTATATCTCAAATAAAAAATGAAAAATATAGATAACCTTGTCCAATAATCATTTGTTCCACTTTAAATGATCAAATAGGTCTTTATGAGATGAAATCTTGTTCAAAGGAATGTTAAAAATTTAGACTTGACAAGTAATGTAGATCGATAATGCTTATACAAGAGTATATAAAATAAAATCAAAAAATAGATTGAATTGAAATATTAACATAGTGGAGTGAGGACTTTAAAATTAAAGAGAATGAATTATGATTGAAGAATGGAGTTGAAAAAAGTATGATCGAAGAAGGGAGTTGAAGGAACACTGATAAATTTGAAGATCACTCTTGCGAGTTTTAAAAATATTACTTACTATTTATAAAACTAGTTGGTTTATTAGGGAACTGATCAATTTTCATATAAATATATTATTAAAGTGAACCAAACTGAAAATATCATTGGTTTATAATAATTATGGTTGAAATGGTCAATCTAGCTTGATTTTTTAAAAGATTGATTATTATATCTCTGAGTAATGTCGTAATCTTAATGATTCACCATCTTTATTGAAAGATTTCTAAAACTCAAACATTGATATTTTCAATTGATTTAAGGATCAATTTTTTCTCTTTAAGTATGTTAAGGATGTATTAAACATTGCTTATTTTTTATACTGAGTTTCCTCCCAATTTTTGTATAAAACTAAAAGAATTCGAAGTTTATGTTATCCCAAAAGCTTATTGAGATTAACATTACCTTTTAAATCATCATTAAGCTATAAATTCCCGTTACTCTACATAATCCTTTGAATTTGTTCTAAGGATAATGCAAGAGCAATATTAGAGCTCATTTAACTTTTAGAAGCCATTTTACTAGAAAAGGTAGTTTTGTTACTTTCCATAGTAGGTTCACCCTTATCTCTACTTTGCATTTTCCTTTTTCTTTTGTTTGGACTAATAAAAAATAGGACTTCCATTTTGAAGTTTTAAGATCTTCACTTGACTTCCTTTTGAAGCAAAGTGAAATCCTTCAGTCTAAAGGTGTTGATAGCCTAAAAGAAATTTGGCCCATTTGGCCTAAAAGTGAAAAGTTCGAGTTATTATAAGTTTCAAATTTTAGTTAGATCGCTTCGAGAATTCCTAGATATAGGAACTAATAAGAAAGTACAAGGCAATGGAGGCAGGATGGTAGTGACATGATGAATTTGTAAAAGGTGGCTAACCAAGATGTGGCCCACCCAAAATTAGAAGATAAATGGAAGTAGTAGTTATAGGAAAACTACTTGGGGCAATTGAAGAAGGGAGATGTATGAGCACATCAGGAAGATAAAATGAAAAACAAATACAAAAATAGACAATCAAACTATTTCAACATAAACATCTTGTTATTATTTCAAGTATTTTTGTATTGTGTACTCATCCCTTATTTAAATAAAATTATACTTCTAGTTTGAAGCTAAAATCTTAATACTCTTTAGTATTTTTAGTAACGTATAATTATATTGTCTAAGTTTTCCAAAACCCACTTATATCGTTGATTAGAAGTCATGCTTAGTATTGGGAGAATTTCTCTCTAACACTATTGAATTCTATGTTGACCATATAAGCGATCAACAATTAGGCACATTTGATGGAACAAAGATGTTGTGTACAAGAAATGGAAAATAAGTCAATATACCCTCTATCCCTATAGGAAGAAGTCCCAAACATATAAGGGAAAGAAAATTTTGTATCCCAAATGACTTAAAATCTGAAAAAGGCAGCATCGCCTTCAACTAAGTCTTTAGCAGGTGAGAATTCGAAATCATCATAACAAGAGATGACTTGTTTATTTGAATGATATTTTAGAATTGAAGTCCTATTTGGTCTCTATGGCTAAAGCAATCAAGATGTTGATGGAGAAGATGGAAAAACTTTTCACTGCTTCGGTCTAGTTTGCTAAATGGAATTCTCATTCTCTAACAAGAAAGATTTCTAAAGGATTTGGGGGTAGTTTGACATGGTGGAAGTTGGTGAGTGCTATAGTCCTCCAGTTTCTTCTTTATTGAAGAAATATATATTCATCCTTATAAAAGAGAGGATATTCCTATGACACCTTTGCGTGATAATGCTAGAAATGGTCGATAGGTAATTAGGTGTCAAGTTCCTAGAAGACAGGGATTTAACTATGAAGCTAAAACTAATGGATTAAATTACAACTTAGGGCCAATTTTTTGACTATAAATTGTAATCCTATACCTATCATTGCTCCTCCACCATTAAGATTCTAAATTGATACAGAAGGTGTTAGAGAGGTAATGTAAGAGTTGTGTGGGCCAAGCTTAGGATAGATTAGCCATCCATAATTCCATAAGCCTTATTGTAATTTACCTATAGAAGAAGCACGAGTCATATAAGACATAAGGTTAATAGTAACTGTAAAATAAAAATGCAAAGAAACTAAGAAACTTGAAATAGTTTCCTAGGAACGATGCTAAATTTTGGTCGGGTTATCGAAGCCCCCAAAATAATTCTGATTCTCTAAACTTCTTTCAGTAGTCATGGAACTAAGTTGAATCCCTAGAGAACTAGCACTTAAGTTCAAGTAATAAAATAAAATGGGCAGTTTTGGATGAATTAAACTTAAGAAGAAATCAAATTAAATCAACTAAATATAAAAGTGAGAAAGTCAAGATTACCAAACACTAATTCAAGAGAAATATCTCATCTAATTATAACATTGATTATTGGTTTAAAAATAATATTTTTACAATTCAAGCTGTTATTCCAAAACATATTAGGATAGTCGTAATGTCTCAAAATTTCCTAAATTAATTGGTTCAAACTCAGCATCCAAACTAAAACTTGTTATGCATTGACTAGGTGTGATAGCATTCCATATCAAATAAATGATAAAAATAAGTTTAGTGAAAAAAACTAACGTTAAATTAAATAATCAAGATAACTACAATTATTCAACTTAGTTTTCTTGTTTATCATAAGTTAAATATGCAATTTCATAAATAATCTTTTTGTTATTTGTACAAATCTTTCATGACAATTACAGACCACTGAATTGATGAACAATGATAGAATAATCAATATTTAATTAAATTGTTAGATTCAATATTTAATTAAATTGTTAGATTAATTAATATTAATTATTCATGAAATATGAGAAATCAAAACAAGAAATGTTTGAATTAAAACATGAATAAAAGTTAAGAACACAAAACCTCACAAGATTGTAACTAGAATTTTGAATCCCCTTGAATTAGAACAATTGAGTTTAGCCACACATGACTTTTGCTCCAATAACAAAGATAGAAGAAAAACAAAGAATTGCAAAAATGAAAAAATAGAGAGTCTTTTTTGTTGTGAGAAACGTCTCGTTTATAAGGTTTACTGATCTAATCATAATCTAATTTTAACTTGTAAAGATGTCTATCTAAAACAATTCAAATTCCTATATGATAAGGATAGAATGAAGTTTCCCAGTTAAACTCCAACTCTTCAGGTGATCAGTCTTATCTACTGTAGCAATTTCTTCACTTTATCCAAATTTTGTAATTATCACCAAAAGTGTCCCAATTTGATGCAATCTCTACTTTTCATCTCCTAAAACAAAACAAGCATTAATTTTAATATTTAAGTAGTGAAATAAATTCAAAACAAAGGAAATAATATCAAATAATATATTAAGATAACATCTTATTAGAGCCATTCCAAATTCATAGAGTTTTGGAAGGTAATGTCTATTGGTTACCAAGCCCAGAAGGTCATCCTCATAAACCTTTTTTAACGATAAATATTTGAAACCCTATATACCTAACCTATGGGAGAGTTCAAGAATAAAAGAATGAGAATAAAATTCTTCAAACCTAATAATGAAAAACTAAAATAATCATCCAAGCAGTAATTATTCTAAGGAAAT
Organism: Erythroxylum plowmanianum; assembly: GCA_025531925.1. Lineage (NCBI taxonomy): Eukaryota > Viridiplantae > Streptophyta > Magnoliopsida > Malpighiales > Erythroxylaceae > Erythroxylum > Erythroxylum plowmanianum. The sequence continues at coordinate 15,398,669 of JANVCQ010000008.1, read as the reverse complement.
GAAAATTTAGATCCAAATGGGCTAACCTATGGCTCGGTTAGTTAATTGTGTTGATCTATTTTAGTTTATTTTTATAATTTTGCATTTGATTGATCTTAAACACCATAATTTGTTAGGTTAGATAATAGAAAGATGGTAAATACTAGTAATTCTAGTCTTTGTGAGATTGATCCATACTTGATAATGCTAGTTACAGCTACACCATGCACCTACGGTTTAACATAAAATTACACATCAACTAGTTAGAAAGAAGACATCATTAATTGAAATAGAGGCATGCTTAAAAGGAACAATAAAAAGAGTTACAAGAAGAACTCCAAACTTTCAAGACAATAGATCAAAGTTATGAATACCGTACTGGAATCAATACCGGATTGAGTTCTGAAACGAAACTGTACTGGTACCGATCAGTATCGGGTACCGTTTCAGATAATTTTTAAAATTTATAAAATAGCCCCTAAAATTTTTAAAATTTACAAAATAATCCATTAATATATTGTACTGTTGTACTGTATACTTTACTAATTTACTGTTTACATCAACCATGTTTTCAAAAATCGTAACAATAAATAATAATGACAAGTAAACTTTATATATATCTTTATTATATTCTAATTATTTCTATATATAATAATTATCTATATATAATATATACCTATATATAATAATTTATTGTAAAATAATGAAAATAATTCAAACTTTTGTATTTTATCAAAATTTTGAATTATTTTTTAGAATTATTGTTTTTTCACGTTCCATTTTATTTTACATTTAATTAGACATAATCACAATTTTAATTTAATATATAAAATTAATTTAATAATTATTAATAAATATAA
>JANVCQ010000008.1:15384804-15397730 GCA_025531925.1 Erythroxylum plowmanianum | reverse complement strand
AGACGATGCCTTGTATAATTTGGTTTTGCTTTTGCTCTAACATGTCATTATCATAGGATATGTACTTAAATATGCTTTAATGTTTGGGTATGTATCTTGTGGTGGTGGGATGTTGCACTACCTCGAGTTTTACAGTATGTATGAAGAATAAAATTGAGAAGACTAGTAGAATTTAAGGACAAAGAGAAGTTGCAAGCTTACATCTGTAGCATTCAATTCAACAATGTCATTAAAAGAGGAAGAAGATGCATGATGTGTGAAAGTTATAGTGCAAGGAGAGCTCATTGGATTTAGAAAGAATTTGCAAGGAAAAGAAGGAAAGAACCTAAAGTTGGAAGGAAAGGCAAAGATTACTTAGAGTTTAAAGTAGTAAATAGTGTAAAACAAGGGAATTTTATAGTAAAATGAGTAAACCCTAGTGAAGCAGCAAGAATTTGAAATTTAAATGAAGCAATTCTTTTAGCTTTTGTAACAAATGAGGGATTAAGAGATTTAAACACAAAAGAATCTTGATACAACTATTGTTTCCAATATTCCCTCTCAATCAAGGATTCTTTTTGGACAAGGGTCTATTATAGTATTAGATGCTAATATTACATTACAATGCAATTCATTTCTTAACATACTAAGTTTAATTTTTAAATTAATTTTTATTAAAATAAAAAAGAATGGATATTTAATATAATTAAATGAATTTATATCTCAATTTTATATAATAAAAATGTAATATAAAGATAAAAATTAGAGTAATGTGTTCTAATTAAATAATTAAAGATGTTTATCTTAATAAATGCATTAAACTAAAATAGTAACATTTCCTTAAAAAATTAATTAGTTAGTTGTTATGAAATAATCATTCAACATGCGTTCAATAATTTTATTCTACTCTCGAGACATAATCTAAAGTTATGATGGAGTAATATTATATTATATTTGTGAATTTGTGTTTTTATTACACTTTCAACAATTTGCTCTTCATTTTTGTACAACCATAAATAATTCATTGTTTTGTTTATATATTCTAATAACATTTCTCAATGAATAAGGATTATAGGTAAATAATTCACGCTGACCTTGTGGTTTTTCTCTTCTTTTATAATCTTACAAATGATATCTTTCATCTTGATATGGTGAAAATAATTTAAGAGTATTAGTGTAGCTTGAGTTGCTCAAATAGAACTTACTTAAATATATAAAGAATATAATATTACAAAAATCTGGAAAAATAATTGCAATTATTATATTAACAAATGTAATACCTTGTGCAAATATAGGAAATTAGTTTGCTGGATTTGTTGTTATTTCTAAAAGAAATCTAGAATGATTTGATTACCTCCTCATCTAACAATTACATATATGAAACACATGTCAAATAAGTAATAACACATAATATTCAATTCTTTTATCTATATATGGTATTTGTTTATTAGATGGAACATATACATTAATATGTTTATCGTTTATTACTCCTATACAATTTTAGAAAATGAGATTATATTATTGAAATGATTAATTCAATATAAAGATATAAAAAATAGTAATAAAGTACATGAATATAGTTGAAAATATAAAAGGTATTTTGAATTATGCTAAATCTATTAGGCGTACTGATTAAGGATGATGAGGTAATAACTCTTTTGTAAGACGATTAACTATATATAAGACTTTGCAAAAAAACCGCTTTAAAATTGTTCAAGTCGAATGTTAAAAGTACTCTTTATTGGCTTTAGTTGTCTTACTATACCTATCGTTATTAAAAAAATTGTAATTTGCTTCTCCAGAATCAAATAAATAATTGACTTTAAGCTTACTCAACTTTTCAACGCATCACATAAAAAGATTGTCTTGCTCATTTTTATCATACATCATGTAGGACTCTTGTTCAAAATTTTCAATATCCAGTTATGACATGATAAGTAAAAGTTTGGCACGGTTTCTTTTGTAAATTATAATATTTAAGCTTTTCCATAACTAGAGAAATCAAAATTGTTAATTGTTTCTTCCTATGATTTGATGAAAAACATGATAAGGAGGTCACATATATATAATACTAACATTAAATAATTTAAAGACATAAAAATATAAATACTAAAACTATTTATAAACATCAAAACATATAATATAAATTTAAGATAATCATATCAAACATTCAGTCAAAAGGTTTATCTAAAAGGGATAACATATTCCAAAGTACCCAACCTTTTGGGATTTTTTCAATTCAGTGCCCAAGTTTTCAAATATTTTTAATTAAGTGACCAACATTTTATAATCTTAGCAACTTAGTTTAAAATGTTAGTTCTATTTAGTATTTTCTAGTTTGGCTAATAGAAACATCATCAAACTACTGAGTCACACCATGAAATTGTGGGAGAAGGTAATTGAAAAAATGATCCGGAGAGCTGCTTTTGTGTCGGCCAACCAATTTGGGTTTATGCCTGGTAGGTCCACGACAAAAGCAATGCATCTACTTCGTAGACTTATAGAATGCTACAGAGAACGAAAACGGGATTTGCATATAACCTACTGATCAAGGAGCGATAGGTTTCGGATGGTTGAGTTTTTATTGATTTAGAGAAGGCATATGACAGGGTTTTTAGAGAACTCCTATGAAGGTTTTTGGAGGTAAAAGACATTTCTATGACCTATATTAAAGTAATTTAGGATATGTATGAAGGAGCACTGACTAATGTAAGGATGATAGAAGGAGACATGGAGGCATTTTCTATTAATGTTGGACTACATCAAGGTTCTGCTTGAAGCCCTTTTCTGTTCACTCTAGTGTTAGATGAACTTACCAAACATATACAAGGGGAGGTACCTTGGTGATATTGTCCTAGTGGATGAGACCAGGGAGGGGGTCAATTCCAAGCTAGAATGTTGGAGGAATAAATTAGAACCGAAAGGTTTTAGAATGAACAAGTCTAAGACAGAATATTTGGAATGCAACTTTTCTGGAGACCAGCGGGTACATGACGCTGCGGTGACAATCGGTGTTGAAGTCATATCACAGAATTCATATTTTAAATATCTCAGGTCCACCATTCAAAGTGACGGTAATATCGATGGGGATATAGTACAATGTATTAGATCTGGATGGACTAAATGGCAAAGTGCATCAGGGGTTTTATGTGACAAAAAGATTCCTATAAAACTCAAGGGGAAGTTTTATAAAACGGTGATCCGTCCAACTATGTTATATGGGGCAGAGTGTTGGCCTGCCAAATGTCGACATACAAAATAGTTGTTGGTGGCAGAAATGTGTATGCTTTGGTGGATGTGTGACCTTACCATAAGAGATAGGGTTCGAAACCGTATGGTGAGAGATAAACTACAGGTGGCTAGTGTGGCCAATAAGTTGGGAGATACTAGACTTAGGTGGTTCATGTATATACGCGTAGTTATGAGAGTATAACCCTTAGTGAATCCAAGAGGATTAGGGAGAAGCCTTACAAGACCTGTAGGGAAGTAATCAAGAAAGATTTGGCTGAGTTAGACCTAAATGAGGTAGTAGCTACAAATAGACGAGTATGGCGTGATCGGATAAAGATAAGGGATTAACCTTGAAAGTTAGCCATTATAGTAGTGTATTTTTTTATTATGATTTATGTATTTAGTGTAAAAGTTTTACTTTTATTTTTAGTCTTATATATATATATATATATTTGTTATATTATTATTATTATTATTATTATTATTATTTTCATAATTTCCTGTGCTAGTTTTACCTTTTCCTCTGTAACCTGCATCATTCCTATCTTGTCTCATTTGTATGTGGGTCTACCGAAAACAGCCTTTCTACTATGTAGGGGTAAGGCTGCATATTATCAGACCTCCCCAGACCTCGCTTCATTGCGAGATTTCAGAATAGGTGATGATGATGATGACATATAGGCATTCATATAGAAAATTAATTGTTAACCAATCATCCACGTGGGCTAAAACACTTAGGTTAGGTGTTTCTAGTCCACATGGATTAGGTTGGGTGCTTTTAGTCCATATGGATGATTAGTTGGCAACCAATTTTTCACGTGGACACCTACATATGATGAAGAAAAAAGATCTTATTAGCCAAGCCAAAAAAATACTAAACAAAACTAGCATTTTGAACTGAGTTGCTAAGGTTATAAAAGGTTGGTCACTTAATTAAAAAATTTAAAAATTTGGACACTGAATAGAAAAAAATCTCAAAAGGTTGGGCACTTTAGAATCTATTATCCCTATTTAAAACATACACTTAATATGTTTAAACTATGGCACATTTCTTAATATATAAGTGAAACTTGAAGATATAACTAAAGAGACAAAATCTAATGTGTCTTATGTCTATAAAAATCTATCTATAAAAAGAATCATGTAAAAGTCTTGACATCCAAATCATGTAAGGACTTTAAACATTCATTTATTTTATTAATCTCTTGGTTAATTGATGATGCCTCAAATCCATTATCTCTAACGGATAATGTTGTCATCATTGTTTTTCAAGAAAATCATTATTCCTTTTAGATTGTTCACTAATTATAGCCAATGCATTTTCTAGAATGTTAAGGTTATTTCCTTCTGAATTTTTCTTTTTAAGGGATTTATTTTCTAAGAAGGTGAACTAGCAATTGAATCTTCTTTTTTAATTGAAGGAAGAAATTGCATCAACCTCAATTATATGTTTGTTTTCTAGATATTTTTTATGGAGATTTAGTTGATGAACGTACATGCAACCCAATTGTAATATTATCCCTAAAAATATAATATACCAATCTAAAATTCTTTACATCACTTTTTTCTTAAATCTATGAGCTCTTTTATGTACCTATAATAATGAAAAGTAATTTTAGAAAAATTTTTAATAATATCAATAAGCAAATTAATAGTTTACGTTAAATAAATTGTCCTAACATTCACTTGTAGAATTAACTTTACTGATCAAAGAGTTGTAACTGATTACAATTTCTTTGAGTAAATTATTGAAATTCTTCAATATAGCCCCTAATTTATTATACCTTTTCTTCAATTGGATATTACTATACTCTTTATTGAATTTTTGTTTGAAAATACGGCTTAATATTCTTCCAACTAAATTTGGAAAAGAGGTAGTATATATGAATACTTCATCTTGTCAAATAATCAATGAATTGAACGTAAATTATGACATTAACCAAAGATGTATGCATAATATGGTCATACAACAAATAGTCGAAATTATTGAATACAAAAATATGAACACGACTAAGGCAAACTTATGGAAATATCCCTTTAAGTTCTTTATTCTATTTGGTATTTAAGATCGATGTTGGTTGTTTCGAAAAGCCATGGTGGGAGCAATGGTAAAAGATTATTATGGACTTATTTATCTTATATTTTCATTTTTTGGGGGAGTAATCCCCAATGAAAGTTGTTTGATTTCTCTTCTTTACCTCTTCATCCATCAGTGAGAATAATTGTAACTTTATTGCATCATTTTATATCTTTATCCTTTTCATTTATTTTCACATAATCATTTGAATTATTAATATTATCCAAAGCTCCTATCACTAAAAGTAATTAGATGTGAGTGAGAAAAGTGTCACATGCAATATTTATAAACTAAAAAATGACAATAAACTTGATAAGCATAAAGTTCAATTTCTCATAACAACCTTTGCCAAAAGTTTTGCTTTGGAAAATAGTCCTAAGGCTTGTATATATAGGAGGAAACTGATTATCTAACATATTTAATGGCCTATGGGTAAAACCCAATTGCAAGTGATGATTATATTAATATCATAGCCAACTTGCAAATACTAACAAAATTTACAAAATTATAATTAGTTAAACTAAGACCTCTTAAAGTTAATAATCTAAGTTATTTAAACAACTAGAAATTAGAGTATGATTTGTGGTTACCAACAATAACTATGCTTGCAGCAAACTTGTACAATTGGATCAATAACAAGAGGTTTCTATTAAAGGACACTAATAAGAATGTATTCCTAACTATTGGCACCAAGTTGTTTGGCAACAACAACGTGTTTTTAAGTTGTTTGGCACCAAGTTGTTATAGTAAGAAGTTTACTATGGATAGTTTATTGTGTGAAATTAAAAATGTGGCAATATATATATGGTTTGGAAAAAAATCAACAAAAGTTAGTTCAGTGAGATATACAAGTTGGAAAAAAAAACATGTAAAAAGAAATGATTTTAATTTACACATTCCCAGCCCATGTGAAACTTAACAATATCAACTCACTTCACCTCTCAAATGAAGTGTAAATGGAAATCAAAATAAGCAATTTATTTAATAACAATGAAAATAGTATCTGAACCTAAAAACAAGACAAAAGTATTGAAAAAAAGATAATAATTAATTGTAGAGGACAGTATTACTATATATATATATATATATGGAAATTCATTAAAGATTCAAGCAGTTTAAAAAAGCCACAAAAATTTCCAAATTTCTTGAGATTGAGGTAAACTCGCAAAGTATAGAAAAAAAAAAACCAGAGACAAGAACATTGTATTTTTTAAAACAAGAAAGGACAACCTACGATACTTTGTATCACGAAATCAATATGTTTTCAACAGCAAGTCTGCTTCCTTCGCAGCAGAGAAGAAATTCGAAACAAATTTGGAAAACTTACCTGAATGATATTTCTTGACTACCTTAAAGATTTTTAATCTAACCACTACTTTTCTTAACCTACACCATAAATCCTAAACCTTAAATCTCAAATGATATTAAACATTTTACTACGCAAACCAATAGTAATAATAATATCATGTCGCTTGTACAATTGAAACTCCTAATTAGCTAGAGTTCCGTAGAACAGCCAAGGGTTGTGCAGGAAGATGATGCGCTTAATTAGTTAATACTAAGTAGAGTACAGCAATTAAGACTAGAGGAAGAAATTCCATTGTGCAAAAACCTACATGCCCATGATTGCCACAGGGACTTAGTTAACTAACCTACAAGGTATTTGTAGAGTCAAAAGAAGAAAATTACGTACCATAACCTCCTCAATCGTCTTCATATTCAATCCAACCTAATCAGGTGGCAAAAAGAAACGGACTGCTTTTTTGGGTTACAAGTACTCGATAAGGGAAACAAGTGAAAAAATAGTTTAAAACAAAAGAACTCTTTAAGAGATAATTAACCCCAGGTAAATTAAGTTCTGCAATATCTTTAGTTGGTATTGTTCCGCACATGATGCCAGGAACTATTCGCATTCTCCATTGGCTTCGTTGTATATCTATCTTAACCACCATCTCTGAACAGCAGAAACTGGAGTTCTCAAGAATGGACAATATCGGTGAACAAGAGGATTAACGGTCCTCCCAATCTTAGCCCACACACTTTGATGATAACCAGCAGTGACAGGAGCATGATACATGAGCTTCAACAACTGTCCGAAAGAATTTCAGAGGGAAAATACAGATAACGTTACATCTATGATCATGTTTCTGAACACTTTAAGCATGCAGCCTTGGAGTTCCCCGAGTGAAACATTGAATGATATTCTTATGAACAACTGATAAAGTATGTGATTTTACAAGACAGTTACCTGCCAGTACATAAATGTTTGTATGATGTTCCGCTGCCACCTGTAGATAATGCATACACAAATTGAATTAGTGATCCCAGAACAAAAAGAAAAGGAAAGTTCTTTATCAGTGGGTATAGCTGAAAAAATGGCTTCAGCAACTCACGAAAGCAAAGAGATAATCAGGAGGAAGCCAAGTCCAATCTCAGCATGAGAGGAAAGAATGCTGAGGGTAGTTAAGTTCGACTCCACCCACAAACAAGGGTCTTCAAGATACTTCCTATTCAACCAAGCAAAACGTAAACTTTAAAAAGAAGCCCACAAACATTTATGACTATTGTCGTGCTGCTGCTCTCGATGATGATGCTGATGACTCTTAATCAAGTATTCAAAATGAGCCGCCAATAAATAAGATAAGGAATGGTGCCAAAGCACCAGGAGTCAATGATCATGGTAGCTCTAGTACAAGCTTATCACACTCAGTTGAATACACTATACCGTAAAATCAAGACAAAATGCAAAAATAAGCAAGAAGAAAAAGTATGTGAACTATCTTTACTCATTTATAGAGCTCATAACAAATTCTGTCCTTAGCTTTCATTATCCTTTTTGGTTTTCTCTATTTGTTTTTGCAATTTCATTCTCCCATATATAAACACCTGTCCGTGTACCTTGGTTTTCAAGCATTTCCTCTCTTGTTTGAGAATGTGTTTGTGTGCAGGTGAAGGATATTGGTAAAGGGGAGAGTGAAGGAGAGACAGGGAGAGACAACATGGATTTTGATGAAGTTATAAGACATAAGAATGGCATATTATGCCAAATTTCCTCCACTGGACCTCGAAATAATTATTTATTGGATTAATGGACATATAGGGTAAACGCCATAAATTTACCATACAAGATGCAATTGTCACACTTGGGGGAAAATGAAGCATTTGACAACAGGAGAACAGCAAACAAGAAATCCAAATACAAAGAAAAGCTACAGGCTCAATCACAGATTTGTTTTCACATATAATCAAATGACCCAAGATTTAACTGAAGACACAATTATGAGATAATTAGGCATGATAAACAAGGTTTAACACCATAAAAACTGTTTGCAGCCATAAGCTACTTAAATCATACAGCAGGCTATGCAAGAAGTCACAGAAATTGGCTATAAACTCAAAGCTTCAATAGTGCTAAAACAGAAGCATCACCAAGGACATTAAGTCAATCAAATCAAAGCTAAATTTCAACAGCAAGGTGTATAATAAAATCGATGGTGAATAACCAAATAAACTACTACATTAGAAAATACATCAAATTTTTGGTAGCATTCAATTGAAACGTTAGTCCTAAATATTAATTTGTATAAAATTTTTCTAAAATCTTATTTGACTTAACAAAACACAGTTATAAGTATAAAGTCAGCAATTGCTAATCTCCTACGATAAAAGGCAAGAAGTTAACACTCAAGATGCAAGCCCATCAGAGAAACTAACGTAGACAACATGCAGGAAGGGGAAAAAAAATAAACCTGTATAAGTTGGAACCACTGAAGTTCCGCCTTAAGAATTTTGCAATGTTCTCCAAGGATCGGCATAAAATGGGAATTAAAGAAACTGCAGGAAAGTACAGTATGGTTAGTTCGTCCTGTTTCCACCAAGAACAGAGAGGAACCTAATATACAAGACATGGAAGAATTGTTCTGTGAAAAACAAAAGTTTGAAGTTCAAGAATCAAGAAATGCTCACATTTCAGACAAACATGGGAAGTAACAAATGTGAGACAGTAGATAAAGTAGATGAAATCTTTGGTTGCAAATATCGATTGAAAGTAAAGTTGCAAAGCTTGCAGATTCCATGCCCTTGGTTTCTACAAAACATGCAGAGCTGGTTAATCAAAAGAGAGTAGAAGTGCACTAGAAGGTAACACAAGAATTAAGACTAGGAAGTTTACTATGTAGTTTACCCCATAGAGCATGTACAAAGAATAAAGAGATGAGCATGCAGTGCCCATAAATGACAGCCGATATGCCCTATTCGAAAGATTTCTAGGGGCAACAGGAATGATGGCAAGCACAGCGACCACAAAAACCTGCAGCAATTTAAGAATGGATGGACTATTAATAGAATTACACTGAAGCAAAACTAAAAAGATTTTTGTGGAAGAGCTCAATTTCTACTAATGCGGTAAATGTCTGTGGCAATCAAACCAGTCGACCATAATCTAATATTTCAACAACAGTTGCGCATCCAAATCTCCAGATAGCCAAATTTTAAATCATGCTAAAATAATTCTCCATTCTAAAACCAATGACAATGCCATCCCAAAATTTAAATATTCAATAGTGTTACACATCTCAAGTTCCAAACAACCAAATCTAGGCAATAGAAAAGATCAATTAAGTTTAAAATTCACCGTCCTATGAAATCAATAGATGTACCCCCTACAAAATTCGTTGTTTCACAAAACAAATTTAAAGAGGTAAATAAGCAAGCATCAAGAACGGAAATTCATTTTCTATACCCATGCATTAACAGAGAATTGTATAGTTTGTCGATCCCAACGGACAGCATTTGGATTTGAACCAGAAGTTACTGAAGGCCCAGAGGTTCTGTTGGATGATACTGCATCATTAACATCGGTTCAATTGCATCAAGAAGTAATATTAAGACCAGTAAAGCATAAATAGGCTTTACCGTGCAACGTATATTTATTGCAACTATATAACTAAATTTATTTCCAGCCATTTCACTAGATAGACCCAAAATTATCAACCTGTGCTACGTGGTCGAGCTTGGTCACTAGAAGCTGTGGATGATGCAGATGGTTTCGTTGTTTGAGACGAACCGGTTGTAGGCATTGCCTCCACCACGAGATCAGGGTCCTGCCAAATGAAGCACGTCTGAATGTTATCAAGTGCAACAAGCATACAAGCAACACCTTTTGGCTATCACATCCAATAATCAATAGTGTCAATGTGTCATAGGCGAGCGTGGACACGAGGGCAATAGTAAGATTATAGTAGGAAAGATACAGATTTTAGGCCGATGTATAAAGCAGACAAGTAGAACACAAGGACTGCTTGAGATCAGATAAAAAGTTAAAAACATAGAATAAAGTGCCACAAGGATTCCAACAAATACTGTTAACCAAAGTGCAGAACTCAACGGCATAAAAGGCACATTCTGTAAATAGAAGGCTACACGCAGCACTCATCTTGAAGAACTCAACACGCCATGCAACAGATACTGTTGAACTTAGATAACCGCCAAATCAACAGTCCTTTCAATGAACGCATAAATTCCAAGAAAATGAAAGGGGAAAATACATACTTTGCACGCACATTAAAAGTAACAGCAACAAAGTGTACGAAAACAAGTCGCGATCCACAATTTCCAATACACAGTCTAGAAAAGGCAACTTTAGATACCAAAATCCCAAATCCCAATAAAATCCACTTCGAATATAGCATAACAAGAAAAAACACAAATGCGAAATAACAGTTCCAGTCCGAAAATCCACGCAAATTGAGGCTGTGAGTATGGAATGGGGATGAATACGAACGACGTAGCGTTGATAGAACTTGCGCTTGAAGTGGTCGACGACTTCGGAGCGAGAGGCCATGTGAGGAGGGATGAGGATGTTGGACCAGTACTCCGCCCAGCGCTCATCGTTCTCGTAATCGTACGCCGCCGCAGCCATTCTCTTCACCTTCTGCGCTTCTTCTCTCTCGTCACCCATCGTCGCCACCAAAGTTATCTTCTTTGCTTTTTAATTTTTGTTCCCTCTCTCTCTCTCTATAAATGAATGAAAACGAGATAATCAAATGTGTAGACAGGTAAAGAGGTCCTTTACATTTTAGTTTTTACAGCTACTTTCGCTTGGTCTCTGCAGTGGACTTATTTGGTGTCGCTTCAACATAGTATTGACTTATGATAATTATTTAAAAAATTAAGAACTACGTATGTTTTATTAATTATAACACCAAATTTAAAATTTTAAAAATAAATTATGAAAAAAACTGAAAATAACAGAAAGTTCTATTTAAAACACTTAATATTTTCTTATTATTTTAAATGATGTGACATTTTTACCTACTTTAAGAAAATAAAATGACTATTATGCCTATATTTTAATTTTTTTTCTCTCATTCCTAAAAATTCAAAATCTCTAATTTAAATTAAATCAACAAAATCTTAGTGTTCCTTAATCAATCGTATATTGATTAAGTGTATGCAAGAAGGAATTAAAACTTACGGCAAATAAGATATGTTATATTTGATATTTACATTATTTTTTAAAACTCTTTGTCAACAAATGAATTCTCTCATATTTTGATTATTATAAGTTTTGAACCTAAAACAATGATTGATATTTACTAATGTATGTTCAACCCATTATATATTATTTAAGTATATTCAACTCAATTTTTATTAATATTTTTTATATTCCCTTAACAACCGCACTTATTCATCTTTTTATAGCTATGGTTTGACAGAAAATTTTAATATTATGTATATCTTATTATGCATTTTTTAAAATTAGAATTAACATGGACTCATATTTAATGATGTTAAGGTTCTATGAAATTCCTAATTTTTTATGTTCAGGCGGTCAATTATAAGCTTATTATCATTTAAATAATATGTGGCATAATATTTCACATGTCATGTGATCACCATAGACATAAAGTTCTCTTATGGTGGTTAGTGGGCTTTAACTTTAAAGTTCGAGTTCATTGGATTCCAATCTTATGCTTGGAATTGATGACCTATTAATAAGATAGGCAATAGGTTGGGTTAGGCCTACCAAGGCTTGAGCCTTACCCAACGGCTTCTACTCAAGGCTGGGCCTAACTTGAGATAGTCAAGCCTGGAGCTCAGGCAGCCCGAAGCTTGACTTGGTTCAGTCATGTCTGAGTTTTTTAATTTTATTTTAATTTAAAAATAGAAACAATATCATTTTTCATAAAATGACATCATTTTTCTTATAACTATTGGGCTTCGAACTGAGGTAGGACGATTTGCCAAGTTTGCTTATCATTGTCAGAACTATTGGAAGTTCCTAAAATGCATAACCACCTCAATGTGATAAAAGTTTAACTTTAAATGCCTTGAAAGTAGTTTTGATAGTTTGAAGGAACTTAGTACGACAAATGACCATCACTTGTTAACAATGTTGAATGAGATGAAAACTTAAGGGGCCGTTTGGTTTCACTTTTGTTTTTCTGTTGTTGTTTTTGGTTTCTGTTTTCTGTTTTTGGTTTCTGTTTTTTTCTAAAAAAAACGAAAACCTGTTTGGTTGAGATTTGTAATATAAAAACTGAAAATAAAAAGCTGTTTGGTTGAGATTTTTAATAAACTTATTATTATTATTATTATTATTATTATTATTATTATTATTATTATTATTATTATTATT
>JANVCQ010000008.1:15374136-15384704 GCA_025531925.1 Erythroxylum plowmanianum | reverse complement strand
AAAAAAACATGTTGTCAAAATTCAGAGAAACGATGATTTTTGGTTTCTGTAAAACTGTTGTGGTTTTTTTATTTTCAAAAACAAAAAACCGCAACAAAGTAAACCAAACACGTTTTACTTACCTGTTTTTCTTTTTACAAAAACAACAACAGAAAACGGGAAAAAAAAAACAGAAACAAACAACCCCTAAGGAATTAAAGAAAAAGAAGTACAATTTATTCTTGTATGAAATAGATGATAGCATAAAAATCAAAGTGCAAAGTTACGTCAGTATAAGAGAATGATGGTTCAAGATCAAATGATGAATTTGCATATCGATATATTCTTGTATACATTAGTTGCATTGATGATGAGTTAGATCTCAATGAATTATGCTTTAGTCATGAAAAATATATGTAAATTAGGAAGAACTCCAAGAAACATACTACAAAGTTTAGGATTGCTTATGATGTTGATAGTGTGACTGATGGTGTTAGGAAGTATAAAAGATTATACTATAATGATTCTAACTACAATGTTAATATAGGTGTAGTGGAAGGAAACATTTACAAACCTCGTTCTGAGTTTGATAACTCAAATAAGGGGGTGTCCTATAGTATTTAGGGATGACATAGGTAAGTTCAAAACTGAGTCAATTTTTTTAAAGCTTGAGCTTTACTTGAAGCCCAATTAAACTTATACTAAATAATCTAATCTTGACTTGTCGAGTTCAAGATAAGACCAAAATAATGTTAGATGGATTTTGTAAAACCTACTAATACCTAGTGATTTTTATGATTTTGTGGTTATATGAAAGTTAGGGATAAAAATAGGAAGACTTATAAGTCAAACGTAGACTATAAAACCATAACATTAAAGTTAGGAAAGAAGTTTGAGATTCCTATGCAATTTAATGATATTGTATTATACTTTTCTATTCTTAATTCATATGACATTAGGTGAAAAAGGTACATTCAATAATAAATGGAGACAATTTATGTTACAGGTTGTAATTGGAAAACTTTTTAAAGTTTTATAAGATAGGAGACATTTATAATGAAAGTTGATAATCCTAATTATACTTGTAATAGGGATATAAGGAATAGACAAGTGACCTCCATATAGGATGTAAAAGAATCTTTCGAGATGTTTAGAAGAAACCACCTTGGAATATGAAGGAGATGATTTATGATGTAGTTAAAAGGTTTACCATCATTATCAAAAAAGTGATGTGTTATAAGGTATGGGAGAAAACATTAAAAAATTTGAGGAGTTCCAAGAAGTGAATTATAATATTATGGTCACATAGGCATGATTTGCTTTGAACAAACTGAGGTGGGAGATTTAAGATTGAAAATAATTTAAAAGGTCCACAAGGTAAGCCTATCTTTAATATATTTTATGTGGGCTATGATGCACTTAGACTTTGTTCTTTACAAGGCTATATGAATATAATTAGACTGGATATATACTTTTCAAACACATTACTTTAAGTTTTTTTATTTTCAGAAAATTTTAAAAATGGAAATAATCAAATGTATCTAATTTTATAGGCAATTGTGGAGAGTTAGAATTATGATTATAAGAACTAGTTTTTTGTTTGTTTGTAAATAATATGAGTACACTTGATTAATGGGTGGAGTTCCATAGGAAACCAATATCTTGGCTAGTAGAGGTTTTTAAAACTAACGGTTCTATATATGGAGCATAAGAAGTGTCCATAACATATTTATGTCAGTTGCACTCATTGACGACATACTTACAAGGCCTTATTTTAGAAGGTAGTAAATTACATAACTACGTATGAATAAAAACCGTGTGTATAGGAAATAAAGGTCCTATATATTAATGAATATTAAGACTAGGTAAGGATCCACATACATTTTGTTAAATCCTTCATTATTACACTACTTAAATATAAGATTAAACATAATAACATAACTAAAACATTTAATAGGTATATATGTAAAGTTAAAACAAAAGTCTATCATTAACATGCTTGAGGATATAACAATAATATTGATGACTAATAGTGGATATCAAAGAAAATGGATTTTAAATAGTGATGATGATATTTGCCCTAAGATTATAATGAACTTGGAAGCAGTGAAATTTGAATCAAGGTTATACACACTAAGTCTAATGGAAGTATAAAGTTTGAGCTTTCTTACTTTGATGATAGATTTGTAATTGACTTAGAGAAAAGGACATATGAATTTTAGGAAGAAATAAAGTCATATATGGAGAATTTTAGGACTATATATTATAAGGTAAGAATTTGGGAAATAAAGTTGAAATAATTTTATTTATAAGGTGTTAAATTTTCTTTTACTACTGATTATTAACCATTAAAATGGAGTTGGGATCAAGTATTTGAGAAGAATATAAGATCATATTGTTAAACCAAACAAATGTCTCAAGATCTAAGTTCACACACAAACCAATATGATAAAAAGCATGTCATACTCTCAATCAAATTAAGAATCTTAGATAACTACTAAACATAACTTTGTATCCACTCAAGGTAGCAATGCAACCTACAATGAGGCTTCATCTAGTAAGAGGTTCAAGCAATTGATAAGGAAATCAGTGATATTACCTATTCCAATAAAGACAATGGCTAAAAGAAGCCAATTTGTAGTATTTACCATCTAATTGTAAATATTATCATTAATTATATTGTTCTACTTTAGATTTATTTCATTTCTTTATTTACATATGTATATTTTTTATTTATCAATTGCAATGTCATGACAAGTTTATTTTAATAGTTCTATAATATAACATTTATAAAAACATGATAAGGATTATAAGCATAACGCCATAAATAATAAGTTTAACAATCCTTATAGAATTACCTTCTAAAATAAACGTGTATATAATCACTAAGCTAAGCTTTTGTGTTACTTAAATTTATGTTCATAAAACAATTAGAAAGTTTTGTCTTCTAATAGATAACTTAAATATATACTTAAACTACTGTAAAAAGTTTTCCACCATTAAGTATATTAGGTGAGCACATTAAGATTACAATAATTAAGCATGTAAACAATCTTGACATTGTCAAGTTATTGATTATCCTCTTTCTCATCATGTAGGACTTAGTTCCAATCTAGCATTTTAGTTTTTTGCTCTCAAATTTCAACTGCCATTTTTATCTATAACCTTCTCTTTGTCAACAATCTTACATTCTAAATTAATAATTTGTTAAGCTAACACAATATTCACCTCTTCTTTCCTTTTAATTCTGCTTTCAAACTCTCATTTTTTCTTGAACATCATAGCTTCGTCATTCATATTAAATTTTGTATAAACCCATTCAAAATAAGAATAACAATTTCTCTTCCATAATAAGCACTCATAAAACTTTCTTTTGAATTACTAACTTTGTGAAAGGTATAAATCACCTTTAAATCATAACAACACACCCTTTGCTTTTCACAATCATTATTGGTTGACTGAATATTTATTTAGGAAGGTAGTTCATATTGATGATTATTACTCATCTTCTTTTAAGCTTAAAATGCAAATGAATTTCAGTCTAAATTACTCCCCAATTTTAGAATTTGATGATGTCTTGATGAATTGGGTAAATAGGTTAAGGTTTGGTTATGTAATAAATTAGTTACTTTAAATTTAGTTAATTGATTATTTGTTTACAATTTTATCATTTTCCTAATCTGAGTGCATATGCCACATCATTTAAAATTGTTAGGAAGTGTTAAATATCTTATTGCGTTGTCAAAATAAGGCTTATGCTACTTTCAATTTATTTTGAATGGTTTATATGTTTTTCTAATAAATTTTTAAGTTGATAATATAATTAATAAAACATGTATAATTCATGATTTTTTTACTAATGAGCTCATTATAATAAAATTAATTTTTTTGGTAAGATTTTAATAAGGTTTAATTATATATTATTTAGTATTTATTCTTTTATAAAAATATAAGGGTATTAAATTAAAGAATAGGATTTTTTGTTAAAAGTCCCCAATTTTTTAAAGTGAGTAATTGACCCACTTAATACAGAGAAGTTAATGAGTTTATAAACTCATTTACCCTTAACTTCTCCCTTTTTATTTTTCTCTTTCTCTTCTTAGTTCATGTATTATTGTTTATTGAACAAATTATATTGATTGACTGACATTGTTAAATGAATAAAGTGTAATATTTGAATGATTGAAAATTGCATAAAATGTGTTTGTGTCTAAAAAAATTATATATAAATAATTGAAATCAAAATAATAATTGATGTTAAATGTTATAGTTAGGTAACTGTTACATTTAAATGATTGGAAGTTTTTTTAAATAGGCTTGTGACTGAAAAAGTTGCACATTAAATGGTTAGAGTTTGTATTAAAATAATATTTATAACTGAAAATGTCTATTTATACATTTCATGTTCCTTTTAAACTCAAAGGCTCATATTATAATTAAGAAAGTTAATATTCCTCTTTATAAAATTTTCTACCAAATCTGAAACTTAATTATCCCCTAAAACCCACTTTCTAGGTGAACGATTTATATAGGAAGGCATTACATATTCAAACATTTGGCTAAAATTCTTGAGATTTTTATTACTAATTTATCAATCACTCTAGGAAATAATTAATATTCAACCAACTGTTATTACCTTTTATCCAAGAAACGTTAAAGGTCTAAAATTCTTGAGATTGTCATTACTAATTTATTAATCACTCTGACAAGTAATTAATGTCTGACTAGCTATTAAATGTACCATTTAAGTAACCACAGAAGGCTAAAGGTTCTTTTTTTTTGGGTCAAAAAGTAAGATGGCAACCCTTCATTTCAATATATTGTGTATTATCATTCTAGCTATCTCTGTCCATCATTCTAACAATCTTCTAAGAAATTTAAGTCAGTAACTAAAATTTTTTACTAACCTTAGCAGCTTTGTCTCAAGTTATACCACTTATTGTTATGATATTGATTAAAAAAAAAGAAAAAGAAGTTAAAGGAAGAGTTGCAGCTATTACTTCTACAAAATATACCTAGCAAATGCTTTATATATAGAGCTTACAATCATCAAACAATGCAAGAAAATAGAAAATAAAAAAGAAATGTTTCATAACAAGTCGACTAAGAAGTGGACTACACTACTCCATTACCGATAACTCCTATATCTAGGATAACTAATTGACTACTCCAAATACTCGGTCAAACTCAATCAGAAAACCAAACAAATTATTCCTAACCTTCCCTCTATTAAAACTGAATTTTTCAAAAGATGCAATTTAGCTCCCAGTAGGGCCTTCCTATAAATTGGATCTTCTATAGTGAGCACTTTTAAGTAGCCCTGGACCTTTAAGAAATTGGCTAATTGAGGGGCTTCGTAGAAATATTAGCAACTTAATCTTCACTCTTACAGAAAATTAAATTAATAGCTCCAGCTTTTAAGAGATAACGTAGGAAGTGATATCTTACATCTATGCCCATACACCTCCCATAAAAGATAGGGTTCCTTGAGAGCTGAATTGTTAAACTATTATTGCAAAAATTCAGAGTGGGTGCTTGTTGCTTGAAAAATAGCTTTTCAAGAATATTCCTCAATTAAAGATCTTAAAATACACAGGATGTTGGTGCTATAAATTCAGCTTCATTGGTTAAAAAATAACTAGGGGTTTCTTCTCAGAACAACAAGAAATAGCAACACAATTCATAATAAAAGCATAGATGGAACTACTTCTTTTATCATCTAAGTTTGAAGCATAATCACTGTCACAAAATCTAAATGAATATGATTTATCATCCTTTTATATATATAAAAGCCCAAAATTAGTAGTTCCTAGTAGGTATTTGAGAATCCTTTTTGCAATCAGAAGATGAATCTCTTTTAAACTTTCCATAGACCTACTAATCATACTTACAACTTGCATTACATCAAGTTTAGTAGTTGTCAAGTATATCAAGCTTCTAACAATCTACTTATAAAGAGTGCCATCAACTCCTTTTCCTAAAGGATTCTTCACAAGCTATAATTCTTTTTTAGTTAGAGTAGTGAATGACGTTACAATCATACTAAACCTGACCAAACTTTCCTCTAAATACTTCTTCTAGCTAATAAAATTTCAACAACAAATTACACAGCTTCTATCTCGAGAAAATAATGCATCATCCCAAGATTAGACATGTCAAACTTACGCATCATAGATTGCTTAAATTATTTAAATAAGGCATAATCATTTCCAATATAAATTAAATAATCTACATATAAGCATACAATAAGGAGCTTTCAACCATATTTAGTTTTTACATAAAGATTATGCTTATATAGACACCTTTTAAGGCCCTCAATTAAATGATAGGATATATACTGCTATCCCAGGCTCTTGGTGCTTGTTTTAATTTATATAAAGCCTTTTTCAATTTATGAATTTTATGCTTATAACTTGATTTCACATAATCAGGAGGTTGATTAATAAATACCTCCTCTTTCAAGTCTCCATGTAAAAATATTGACTTCACGTCCAATTGAAAGATTGGCATAAATTATAAGATGCCAATGCGACAATCAACCTAATTGTGTCATATCGTACAACTGGACCAAACATTTTTGTGAAGTCGATGCTAAACTCTTGCTTGGGCCATTCAGCTAAAAGACATGCTTTGTATTTATCAACTTCTTAATTATCATTCAACTTTGTCTTATAGACTCACTTCACACTAATGGTCTTTTGTCCCTTTAGAAGGTCATTCAACTACCAAGTATTATTTTTTTAAATGGTACTCATTTTCTCATCCATAGCCTTCCGCTATTTCTTTTCTTTGATAGTAGCTTCGAAACTTATTAGATTACAATATGAAAATAAGGCAAAAAGTGTGAGTGGATCCTCAAAATCATTAATACCAGATACCTGATAGTTTAACATCTATATTTTCCTTCTTTTAATTTATTGAGGATGTGAACTATCTGTAGCTTAAAGTTGATCAATGGTTCCCTTAAGTTGTTGCTATATTGTGAGGGACTGAATATTCTTTATTTAACTAACTTTCAAGAGTAGGTAATATTGGTTCTTAATGTTGTTGGAGTTATTGTGTTTCACTTCCATTTTTGTCTTGTTAGTTTACTAGAATTTGTTGTCTAACAACTCTTTCATTACTCCACGGTCACAACATCTCTTTATTAAAGACAACATCTCGAATGAAAATAATTTTCTTGATGATATCATTATATATTTTATAAGCCTTTGACTAATCACTAACACCAAGAAAAATTCAATTTCTCCCTCATCATCTAACTTCCTTCTTGTTTAATATAGGACGTGAGCATATCCAATGCTTCTGAAAATTTTAAAGTGGTCTATTGTAGGATTCTACCTATTCCAAACCTCTTTAAGGGTCATGTTTTGAACAAAAAGAGTAAGGAATCTATTAGAAACATGAACTCTTCAATTGGCTACTTTTAGCTAGAAACTCTAAGAACTCTGCTTATTGTAAAAGGGCTCCATACCATATTTAGAATTGTAAGATTCTTCCTTTCATATACACCAATTTTGTGTGTGTATGTGTATACGTTGTTGTAAGCTATTTTTTGATGCCTTGTTCCTCACAAAATTTACAAATTCGTATAAGTTATATTATCCTCTTTGACCAGTGCAAGGTATTTATATAATACTCTCGGTTTCCTTCTCAATAAGTGCTTTACAAATTTTGAAATATATAAAGGCTTCCAATGTCTCCTAAAAAATATATCTAAATTATCTGACTATAATCATCAATGAAGGAAATAAAATATCATTTACCTCTATTAGATATCGGAGTTATTGGCTCACAATATTTGAGTGTACCACTTCTAGCATCTTTTTTGCTCTATGGAGTTTTCTTTTTGGAAAGGAATCTTATTGTTTTTTACTTATAACACAATCTTAGCATAGTTTAGATGGAGTTATAAAGGGAAATAGAAGGAGACCAATCACCATTTTTTTTTACAGTAAGGTCTTTTACCCACTGAAGCTTAAGTGACTATAACATAAACGCCATAAGCATACCACGTCCTTCAATTTTACCAAGAAGCATAAATGGGTGACATTATGGAGATAAAGTGAGAACATTCAACTTGCTATCATTTTAACTTCAGTAATGAATCTGAACTTGACATCTTGAATTCTATATACTTAATTATTAAAACAAATCTCATATCCCTTTTCTTATAGGCAACCCATACTAAATAAGCTTGTCTTCAAATCTGGTATAAATAGGAGATTAAAAATAACATGGTTGAGTTTCTCTTAGTTTGTATAGTTACCTTTCCCTTCCCTATTATAATGACATTTGAACATCACCAAACTTGATAGTATCTTGGAAAGTTTCATCCAACTCAAAAAATGAGTTCTTTTCTCCAAATATGTAGTTTTTACAACTGGTGCCTAAATACCACTTGTTCTTTCTAATAATAAATAGAAGAAAGATAAGGAGCTAGGACAAGGATAACATGATAATAAATAGAAGAAATATGAGCAGCTAGGACAAGGATTTCAATTTTTTGTATTTTTATGTGAATTGATGCATAGCTTAGTTATTGAGAGTATCCAACTATATATAAGGTAATTACAACCTATAAATACACGATTTAAGCCCTTAATTGTACCTCAATGATAATTAACAGTTAAAGTTAATAATCCCTTAAATATAACATAAGTTTTAGCTTAATCACCACTTGATTGACAACATAAATCAATCTCTATTTCACTAAAACTCTCCCTCAAATTAAAGTTAATTAGGTTGCATTAATTTAGATAGTAAATAGTTATGACTTGCTCTACTTATGACTTTAGTGAAAAGATCTACAACTTGATCGTGCGAAGGAACTTTCTTTAGACAAATAACATTTTCTTGTACAAGATTATAAATCTAATGGTAGTCCACTTCAATGTGCATTTTACGCCCACAAATATATGATTGAAAGTAATATAAATAGCACTTGGAATATGTCCATGCAAAGGAGCAAGATAAGTAATTTGTATATTCAACTCTCCTAATAACTATTGAAGCCAAATAATTTCAGATCAAGCGGTAAACATGGATCTATATTTCTCCTTCATTAATGATTTTGAAATGCAATCTTATTTCTTACACTTTCCATGAGATCAAGGAATCTCCTAAGAGCATACAAACCAATAAAAAAGTAATAAGTATGTACACACCCTGCTCAATCTAAACTACTAAACCTTTATAAACTTAAGATGTGTTGGAAGGAGAAAAATAAACCTATGTCTATATCACAAGTACCTAATAATTCGAAATATTGTAAAAAATAAAGTTATCGAGGGTCAAATACAAATTAACTCAGCACTTGAATGACATATGAAATATCAATTCTTGTCATATTTAGGTAGATAAAACTACCAACAAGTTGTCGATACAAGGTGGGATCATTTAGCAATTCCCCATCATTTTTCCCATATTCAATATTGATTTCCATAGGATTATGTGAATTTTATAATAATAGAGATTAGCCAATTTGATTAACTCCTTAGTGTAAATATATTGATAAAGTTTTGTTCCTTCTTCCTTGTGTTGAACTCCTAAACCTAAAAAAATTGTTAAAGTACCAAAATCTTTCATATAAAAGGAAGATTATAAAAATTGCTTTAAATGACAAGTAAACTCTTGATCATTTCTGGTAATAATCATATCATCTGCTTAGAACAGTAGAACAATAATACCAAATGATGAATGTTTCAAGAACATACAGTGATCAATATTACTTTGAGAAAATTCCAACACTAACTATAGCAAATCTAAATTTCTCAAACCAAGCACAGGATGCTTGTTTCAATCTATAAAGAGCCTTTTGAAGTCGACAAACCAAATTAGATGTTGGTAAAGGATAACCTTGAGGTGGCTTCATATAAAGTAACTCCTTTAAGTCACCATAAAAAAATGCATTCTTCACATCCATTTGAAAAAAGTGTCATTATTTGATGAAAACAACAAGAAGTAAGGTATGAATCGTGGTCATTTTAGCAATGGACTAAAAGTGTCTTCATAATCTAAGCCATAATTTTGCTTATAGTTTTAAGTTATGAGTCTAACCTTATACCTATCAAGAGAGCATCATGTTTTAGTTTAACAACCTAAACCCATCTACTACCGATGATAGGAGCCTGAGGAGGAAGTGAAACTATATCCTATGAGTGTTTTTCCTTTAAGCATAAGAATTAGGTACATGAATAGTGTTAAGATAAAATGCCCTTGGATCAACAAACCATTGTCAGTAGGTTACGTAGAGAAATAAATGTATAAAACAATCACGCAAATGCACACAATATTTTATGTGGTTCGACTAAAATCTTGCCTACGTCCACGGACCCAAGACAATCGGAGATATTTCACTATGAGAAAATAACAAGAGATTACAAAGTGTCACTCTAGAATTTTCTCTGTACCCAGTGAATCCCAAATGTAGCTAGTATAATTACAAAGCTCTCAAAAGTGTTTCCCACACTCTTTCTCTCTTCTATTTTCGGTGTTTTAAAAGATGTAGAAGATGCATCTATTTATAATGCTAGCACATAAATCTTAGTCAAGAAAATAGGCTAACCATATGGCTTATTTTCAAGCAC
>JANVCQ010000008.1:15363348-15374036 GCA_025531925.1 Erythroxylum plowmanianum | reverse complement strand
ACTATCCTCTTTTTCTAAATTACAAGGATTACAAGACTCTTTTCTATGATACAACATAGAGGACTCATCAAATGTAATATCCCTACTAATTACAAATTTAGGTGACTTAAGATCAGGACACTACAAACGATATCTTTTCACCCTTGAAGCATAACCAAGGAAAATACTTTTCGTAGCCCTAGGCTCTAACTTTCCCTCATTTACATGCATATATGCTAGATACCCAAATATTCTTAAAGTAGAGTAATCAGCAGGAGTACCTAACCAAACTTCCTTTGGAGTCTTGAAATTAAGAGGAGCACAAGGAAAGTGGTTGACGATGCAGCAAGCTGTAGCAATGGCTTCTGCCTAAAAATCAAGTGTCAACTTTGCATTAGAGATCATACACCGAGCCCTTTTCAAAAAAGTCCGGTTCATGCGCTCGGCAACTCCATTTTGTTGCGGAGTCATTCTGATAGTGTGATGCCGAGTAATTCCTTCATTCTTGCAAAATTCATTGAATTCACCTCCACAAAATTCCAAACCATTATTTGTCTGTAGTCGCTTAACATATTTTCCTGTATGCTTTTTAATCAAAACTTTCCATTGTTTAAAGGTTAAGAAAACATCATTTTTGTGTTTCAAGAAATACACCCAAACCTTTCTTGAATAATCATCAATAAAAGTCAACATATACTGGGCACCACCTTTAGATGGAACACGAGAGGGCCTCCAAAGATCAAAATGAATATAATCTAAAATACCTTTAGTTTTGTGAACAGCTGGAGAAGTGAAACTGACTCGTTTCTGCTTCCCAAAGATACAATACTCACAAAAGTCCATCTTACCAGTACTTTGACCACAAAGTAGGCCTCTCTTGTTTAACAACATTAAACCTTTCTTACCCATATGTCCCAAACGCATGTGCCACAATTTGATAATGTCACCATCAGTAGAGACTGCCGCAGCACTTATTACTGTAGATCCCTGCAAAACATACAAACTACCAGACCTGCAAGCTTTCATCAATATAAGAGCACTTTTAGAAATTTTCAAAACACCACCTTCAACCGAGAACTTGCACCCTTGAGAATCGAGAGTGCCTAAAGAGATGAGATTTTTCTTCAAATCAGGAATGTGTCTAACGTCAGTAAGTGTTCTAATGATACCATCATATATTTTGATCTGGATTGTACCTTTACCAACAACTTTACAGGTAGTATTATTACCCATCAAAACAATTCTATCATTCAATAACTCATAAGTGGAAAAACATTCCCTGTCGGGACTCATGTGGTAAGAACAACCCGAATCTAAAATCCGCTCTTTATTAGACCTAAGTTTATCTTCTGTGACTACAAAGATAATTCCCTCATTCTCATCTTCTGTGGTTACAAAGATAAAACATACAATGTATCTTTTAGGAGAATAGCTATATCGTTTTGATGGTCCAACATGATGAGATGAACATGAGAGTTAGAATTTTTAACAACTGCTTCAGAATTATCAAGTAAGGTATTTTCAGTATCTTCAAGAATGGCATTGTTAAAAGAAAAAGACTCATTCGCAATAGGTGAAGTGTCAGAGGTCTTTGCAAAGATTGTTTCTCCATTTTGATGAGTTTACAAGTCACACTCATATAAATGTTCTAACAAAATGACATGTCTTTCAGGATCATAACAAAGATAACCTTTTTGTTTTTTTTTTCCTATAACAAATTTAACAGATTTTGCTACGATTTATTATGTTTATGATTAGGAAGAAAACAGACCTAAGAATACAAAGTGAGAATAGAGGGGACAAGACCATTGAAAGACACACTGGAAACAAAAAAAAAAATCACACAATTCAGTTCTATTGTATTCTTCACCCAAGTCCGAATGAAAATTTACCAAAAAGGCAATATTATTTTAGGAACTTCATATCGATTTCGTAAAAATATATCCACGTAAACCTTGTGGCGTGACCCAATACGCTTGCTGAACTCCAAGCGATTTTTCTCGGACTGGAGCTCGCGTGGGACCGTGGTATCTGCCGTCTTATTGTTGAATCGGACTCACTGGAAGCCATTCAATTGATCCGAGGCTCGGCTGCCCCATATCATCCTTCTTCTACCGTTATTGCAGACATTCGCCTTATGCTGACTCGAGCGTGGGACTGCTCCATCACACACACCTTGCGAGAAGGCAACACTTGCGCCGATTACTTAGCGAAACATGGCTCCTCCCATCTCCAGCGATGGCAGCTTTGGGAGACGCCTGATTCACTGCTCCAATCTCTTTTGTTGTTTGACGCGGGTCCTGGTGCGTTGTTGCGCCCATAGCCTGCCTTCCTTCCCTTGTCTAACAAAAAAAAAAAAAACCTTGTGGCGTGACCAATAAAAAGGATAGAATAACAATATCGCGTATGTGTGGTTGGATACGGGAGGTGGTCCTAAGCATCACTACGAACTAAATTAAACGGCGAAGAATAATGAGACGTACCAAAAGGAAAAGGAAGTCTAGGATTTGAAATCTCTGCATTTTTACATGAATGATGCCCTCCTCAGCCTCTCTCTATTTTCTGCCTTTTGTTACTAAGCCCTTCTTACTTTTCCCTCCTCTTCTCTGATTACCATTAGTGGGTGATGAAGAGCAGCTGTTGCTTGCCGCCTGATACCACTGTTATGGTACTGATAAAACAGAGAAGATAAGGAATGGAAAAATTTGCACCTATTACAACTATACCAAGAAAATGCTCTGCATAGAGCTTACAATCATCAGACAATGCAAGAAACTAGGAAACAGAAAAGATATGCTTCATAACAAATCAACTGAAAAATGGACTCCACTACTGATAAATCCCAATACCTATGACCCCTAACTGACTGTTCTAAATACTCGATCAAACAGCTAAACAAATTATTCCTAGCACTTATTGCATAACCTCACTGAGTAATTTGTTAATGGCGAAAGGTTAGGAAAAATTCAAGACGGAATTGCGTCTAGAGTCTTTCTGTTTGCATACTTCAAGTAATTTCATACTTAAAATGTCTTTCATTAATGGGAGTTTGGTATAAAGCTCTTCTGCAACAGAAAATAGTGAGAGTTAGTTGCCAAAGATTATGTGTTTCAATCTTTGCAGGATTTGTTTTCAGAAGCTTGTAATAACAATTTTACAAGCTTTGAACTGCTGAGATTTTCAGGTATTTCCTCTGTTTCTTGTGGTGAGACCCCATTTCCATTTCTTGCTTCAGACAACTTTCGTTTGATCTTCAATTCATTTTCTAGCTGAACGGCCTCGTTAATACTTTGTACTACTTTGTCAAAACAAAGATATCGTCCACAAGCTCCATAGTCCATGGCTTCATAAACACGGACATGAGCTTCCGCCACCTTCTTTACTTCTGCAGTTGCTAGAATGCCTCGTTGAAGCATGATTGAGCCACCTATACAAAACTTCGTCAATTTTGAGAGAACAAGACCATAAATAAAAGAGAGAAGGCTACTCAGAAACGGGTATGATGTATAAAAACTTGAGCTTGAGCTAAGTTTGTGGAAGTCGATCTAACGTAATGACCTTTAAGATATGATATGGACGTTTCTTTGTGAGCATGCGGGAAGGAATTAGCCATGAGAAGGGCAGGGCAGAGAGTGACAAGGTTCACTTTTAATTCTTTAGACTTCCTCCAAGCAGCTCTTTCTGCTGTTGTCTTCCCCAAAGCAAGCCACAGCTGTTTTCCGTTCCAAAGAGATAGCCAAGTTCAGGTTTTGATTGATAATGATTCAAATCAGTGACAGATTTGGAGTAGGAAAGTTTTTTCTCAACAAAACAGAAAGGTACCCTTTCTTCTCTGCAGAATTCCTCATCGCTCCAACATTTTTCACTGATAATCCTATCTGGAGTTTCACGAGTCCAGATGGAAGCAAGAAGAGAAGAAGTGAAGATGCATCTCCTCACGTAAGCTGCCCTACCACAGGCTTCAATTACGTTCCTTGCAGCCTCAGCCTCAAGAAATGCCATTTGTTCCTGAAATTATTGAGCAAGGGAAATCAGGAAGAGAACACCGCAATTTATTTTTTTTAAATCTTGGGGGCTCAATGTACCACAGGGCTTCAAATAACTTCATCATTATATATATATATATAATTAAAAATAAAAAAATTTAATATTTTTAAAATTTTGGAAGGTCCAGTGCATCACTGGGCCCCATGTGGCTCCGTCAATGAAGAACACTTTGACCCTTTTTTTTTTTTAAGATATTTATATTATGAATGATAAACCTTATGATTTGGAATATCATCTACTTGCAAACACAATTAAGATGACAAATTCATGGAGGTTGTCAATTTTCATGACTTAAATATCAGAAATTGTTGACTGGACTTGACAATTATATAATATTTATTCATAAGCACACCCATAGGAACCATGGATGGTACGTGGGATTCTGACTTACGGAATAACCAGAGATTCCATGTGGATCAATGAAGGAGGATGTATGGAAAACAGCATGGCATCCTCTAAATGCATTGCAAAGGCTGTCCAGATCCTGCATCTTTGCCACTACAACATCATGTAGTTTGTTTAGCTCTTCTTCTTCAATTAGCCTCTTCATGTCTTCAAAATCCACTGCATGGCAAGAACAGAGCTGGCTGAAGAAACTTGGAAAACATAGTACAATACTATAAGAAGAAGAAGATCAAAAATAATCTTAAAAAATTGAAGCTGACATGCAAGAAGCATTTATGAGTTACCGAAAAAGTTAGGAAGGTAGATCCCGTGCCAATGTTAAGAATAAGTTGCTAGTTGAATGAATTACAAGAAGAGTTATTTATTTAGTTGTATATAGCAGGATTCTTAAATTTAATGTTTTATGTGATGACCAAGTACGTAAGAGCTGTGTAAATTCATGCTAGATGTTAGTGATACAGGTACAGGGAGTTATTTGCAAACCTGGATTTTGAAGGGTAACTCGAACAAGGTAGCCCCGAGCCAAGAGTTCCTTGACGACATGGGAACCCAAGAATGAGTTGCCACTGGTTACACAAACCAGTTTAATCTCTGTACTATAACTCAAAAACGCATTTCCATCACATAACTTTCTTTCTTCTGTCAAAGCCACTTTACACATCTCTCTTAGCAGCATCATTGCTAGTTTATTTAGGAGAAGACTGGGCAAGTTTTCCTTTATAGAAAGCAAAGGCTGACCATAGTGTGGTAGATGAGAAGATTAGATGGAAAATGCACGAGGGAGGTAAGTGTTGTCCTGTGCCTGCCGCCATTTATTTGTCAAGTGCATAATTAAGGATAGACATATTAGTGTGACTTAGCTTTTAGATGTCAGTCACATCAAGTAGTTAATTGTTGAACTAAATTACGGAATTGTGTCTGCCCATCAATGTCAAGGACGGGAATGTAGTGTAGTCAACTACCTTAAATACTATTTTCAGTTAGCAACACCTATCCTAACACCAAATCAACAAGAGAACCCACGGCTTGATTCTCCACTGGGTAACAAAAATTGGAATAAAACTATTATTATTACATTACATTAGCAAGTAATCTTTAAATACAAAGGAAGGCTAGAAATACAATAACGAATGTATGTGACAAAGCATACAAATTGAGGAAATCATACAGGAAAAAAAATGCTGTTAGTTAAGACAAAAAGAAAAGCCACCAGGTCGTTGTACATGGGCCTGAACAAGCGAGTCCGACACATCTCACGTCAGCTGTTACCAAACCTGATGTGCTGCGTAACTTGGGAATAGCTCAGAATTTTCCATGTCAAGCTTTCAATCCAAATACATATATATTTACGGTATATAACTCCCCCTGTCACCACGATCTCCACTCCTCCAGCTACTTTGAGTATGGTCAAAGAAATCTGAACTGTAATCTTGACTACCAAATGCCAACCTCTGAAACATTCTGATTTGTGCTGACTGCTCTCTAGAGTCGTATATTTCACTTTGGCCAGGTCTCACTCCATTGGATAGATCTGACAACTCATCTAAGGAGTCTAAAGCTCTCACAACCTGATAGCCAAAAATTATCAAGTTAAACATCTCTAAATCAAGAGCACTACTTGAGGGGAAACAATGCAACAGGTACAATGGTTACCTGACTCATTCGAGGTCTTTTTGCAGCTGAATGACGCACACAAGCTGCAGCTGCCTCAATCATTCTGAACATTTCACCTCCAACATAATTCCGGCCTAGCTTTGGATCAACTAATGCTTCAAAGTCTTCTCTCTCAAGTGCTTCAGTAAGCAATGGTCTAGCCTGAGCACAAATTTCAAAGCCAAATTGGCACGTTGCATAAGAATATGTTGCCAGAGAATCAAGTTCCAAACAGACTCCCTATCAATCACTCCTTTATTTCATGGATCCCACGTGAGGGGATGCAGCACGCAGGATGTGATGATACAACCAAGCATTTGGGAGAATAGAAAGGCAACTACTATCCTAGGAATTAAATACAAACTTATAGAAAAACAGTTCAAGATATAGAGATGCAACAATATGCTACAATACAAAGAACCCAAAAGCACCAGAAGAATATTGAGCTAATAGCTATAGTTGGCATGCTAAAGGAAAGTAAGCTAAAGGAAATTAATGCATTTGGAATGATCGCATTCGCTATTACAAACGTAACAATAGAAATTTAGAACTAACTTCAACATAACAAATCATGCTATAACCATGATAGAAATTTAGAACTAACTTCAACGTAACAAATCATGCTATAACCATGATAGAAATTTAGAACTAACTTCAACGTAACAAATCATGCTATAACCATGATAGAAATTTAGAACTAACTTCTAATGCTAGCTGACATGATTAAATTTTAAAAAGAATTGACTAAGCTACGAAATTTTCTGACATCTTTTCAATCAAAATATATCAGAAAATATCCATCAAACTCCAGAAAATATGGCATTCAACATTTTTATGGGACATACCCATTCAACCAGGCTTTCATCCCCCAATGGTTGAGACGCATCAACGGGCTTCCGGCCTGTAATCAACTCCAAAAGCACAACCCCAAAGGAATAAACATCAGATTTTTCGGTCAACTTGCCACTTGTTGCATATTCTGGAGCCATATATCTGGAAAATCGAAGTTCAATCCATGAGAAAGCAATGAAATAAGAAATCTGAACTCTAATAGACATATTATTCCTTAAATAGGTACTTGCTAAAATGACATCATTCATAACCAACAATTTGATACAAAAGTATAGAACACGCACAGACTTCTAAAAGAAATAATAGTCAAAAGCAAGAGGAGAAGAAATTGTGAATCATTAAGTAATGCGAGCTTCTACTACTTCCTTTTTGAGAGAATAAGCCCAAATGCATAGCATTTTACCCCTAAGAAAAGAATCAAAACCAGTTATCAATAGAACCCCCCATGGATCACATACCCAAAAGTTCCCATCACACGGGTGGTTACATGAGTATTTGACTCCAGTTCCAGTGCTAGTTTTGCGAGCCCAAAGTCTGAAACCTGTAATTTAGATAATCATACGGTTTGAGAAACACATGCTGTTAGCTAAAAAGTTTCCAATGAAGGAAGAAAAGCACCCCCCAATTTTATCTAAATTTGATGTATAAACCATATTAGGCATCTCCGCACTATATTACCGCCAAGAGGGTTACTTATATAATAAGCGGGTCAAGAAGCACCCCAACAGAATTTTGATTGAATAAAGTGCTTAGCTATAAAACCATTTCTCCGGGGGCTGTCAATGATCAACAATATCTATATGTTCAGAAAGACGCATACCCGAGCTTCGTAATTGCTATCAAGAAGGATGTTTGATGACTTGATGTCCCTGTGAATAATGCGAGGATGGCCTGAAATGTTCAAAAAAAACAAGGGAAAATGTATAAATTGTGACAAAAAATAGATTTGAAGAGAGAAAATACAAAGAAGCACAGTTTTAATTATATGTGGGGACTAAGGCAAAGTTCCAAAAGCTTCCTAGACGATCATGTGCTGTTGACTTGATAAGTTTACCTACACTTGCAAACAGTATCAGTAGTGATCCTAATCAGACTTATCTTAGGAGTGACTGAACATGCTTCTAACAAACACTTAACTGGCCCGTGAGAAAGCAAAATTTTATGCTTAAATGGCAAAATTTTGCATGTAAGGAAAAGAAAATGTCCCTATTCAAAAGATTGAATTGAAATTTTTTCTTTAAAAGACTGGAATGTAAATCAGAAGTTAAAATAGAATTGAAATAATAAAAAGTAGAAAATTTACAGTCTTCATGGAGGTAAGCTATGCCACGAGCTGCACCAGCAGCAACCTTGACTCGGACTGCCCAATCCATAATTGGTCGCCCTTCACCTGAAATGGTGCATAAGGATGCAGATAATGCATTATCATAGGATTTCCAAACCAGATCACAGTCCATAGCAAGGTGAAAGAAAGCAACGGGCTGACAACAAGGATAAAGAAAATCGGAAATGAGAGGGAGAAAATGAAGAAAACTAGAGTCCAAAATACCCAATCCTTAAAGCTGAAATACATTCTCTAATGTCTTTTGATAAAAAAAAGAAATCCAAAACACTTCTCTATTCAATGAATAGAGCATAATAATGTGAATCTACCTAGTAATCAACTAGTACCTAATTATTAGGCTATTGACCAGTCATGTTAGTTCTTTTACAGTCTGCTGAATGATTCTACCAAGCACCTTATTGATAAAACTATCCAATACAAACACAATTTTTTATGAAAGAGATATTCCATGAGTAAGTCTGCATGAAATGCACTTATGATATAAAGCGCACTCAAAATGGAGGACTTTACCCTTTCAAAACTTAGATACGTATCTTACCATGGAGATGATAATGTAGAGTATTGTTTGGAAGGTAGTCATACACAAGCAATCTTTGATTCTCTGATATACAGTAACCCACCAGAGAAACTAAATGCCGATGATGTACTCGGCTAATAATCTCAACCTCTGCCCTGAACTCACGCTCTCCTTGTGAACCACCAATCTTTAATTGTTTTACAGCTACCTCTCTTCCATCAGCAAGAATGCCTTTGTAAACACAGCCAAATCCACCTTCACCCAAGAGATTCTGTGTTGAAAATCCATTCGTGGCTTGAGCTAGTTCATTATAGGTGAACCACGATTTCGAATTATTTACTCCACCAGACTCTGATGGGGAATACACAAAATCACTGCCAGGAGGACTTCCTTGAAGGGGGACTGGTGGGTAAGCCCTTAGAAATAGTGACTCTGAATTGCAAAGACAATTTTCAATAAATTTACTCACATTTTGCACCAGAATTTGGCAATACTTTCTGGTGAGTTCAAAATTAGGCTTTCATTCAAGAACAAAAAATTATCTTGTAGAAATACGACAACATAAATTATTCAATATAACCTGAAACCAAAAGAAGCTTCATTAAATAGCATATATACTGAAATTCTCTTCATTAGAACAGCCATCAGGCACCATATAAACTGAATTTGTTGGTTCAAGTAAAGGTCCCAAAGTGATCAGTCAATTTAAAATAAACAAGGATTGATATTAGGTCAACAATAATGGAAGAAACATTAATTCCGTGAAATGGCTCATAAGACCTTTCATGATTGGTTTTCCTGATATCAAATAGTATGGACGGACCATAAAAACTGCCACTGAATCAGTAAATTGCACTTGGTGTGGAGAAAAATATTACTAAGTCTCTATGAATTAGCCTTCAAGTGCAAGATATAGCTGCATAACCTAATACCACATATTATGAGATCAGAGATCCACTGTGTCTGGTAGGAATTGGTAGTCAAATGTGTTTGTCTTTCTAGATTGATATTTACACATCATATCCGTGCTACACTGACCAAATTGCATACGATAATACTTCAAGCAATAGGTGACTACACAAGTGCTGCACCAGCAAAAGTTTTGGAGTAGCAGTGTACCAAATCAAAACCAAACCAGCATTTAATGCCTTACCTGAATTAGAGGAACCAAATGGTGAAGGCATGACATACCCAACGTTAGATTTAGATCGCTTTCTCTTTCGTTTATGTACAATCCACACGGCCATAACAAGAAAACTAAGGATCACAAACCCAACCACAATGCCAATTGCAATTGCACCCCCAGAGCTAAAACCTCCACTATTTGTGGATGTTGAATTTGCAGTAATATCAGGACCATTTGTTGCTCTTGCAGTTGGTTTCTCAGTAGGTATAGAGGGAAAGGTTTCATTGCTACGACTTCCATTTGCTGATGAATTCTGCGGCGGAGCCGGACTTGTGCCTGGTGGCAATATAGAAGGTGTAGAAGGAACTGAAGGAGGCGGTGATGGCAAAGTGGATACTGGAGGAGGTGGAGAACCTGTGGCAACTGGAGGGCTACTAGGTGGTGGAGAATTAACTTCAGGAGGTGATGGAGAACTCTTGGGAGGCTTTGACACCGGTGGAGGAGGTGGCGAATTGGTCAAGGGGGGTGCAGGGACATCTGCGGGAGGAGGTGGAGAAGGAGAAACAGCCTGACGTGGCGGAGGTGGTGATGTCACAGGAGTTGTTGGAGAGGTTTGTGGAGGGAGAGGAGGAGGAGGACGCAGTCGAGGAAGCGAGACAGGGTGGCTCGCTGGACGGCCAGCTCCAGGAGGAGGCACAGGGCGAGGTGCTGGTCGAGCACACCGCGGCGATCCTCGACCAGCTGGAGCTGGCCGAGTCGGCGCT
>JANVCQ010000008.1:15347927-15363248 GCA_025531925.1 Erythroxylum plowmanianum | reverse complement strand
GAGGGGCTGGTGGTGAGGATGGGGGAGGGGATGGAGGTGGTGCAGACGGTGGAGGTGTTGACGGAGATGGCGGTGGCGGTGGCGGTGGTGATGATGATGGTGTGGATGGAGGGGGAGCGGCTGGTGTTGCTGGTGGAGGGGATAGAAGTGGTGGAGCTAAAGAATTTGATGGACTAGAAGACACAGGTGGATTAGTCGTCTGGTTCAGCTGAGTAGGAGATGAGGATGAAGAGGTCGGAGAATTTGGTTGCGGCCCCGATGACCCGGATGTGGACGGGGGTGGTGGTGAAAGTGTAGTAGGGGAAGAATTTGGTGAAGGTGATGATGTTGTGGAGGCCATGTCTGTGTCAAACTGTTAAATGTATATATGAAACTATATACTCATATCCAAATTGCTAAAATGTCTTTTCACTTCATAAAAATCTCATCTTGATTAACACGGAAAGAGCATTAACTCACATGTGGAAGAAGTAGTCAATAATGCAACTTTTACGACATCAAGCCCCCAAAATCTGGACATTAACGCACAAAAGAGACGCAGTCTACCTAGTTTGAGTTGTCTAAGAAAATATCCATGTGCTCCACAGGACTTAAAGGAAAGCCCAGATTCGCAAATGCCAAGCAGGATGCATTCAGACAAGTTCCTCAGTAGGTAAAATCCAGAACCAACATGTAAAGATTCAGTAACAAAGAGGTCAACTAAACCGATTCGACTCCGAAAACTTGCTTCCTTGAGGCAAAATCGGAACTCTCCAACGACATCGATCAAAATCCAGACTTTGGTACTGTGGTCCTAAGTTCAGAAGGGCAAATGCAGCACTACCCAGATTGCCAAAATACCGAAAAAGAACCCTAGAAGCGCAAAGCTGTAGAACGTGGTACCAATCTCTCTCTCTCCGTGCTGTCAAGTTGAAGTTATTTGAGAAATTGGAGAGTATGATAGTGGGCTTATCAAGAAAGCTCTTTTCTTGCCAGGAAAATGGTGAAAGGAGGAGGAGATGTTTGACTCAAAATATACTCAAGAAACGTGGGAGCCACTTGGACTGTGGACACAGCCTTTCACTTCCACATGTATGTACGTATATATATATATATGTATGTATGTATGTAAGAATGTATGTATCGTATTCGTATGCAAATTCAACGCGGCATT
Organism: Erythroxylum plowmanianum; assembly: GCA_025531925.1. NCBI lineage: Eukaryota > Viridiplantae > Streptophyta > Magnoliopsida > Malpighiales > Erythroxylaceae > Erythroxylum > Erythroxylum plowmanianum. The sequence goes on along the minus strand of JANVCQ010000008.1, from coordinate 15,362,095 downwards.
CCCATTGTACTTCCAATCACTGAATCACACCATGTTCTGGTCTCGTCTCGTCGCCATCATTTCTCTTTTATTGCTTTTCTTTAGACGTGGAACAACCCGACTCCCTAATATGAATTTCCTACATTTCGTTACCAGTAACTAAATGTCGTGGCAACTTTTCTTCTAAATCTTCGCCATCAAATGCTAATATTTAATTCTGATCATATCTTTTAAATTGGCCAAGTGTTGAACAAGTTTATAAGATGATTATGAATTAATAAATTAACTTGACAAATTGTGCAAGTCGTCTGTCATATTACATTCTTAATGTCTATTTATGAAAGTGTAAAGTCAAGTCATCATGCAATTCACAAAAGTTAGCGACTAATTGTTTACTAATAGGACTTCCTTAATTGATGTCACACATTATTATTATTACATTTCATAATTATTTTAAGTTGAATTGAACTGAATCACATGCTATTGAATCAAATTGCAAAGTAACTGTATAAATATGCGATTGAGGTTTTCAGAAATTGTCATCAATAACAGAATCTTTAATTTGATCAACAGTTGCTGTAAATATTACTTTGTAAATTTCCGTCGTGTGCAGTAGGATCCTGGGATGGCATGTACAGCGCTGCGGAGGTATATTATAGTATGGACCAGAAGGCAAGGGGGAAGTTCCCTGGAGTAATAGACAAATCACATAGATAAAAAATAAAAAGGATTTTTTTGTTTTACCAAAATTCCAATTATAATATGAAGGTAGTAAGTATAAAGGAGAAGAAAGTTCATTAACTTGGCACTTAAAAATAAAAAGACGGTGGGTGTAACAAATGAAGGAAGTAGCAGTTTTCTTGCTTGGAAGTCAATCTGCGACGGACAGCTATGAAGGATTCCTTTGGATGCAAACGTTGAATTGTTTCACCTTCTTCTTATTGATCCCACCCAACCCATCCCTGTATATATTATATTCAAATTATCATGTGTTTGCATAATCTTTTTTGCTTTTTAACAGCTAATTTGAGTATTATGTTAATAACATTGACATATATTGTTTATACCACGTGCATTTTACTATTATTTTTTGTCAAAAGTTTAAGAAAATTAATTTTCAAAAAATAAAGAATCTCAATATTGCCTTTTGATTTAAAAAAAAACAGAAGAATCTACAGTCGCTATCTTTTAAATATACATTGGGTAAATTTTTGAATTGATGCAATAGCTTGCAAATCACATCAACCAGATATTTCGCATTACGCAAGCCCTGTACGATAAGTTCGATCAAGAGAACATAAATAGAAAGATTTGAATACATAAAATCTTTTGACCTTATGTTCTGTACTTTACCAACTCGACCATTCTTAGAGGACTTTTTGCTGATGATGTGAAGAAATGTTTTTAGCTTTATATGTAAAGAAAAAGAATGTATATATACAATTACTTTTACATCATAAGGTTACAAATTCCATCTCACATATAAACACTAATTTTCTCTTTCGTTAAGTCGTTAGGTTCAATATGCTTGTATGACAAAGAACTATTAATTTTATAATTTCCACTTTTTATTTTGTAAATACGAAGTTCAATCAAAACAAGGAAAACTTTATAATTTCTGGACATTTTCATCAAAGATTTCCATCGTACAGTATACATACAGATAAATGGATAGATATAGATATATCATTTTCATGAGTCAGCGAGTCCCTTGTTACTATTATCATATAATAACGGATCCATCATCCTTGGATTGAAAATGAAGCACCCACTACGAAGAAAGTCTCCGCCAGAACGAATTCAGCTGAGACATCTTTCGACTTCCATATCACCGAAGTGGCTTATTTAGATTTAGATTTGAGAGAAAAAAAATAAAAAAGAAACAAACTAATTGCATATAGGATCAATTATATTTTCAATTTTCAATTTACATTTAATTGATTTTTCAATATTAACTACTGAACACAATGTTCTGAATGTCGAATCAATATCGATGCTGGATTTTGATCTGATACAATACAATACCAATGATGGTCAGCATCGAATATTGTCTTATATGATTTTTAAAAAATATATATGGTCTCTACATTTTTTACAATTATAAAATAGTCCCTTATTATGTTGTGCTATAAAATTTAATTTTACATTAATTAAGTCTAGGTTAGGTAGTTTTGGATTGGCCTGGCCTGTGATTAATAAGCCAGGCCCTTAGTTGACCGAGTCTCTAGCTAGACCTCTATACTTACTTAAACATATAAGTAATGTTCTAAATGGATTTATCATATAAGGTCAGTTTAGCTACCTTGTTCTCTAATAATTACCCACATTTTTATTTAAATGTCTTCATACTTTAGTCAATGAGACTTTACTACTTCTTTCATAAGAAAAAACATAATATGAGATATTCCTTTTACATTCTATTAATGTCCAGTCTTAATAAAATAATGACTAAAAAGAATTTAGAAATAATACATATATACAATATGAATTTCATAGTTATAATCTCATCATAATTTCATTTGCAATGTATAATTATCCTATAGACTTTATCATATACATCTAAATATGCACAAGATAAAGAATGTCTTTAAATTATTTTGTCACTAAATTGCAACCAACTGATTAGCCTTAGGGCATAAACCAACAATCTCCGACTTTACACATAGTTAATCGTTTGAGTATCTTATATCATATCACTATATGACAATCATACTACTGCTAAGATATTGACTTAATGAGACAATTTTAAGATTTTTAATAGTGAGCACTTGCATAAATCTTACAAGTTTCACTTAATTATCATTATAATTAAGAAAATTTATCTAAATACATTATTAGATTTTTGATGAGACTTTAGCTCTTTTTACATGCCCAATGGCTCTAATATTTCGTATTACTCTCATGAACAATGCAAGGAACTATATTAAGTTCATTAAAAAACTTATTGATCCAATTAATCATTTCTTTTACACGAAAGAATATATTATGGCTTAATTAACAATTATTGCCACATTAGAAGCTTTTTAATCTCTAGATAATATTGTTCTAAATTAAATATACCTTAATCAGGATTTACTCATAAAGTCCTTATCACCTTGAACACACTTATCAACTCATAGAATAATGCATATTTTTAATACTTGAAAAGTATCAGATATCCTAAATACTAAAAACTTTTAGTACATTATCTATGCACTTAGAATTAAAATTGGTAATCAACTTCCAATCTATCTCTATAGATATAATTCTCATAATCAAGTTGTTACCTTTTCATATCCAAAAAGAGTTATTCTTAGGTTATTATATTTTCGACAATTGAAACTTAGAGTTGTTGTTCTCTACGGGCAGTATATATACTCTCAGTGAAGAGGACAACTATATTTCAACAAATCTTTTTGTAGACATGATAAATTATAATTATCTCAAAATAAACTACTTGAATTCATCATGAAAGTGAATTTCTTAATGTCTCATATCCTTTCAACTATACATCAAATGTATCAACAAAGACATTAATTTCAATTGGATGTATTATCGTGAGATTTGAACTTTTCAAGTTTTATCTTACTTCACTACTTATCTTGAGAACCATTTTCTTATAAGTATACATTGAAACAAACAACTCGTTCAATAGATATGTAAAAGTATATCCAATATTTTGGATATCTCATAACTTTATATTAACAAATTTAGTTATAATTAATGGATAATGTGTGCTTTTATCAAACATTACGTCCTTAAATCATGAACTTTGACTCTTTCAAAGACTTGGTGTTTCATATCTGATATGAAATATTGTTAGTTAATTTAATTGGAACTATTAAAGGTAATTCATTATACAAGAAATCATTATAGAAGAAATAAATATTGCAATATATAATATCTCATACTGTATATTCCTCCTTATATAAAACCGTGCTCTTATAAAATTTTATTGTGAAGGTATTCACCAAAGAATCTTATTTCTTATAGATAGCCAAAAATTTAAAGCTCACCACATCGGTCTCATCAAAGTGCTTCAGCATTCTCAATACTTAATTTTTACTTAAATTAACCTTTCAAAATATTTAAATCATTTTTTCATTTAATATATATGACTATATCATAGAAAGTCATTAGTAATCTAATGAAATTCAATTATCATTATTTTATGAATTGTTATTCCATCCAATACATAACATGTATAAATTTAACAATCTAATACCATCATCATCCTTTTACTAAACGTTAATTTGGTTATTCTTCAACTTGACAAGTTTCATATAGTTTATAATAAAATAAATACATATATATAACTTTATTATTTGTATCATATTGATTTAACCAATATGGCATGAAAGGATAGTCTCAGTTATCTAACTTTGTATTCTGGCCATTTTTGTTAAGCATAGGTCTCCTTTGATCTAACACTTACAAACTATTTGCATAAACTTGGATCATCTACTTTTATTCAACAATCTATTTTTTATCATGCCTTAAATATTATATTAATGTTGAATCTAAATTTGGAATCAAATACTCATCAGCATGAAATAAAAATATGTATGATCTTTATCATATCAAGTATAGGAAAGAAAAGTCATAAAATCATTTTCTTCTTATGACAGCCATTATCATTCTTTAACAAAGACTTTGATTGATGTCCATGTTTATGCTTTTAGTAGAGTAAATTGAATGAAACAATTCTATCAAGGAATTATGCAACATCCCACTACCATAAGGTAAATACCCGAATACCCGAAGGACATTCAAGTACATACCCTATGAAAATGATATGTTGGAGCAATAACAAATCCAACTTACACATGGCATCATTTAACAAACTAAAGTCACAAAATTCTTAAAATCATTCACTTCATTCATTCATAAAGCTTACACTGTTCCATCAAACAAATATTTACAAAACCTTATACAGGTTCTAGCAAAACTACAAAAATAACAAAAACTATATCACTTCTGGTGTTAGCTGACAAACCTCTAAGCCATTTCTCTATCCAAAAGATTTCTTAAGTCCTAACTAAGGAATTAGATCTCCTGTCTCGTACCTGAAAAGTCACATTACAATTTTTAATGAGTTTTGCAAACTTAATCTCTGCTTGTAAGACACTAACAAGGAGCATTAAATGGAGAAATGATGATGGGACCTCTACTAGATTTTGGACAAATTGTAGGTTGTTGAAACCATTTACTAACTTAATTGATAGGCATTACTTCCAAGAGGATGAAGAGGCTATGATGAGGGACTACATGCTGAATCTTGCTTTTTGGAATGCTGACAAAATGTTTGGGAGCTTACTGCCTGAGTATGCTCTTGCGGTCATCGGTTATCCACTTTCACAAGTGCAACACTTAGGTGATAGACAAATTTAGAAACATACTCCAGATGGAATTTTTATCTCGAAGTTAGCCTACTCTAATTTGTTATAGGAGGAAGGGCGATTTTGTATGGAGGATTGGACATGGTTGTGACGACTACCGGGGCCAACTTGTTGGATTTCCTTTTTATGGCTAGCTTGTAAGAAAAGAGTGCTCACTAACAGTTTACGACTTTAGTGGAAGATGGCGGTGGAGAGCACATGTGCTATCTGTAGGGCAGCTAAAAAGACCACGTTTCACCTATCTACGTGATTGCCCTATGATGTCTCTGGTTTGGCAATAGTTGGTGCTACCCCAACAATGGTTTACTTTTATAACTACTAGTTTGCTTGAGTGGCTTGATCGAAACCTACAGGGCGATGGAGTACAATTGTCAAGTGGTCTTAATTAGCAGTTAGTCTTTACCATTACGGCATAGCAATTATAAATTCTACGATGTTATCTTAGTTTGATACCTGATGAAGCGGTCATTGATGTCACTTCTAGTGTCTCCAACATTAGGGTAACAACACACGAATTACAACGTTGTGTTTCCAAGCGTCAAGGAGGTGTGCCTCCAGCTAGTTATATAAGCTGGTTTCCCTCATTTGTGCCTACTATCAAACTTAATAAGGATGGGGTAGCCCAAGGCAACCCAGTCGTTGCAAGGGTGGGGGGCTTGCTGCGTAATAGTAAAGATATCTAGCTGGTGGATTTCAAATTATACCTGGGTATTTGTTTAAACATCGTTATTGAGATGCAAGCCTTGCGGTTTGAATTATTGCTCACATGGAGAGTAGGGTATAAGATTATGGAGTGTGGAGTATGAATTAAAAGCCCAAGCACACTTCAAAATCCTATACCCTACTCTCCATTTGAGCAATAATCCAAACCACAAGGCTTGCATCTCAACTACGATATTTGAATTGGATGCCTAAGTGGTGATTGACCTTATTAGAATAGCCGAAGTTTTAACTCACCCATTAGCTGGTCTAATTTTAGATCTACGAGAACTATTAAGTAGGTGTTGGTCATGCTCCCTGCAACACATCTTGAGGGAGGGCAATGTTTGTATTGATGCTCTTGCAAAGGCGGCTTGTGATTTGATGGTGGAACGTGAGATATTAGCCGAGTCTCTAGGGGAACTACTTCCTGCTCTATTTGCCGACACCCGTGGTGTAACTTTTCCCAGAGGTATCCTAATACTTAATTACTGCTTCTCTTTGTTAACAAAAAAAATCTCATTTATAATAGGTTTTTGGACATTTTAGTAATTTAATTAAAATTATATTATAATTTCAGTTAAATTTTAATTATAATTACTAATAATTTTAATTAAATACCAATTATGCCCCAATAAGATCTAATATCTCATATTGATCCTTATTTATTAACTATCTTATATTTAATTATAAAGTTTCTCTAACTTTAGAATTAAGTCTAACTTGATTAAAATGTCTTTGCTCTCTTAACTCGATCTTTATGTGTGACTCATTAGGTTCCTAAATATATTATCAATTGATATAAATTATAACTAGCAATACATTATGACCACCTAAATATTTAAAAATGTCAAAGTGGTTTTGAATAATCTTTTCATGCATGATTTTCATATAATTTATTCTTTTCATCATACAATGTTCTAATTAGACATAGAAAATGAAATTAATGTTTACTCTGTTTTAAATCTAATCATACTTTTTCTCCATCATTAGCTATTGATTCAATTAATGAAATTTGTAAGCTATTTACAAAATGTCATTCTATCTTGGCCAAAGATTTCTCGAATTAATATTAATAAAAAATAATGGAACATTTTTTAATTACTTTAGGGTAATAAATTCTATCTTAATCATTTAACTATCTCTATATAGTCCATGTTATATCTAATGACTGCTGACTAAGCTATTGACTAAAACATGTCCTAAGTAGTATTGAAACATATTAATCCCTATATAAGATAACTTTGGAGATCTCAAGTTAATTGATCACTTATATAATTATTATAATGAGAATTTTCATAAACATACAAGTAATGTTCCAAATTGATTTCTTACATGGGGCCAGTTTAGTGAATTTTGTTCTCTATCAAGCACCCATACGTTTGTTTAAATATTTTTATATTTTAGTCTATAGGATCGATTATTTCCTTTACATGGAAAAGTATAACGTATGCTAGTCTTTTTACGTTCTATTAATATCTAGTTTTAATAGAACAAAGACTAAGAACAATTTATGGCTAATACATAAATGCAATATAAATCTCATAATTATAATCTCATCATAATTTCATTTGTAATATATCATTATCATACGAACTTTATCATATATATGTAAATTTGTACAAGAAAAATATCTTTAAATTATTTATCACTAAAGTATAAGCAATCGAGTGGTTATAGGACATAAATCAACAATAAATTAATTTAGGCCTTTTAAGTCAAGTTGCTTTCTTAATTTAGGTCTTTTAAGTCAAGTTGCTTTCTTTGTTTTTGTGGCCTCACCCTTTTGGTTAACCACTTTCTTCAATTTTGTCTTAACTAGGTGTCTTAACTCACTAAAATGCTTGGAGATGGAAATTTTAGGAGTTAATGAAATATCTTTAGTTCTTGCAAATCAAACAGTTATGATGGCACCTAACTCTTTCTTCTACTTAGTAAAGTAATATGATTTACGACTCTATTTAGACGTGACAATAGAGCCTGGGCTAGACCCAAATTGATCGAGTCTTAGGCCCTTTTTTAAAAAACTCAAGCTCAAGCCCGAGGCCCGACATGTATCACCAAAACCACATCATTTTGTCAAAAAAATTGTGTTCAGGTTTGCTGCTTGGGCCTAGTTAAGCCTTGGGCGAGCTCGACCCTCCTACAAGAGGGATCCCCATTGTGACAAGTTGCATACCAGTTAATCAGGAGATCTTATCTAGTTACATTTCAAAGGTGATTTTAGTTTGTTAAGTTGAAACTTGAAATGTTATAAATGAAGAATTAGAATACTGTTAATATGTAAGTTTTAATTTAATTTAATTAGTCATTTAATTGAAAATCGTTTCATAAAATAATTTATCATAATTACATGATTTTGCAAATATTATTTAATATACAATCCAAAAATAGCATTATAAATTTCGTCAATAGAAAAGTAATAAATATTAAAAGAAATGAAACTCATTTTTAATTGATTTCTAGATATATTAATAACCGGCAAAGGAGTAGTAGAACTCCTTATGATTTATGACCCATGTACAAGAGCCGAAAAAGTTCACCAACTTCAAAGGCAAAGGCATCATAGCACCAATTAAACTAAGACAACACCTAACATTTCTTGAGGATATATCACCCAATCCTGCAATGAAGGGGTCTGGAGAAATGAAGATAAGTGTAAGGAGAAATGAAATACTGGAACCAAGTATTATTGTATGAAACAAACAGAAATTCAGTGACAGTAATGACGAAACCAGCAGTGTTTTCCTCCTCCTTCACATTCCTCTTCCCCTTGATCGCCTCTACTATGAATCCACCATAAGAGGTTGGTGAGTGAGTTACCATCGTCATGGCCATTCAAGGTCCGTATTTTCTCCAAAGCAGTTTCCTTGTCATAAACCCCTTCCAACCCATAAACAAATCCTTTCCAACCTTCGCCAACTCCTTCCCTAGACAAAGCAGGCAGTGTCCAATTTACAAGCTCTCTCACAAACCCCACGTCAGAGAACAAAACCTCCGTTATTGGCGACAACGGAAGCAACTGAATTCCAAGCCTACACTCCCTCCACTCAGGAGGTGCAAACCAAAGTCCACTATCCCTTTTGTTAGACCACAAAACTCCAACCATCCTATTCTCTGAAGTGAAATCTTCTTCATACAAATTCTCACCCTCCCTCACTTGCCACCATGTTTGTGCTGCTTGTATCTCCAGTGCAACAAGCATGGATCCTATGGCCACAAGATGAGTGTCTCCATAGGCCAAGCCCATCAAAGCTGCTGAATAGTATGCATTTACAGCCTCACTTGAGCTCTCCTGGTTCCGCCCATCAGCAAATTCTGTTAACCCTCCAGCCCAAGAGTGCAATTTATACAAATCAAAGCACCGCAGACGTGGATAATTGCAACCTGATCTCCGACTCAAGTTCATAAAATCAGCCATCAGGGCATAAGCCTGTGGCCTGAACTTCCTCCCCCATGCCGGGTCAATTTTTGCAAGAACTGAAATTGCGTACACGAAATAACCCAGATGAAAATGGTGATCATTATAAACTCCAAATCCAAAGTCTGCGCCAGAATCAGTCGACCCTTGTTTGCTAATAAGCCCACCCCAAGTCCCATCATAAAGGAAACCATTCCCACCAAAACTTCCATCCAACCATGGCTCAATTGTATCCTTCAGGAACTTCTTAATTGCAGGAATCACATCAAGAAATCGTATCTCTTCAGCTATTAACGCCAATCTTGCTGCTCTAGCAATCAGTTTACCATAGAAATAAGATGATGTTGTAGTTATAGCTAACGGACTCAAAGACTCAACATCCTTGGACAGTGCAGATGCAATTTCTGCATATGATTCTTCTTTGATACCTTTAATAGAATGCCAAGTTATTGAAATCGGGTCTGGTTTCAACACCCATGAATCTCCGATAATACCAACAAGCTCACCATCAATGCTATTATACTTAAAATCATCCAAAACTGTAACATCAGAATCATCACCGGATAAAAGCTTGATATGGAGAGGATGTGCAAGCATAAGCAAATCACCCCACCCTTTCTTTTCCCATTTATACTCTAAACAGAAATGCTTAGAGAAAGATGCATCACCTGATACCGGATAACAAGGGCTGCAACGATCAAGAATTACTTCATAGTTTGGATCAGAGTTTGGCAGCACAGCAATCCTTATTATACCCGAAAATCCACCAGATGTAATCGAAGATAGGCTGTGACTCAAATTTATCGGCGACGACGAGTATATAAGCCAGGTTTGGTTGTTATTAAGCTTAATGTTGTACTTAGTGAGCGATGAATTCGAAGAGAAGGAAAGAATAGCATGAATAGTTGATATCAGAATTGGCGTATTGCCGGATACAGAACAAGTCAAGAAAGGGCTGCCTCTAACAAGAAAGAAGCGCAAGTTGGAAGAGGGTATCTCCAAAGTGACACTAAGATCACTATAAGAGGAAATTACATGGCTTCTTTGTTGATCTGGGCTGGTTTTATCTGCCGCAGAAATAGAGAGATCAGGGATAAAAATCTGGTAAATGAAAGCAGAGTTGTGGAAGCGCGACGGGTAGGAGACAGAAACGGAGGAAAGCGAAGATTTTACTAGATACGGGTGAAAGTATTCAGCTTGGTCCCCGTTGTTAAGAGTAAAGTTTTGGAAGAAAGAGTTTGTGGGTAGTGGAGAGGAGAGAAGAGAAGGTGAGAAGAAGAGGGAAGGATCAGGGAGGACAGAAGATTGAGCTTTTGGGAAGAGGAAGGGTATATTCTGATGTGGTCTGTGCGTATGCATTGTCGGAAGTGAGAAAGGTGGCTCTGGTAGCTGCGATGATGGCGGTGCCTGTTGTGAGGGAGATGGAGATGGAGATAGCGATGGAGATGGAGACGGAGATGGAGGTGGAGAAGGAGATGGCGGTTTATAGGGAGACTTGCGAGGTTTTTTGAAGGGCTTAGTAACTACGCGTTTGACTCGTCTCCTTAACTTCTTCAACATATCTACAGTAACACGCTTTGTGTCAGACGGTGGTGGAGGAATTATGTTATGTTATTAAGTTTGTTGGGATTTGGTTGAGAAAAAGAGAGAGGGCATGACCACTTTGAGTTGTTTCAGAGAGGACTTGGTCAATCACTTGGATTAAGAAGCTTGAATAAATTGGAAGTGAAGTTGGGGACGTCGGCGTTGAGGCGGTGAGGAATTGCTTGTATGGAATATGAATTGAGTGAAGGAATGGCAAAACAAACTTTGTGGGCGGGGGGTTTTGGAATGCTTAAGGTGAAAGGCATTCAAGGACTTTTTCCAATTTTGCTGATGAGAACTAATCCTTTACAGTGGAAGTATTTTTATCAAATCAAAACTAATCCTTTACAATGGAAGATTATCATTATTATATGAACTTATTAATATGGAATTGCCTTGCCTTCTGTAGTGAAAAAGGTGGTATTCCTCATGTTAGGAATGCTATTGGCAAATGGGCACAAAACAAGAGAAGAAAGTCATAACAGAAGCTACCTTTGAAGGAAATCAAATTCGGCAGGCAAAGCCTTATGTTCGTTTGTTTACTAACAAAACAAATAAACAATTGTAAGAGTTGAAAGTGAAACTAATCTTAGATGTCACTCAATTTAAAGGTAAATTCAATTGATTCATGGCCTCCGCTATTTATTTTCTTTATCTTTTAATTCTTCCTTGCATAGATAGGACTCCAAATTGGCCCAAAACCCATCACAATCCCCTTAGATGTCAACCGAACCGATATACCAAAACCAAGCCCATTTCCTGAACCCCTAATCACCGGTTTGTTACCCGCTGCCCACTGACACAGGCGATTTAGACTCAGAGATACAGCAATCATGGCCGGACTTTTGCAATGGGCAGCCGACGTGGTCGGTGGCCACGGCGGCAGTCTAAACGACCAAACAGACAATATCCCAATTGTGTTCACTCAAGATCAACGCAATTACGTGCAAGAACTGGACCGAAAAGCTCTCTCTCTCACCCGTTCCATCCAAGATCTGCGGCTTAGACTTCCTCCTCCTGACATCTCTCAACGCCTCCCTCATCTTCTTGCCCACTCTCTCGCTTCTAACGCTGCTCTTGCCCTCCAGTTGAACGCTCACTCTGCCACCAAAGAGCAGGTCATGCATAAAATTGCAATCTTTTTACTCACACTTATCTGGATTCGTGATTTTTATGGGCCTTTCTTGGATATTTATGTTGTTCCTTGTTGAGTTTGGATTTTTTAGTAGATTGATGTTTGTTAGTGGTTAATATTGGGTATATCGAATAATGATCCTCTCTATCCGTGCGTCAACATAATACTTTCTTGTTACTGTATGCAGTGTTCGATTGCTGGATTGTGGTTTTGAGTTGATTTGTTCATTTTGTTTAGTGTATGTATGTATTATACACTTATATTCAGAGGTTACTGTTTCTCTTTCTGCCTTTGAAATTCATATATCCAATTTGGAAGGAGCTCATCTTACGATGGTGGTCAGAGGAATGGGACTGGCCCCGGAGGTTTAGGATGCATACGTGGTAGATTTAATTATGCAAATAAGGGGTTGAAGCATATTTTCCAATTCATTTGGGATCGTGGATAGTCCACCAACTCCCGTTTGATTTCTCATGTGAAAGGTTTCCTATGAGCAGGCTCAATTGAGAGAGGTGACCCTTCAGGAAGAAAATGCTGCATATGAAAAAGCTATATCAAATTATGAGAACAAAATACAGGAGAAGCTGCACGAGGCTGATTTACTTCAAAGGAAGTTGCAGGTGGATTTTAGTTCTGAAAATGCTTAGTGCTCTATAATGAAATTGATAACTTAATTGTAATAATACTTGAACTGATACATCCGGACTTAATTCATTTAGAATAATCTTTGCAAGCACCCTTTCTAATATGAATTTTCCCTTCACATAGCCAGCATATCTATTTGAAAAGGATCTGATGGAACGTTGTCAAATTTACTAGCTAAATTTCTCTCTTTTTGTTCAAAATTTATTTGAGATTTTCATTTTTTTTCTACTTAATTAATGAAAGGAAATGAATGAGATAGAGAAAAGTCTGGAAGAAGAGCTTGAAAATGCAGAAAGGACCTTGCGTACCAGTCAATCTTCAAAACCTTCTGAATTAGTTGTATCTGTAATGAATGATGAAGTCGGACCAGATACAGAAGCTGCAAAATCTGCCATATTGGAAAAGATGGAGATCAAGAAAAAAGAACTGGTACAGTATTACCTTTTCTCTTGAGCTCATAAATTGTCACAAGTACATCCTCAATTTCCTTTTCCCACCAGAAAGGAGTTTCTCTCCTGTTAAAAAAAATATGTTTGATCCTCTCAGAGTTCAATGAAAGAAATTGTTTGCGATTTAGAGAGAAAATGGGCTGGAGTTCAGGAGAATGCACTGAAGCAGCCTACTCCAGGTATTCAACATTGTTATCGCTAGTTTAGTATTTATACTGTTTGCCGATGTCCAAACCAAAAGTTGAGCTTGATATTAGGCATTCAAGCGTTTTTATAAATCTCATAAAGTTGAGAGAGTAGTTCTCTTTACCAGAAGACATGAAGGATCCCAGGTACTTCAAAAGGTTTATGGCTTTATATCTTATTGCCTATGTTTCCATCAGGAGACACTCTTTGGGGCTAAAATGACTGTTAGATGAGACTTCTCTAGGTTATTGGGATTAATAAACTTTTTAAAGAGATTGAGTTCAGTTTGCCTATAATAGTGCATACTGATTTCTTAACTCGGGTATACTCTTTGGTCTTCACCTATGGGTGGATCTTCTTGAATATTAAGGAAAAATGAATTGGTTCTAATGTTAGAAGGATTTATACTCTGGAATACGGCTTATCAGGAAGGATTTAACTTGAGATATGTATGTTATGCAGCTCAGAGAGAGAAGATATTGGATAAACAGCTTCATAGCCTAATTGAGCAACTAGCAGCAAAACAGGTCAGTTACAGTTTGTATTTTTGTACTCGTCTAACCAATCCATACCTTGACTTAATGGTTCTAAAAATTTACTTACTGTTGCTAGGCGCAAGCAGAAGATCTTGTCAGTGAAATCCATTTGAAAGAGATGGAACTAGAAAGACTGAATGGAATATGGAAGAGGCT
>JANVCQ010000008.1:15309408-15322847 GCA_025531925.1 Erythroxylum plowmanianum | reverse complement strand
TCCATTAATTTTGGATAATAATTTCAACACATTAAAGATAATTAAGTATAAAATAAGTGCAAATTGATGACTTAACAGGTCAATTGATTGAAAAAGAATACAATGAGAACTTTGCTAAGGGTAAATGAATAATAATTCACTAAAAGAGCTAAATTGATAAGAGTTTACATGAAGAGCACATTCTTTTCAGTTAATTGAAATGTTAAAACTAAGTGTACTAGAGAGGATAATTATATACTTTTATAAATGAGACTATGCTATTACATGATAAATTATCGTATGCTTTTAAAAAAGATTAGGGCATATTAGTCTTGGTGTATTGAAAAAAAGAACGAAAATGATATTGAGCAAGGCTTCATTAGGTGATAGAAACTAATGAAATATGTTAAGTGTGCTAGTTTGGGAAGTAAAAAAGATTTTCTTTTAGAAATGCTTCTTGGAGAGCTAAAGAGAGATTGGAGCAATCCTGATGTATGTGGATCTATATGTAAGGCCTTATTAAATGGAAGTCAATTTTTTGTACTATTTATTGGATTGGTTTCGTAAAGTATAAAAATGAACTATTTCTAGAATTGAAGAAGTTTTTATTGAATTAAATGAATAAGAACTCTTAAAGGAGATACAAATGAGGAGGTAAAGCTCACACAAGACTAAGAAGCAAAGTTCAATATAATTGACAATTAAATTTAAAGTACCAATGGACCTAGGGAGTTAAGGTTGCTAAGCTTTAGGTCTTTTAAAACTGGAAACTCTTCTATTTCAAGCTCTTGTATTGCACTCCATACCCTGAGTGTCATTATATAGAGATTCCCCAATGTATCATATTTTGTGGGAGTTTATTGAATTCTCCAACTGATAGCTAAGGGTTTAATGTATTTGATGCAATCTTATAGATACTCAATTGCTCCTTTATCAAGTTCTTCAGTTCAAATAATAGTTGTTGTTGTTGTAAGGTCTTGTGTTAAAAAACTTCTCAATTTCCTTTCTTTTCATACAACATATACAAGGATGTTGGTTGCAATTTTGAGAGTAATTGAATCTCCTTTATTTATATTAGTTCTTTGAAGATGGTAATTAGTTATTCTTGACCAATCATAAAGTGCTAAGTACGTATCACTATTCATAAAATTTTCTTTACAAATACAACATGTGAAGTTACGTTGAAAGAAAACATGGTTGATAGAGTTAGCTTATAGTTACATAATGCATAACATTTTGGAATGATGTGGTTACCTTTAATTCTGTCAAGAGTGCAGAGTCTTTATCCATAGGTAAACTAAAGAAAAAAAAGGAAGTTCTAGGATTGTCTTGATTAATCTATACTAATTTGTACCAATTCACTTTAAGAGTTGAGTTTCTTAAAATATGTATGCAAGATTGATTGGTAAAGGAGCATGAGGGGTGGCTTAGTAATAAATTAAGTCTTCATTGATAAAAATAATTAAAGGAGTGGAGGAAATAGATAGAAGTGGCATTAAGCTGAGTCGGGCTCAAACTTCATCCAAGGCCTAATTGGGCTCGAGAATAGTAGCTCAAACATGAGATTGATCAAACTTCAAGCGACCTAAAGCTTGATCAAGTCAGATTAGGACAAAATTTTATGTAAAATATTTAATTTATTAAATTTATAATAATAAAACAACTTCATTTCAATTCAAAAAATAGTCGACCTTCCGACTAGGGAAAGCCACTAATCTCAAGCGTGAACGTAGTTTAAAGCTTGAAATTTTTATTAAAAAGCCTAACCAAAGTTTGGTCAACTCAAATAGGGCTTGCTGAGGTCGAAGCTAAATTGCCAACACTAGAAATAACATGTATCTCTTACTAGTCTTTATCAGCGATGTTGAATTGGTTGTTATCCAGAGCTTCACTATGGAGGATTGAATCCATTAATACAAAGAGAGGAATAGTTATCATTCCAAAAGTTAGAATTAGATCTATTACTAATCTTGTACTTAAATTTCCATCCTAGCTAGCTTCCTCAACCTAAAAGTGTGTAACGTAGTCCAAGATGTACTGTGGGGTTTGATATTCTAGAAGTTTATATGCTTTATGTAGTGAACATGAATCCATCTTTACCTAAAAAGCTTGCTTGCCCATTAAAATTCTCCAAATTTGCTTTATCAGTGATACTTGGTAGTTTTGATAAAGTTGATGCCTAAACCTCCTTCCTCTTTAGGTAAACAAATATCTACCTATTTAATTTTGCTATTGATCTTCTTGTAGTGTGACTTGGACATAAGAATTTCCTCATCATTTGTTTCAAAGCTTTTACTAAGTTCTTCAGGAACATCATATAAGAAGCCCAATAAGGATGTAATCTTTTAATAATAAAGTTGATTAGCTGTTTGTTCCCTACAAAGGATAAACTTTTATTGTACCATTTGTTAATTATTTTCTTAATTCTTTCAATCAAAGGTTGGAAATCTAGTTTAATAGGTCTTTTTATGGAGAGAGGAATGCCTAAATATGTGAAGGGGAGCTTTATAAATTGGAGTATTGTCAATTAAGATAACCAATCACTAAAATGATGAGCATTATTAGAAATAAAAAGATGACTTTTAGCCTATTCATGCTAAGAATTGAGAGATCTTTGAAGGTAAGAAGTGCTGATTGTAGTATACTAATTGAACTTAGATTATCCCCTGGGAAAAGAAGTAAATCATTAGCAAAAACAAGCTATGATTTTTTAAGAAATTAAAAGCAAAAATTGTGAAAAAATCACAATAAGGGAATTAGGATTTGATAATGGTTCAAAATATATTTCTATGGAGTTTAAAGAGTTTTGTGCCAAATAAGGTATCAATTACCAACTAACATCTTCATAAACTCCTCAACAAAATAGAGTAGTAGAGAGAAAGGGCAAAAGCATCATGAAGATAACAAGGAGTTAATTGCTAGAAAAGAAGTACCCAAAAAGTTTTGGATAGAAGAAGTGAAAGCCTCAGTTTATTTCCAACACTAAGAAACTAGAAAGAGAAATACCATATGAAAAATGGTTGCGTAACTTACCATTTGTTATAAACTTGAAAATTGTTGGTAGTTTATACTATATACATGTTCCTAAAGTGAAAAGGAAAATATTAAACAAAAAAAGTGAACTTGGAGTGTTCTTAACATATAATTACATAAACATTGATCGTAGAATCTTCAATCTTACAATAAGGAAGATTCAATTAAGTTGAAATATAATAATTGATGAATTGGCTAAACCAAAGTGACAAGTTGTTGGGTGGTGAAGTTTAAGACCCTAAAGTTGAGTCTTTACCACTTTATAATGAGAAAGAGATTTTAGAGGAGGTTTATTCTGAGCGTGGTACTAAAATTGGCTACTAAATTTGGATAAAAATTGTTCTATCTTGATGTTGAATCAATATTCTTGAATGAATTTATCAAGGAAACCATATACGATGAGTAACTTGATGACTTTAGTACTAATGGCAAGAAAGATGATGTATACTTACCCTAAAAAGACCTCCATAGCTAAAAATAAATTCTAAGAGATTGATACAACATAATTAATGATTACTTGGTTAAGTAAGTGCTTAGAAGGAATGAAAATGACATTACTCTATATGTCTTACTTGAAAACATCATATATAAATATAAAGAGTATGTGGCTTCATTTTAAAACAATTTGAAGATGAATTTGAGATGTCTAATTTTAGAGAGGACAATTATTTTCTTGGCATGGAGTTTAAATAAGGTGAAGATTTTATCTCCAGTAGTAAATAAAAATATGCAGAATTTTTCTTAAAGAAAAATATCTTGCATTTCCCCCTTAAGTCAACTATTCCTATGGTTTTTAAATGAATGTTCATATGTCCCAATAACCAATATAGTCCTAAGGTAAAGAATAATTAGTTAATTAAATGATGTAAGTAATATAACAAGAATTATACCTATAACCCAAGTCAATTGGCATAGTTTTTAAAATATGAAGAAGGATAAGTCAATGGTAGTTCCAATTTTTATAAAATTAAAATTATCAAAAGAAGATAAAAAGGAGAAGGCTAATGTGACCTTATATAGAAATTTGATTTGGAATATGTTGTATCTAACAACCATAAGACTAGATTTAATGTGTACAACTAGTTTGCTATCAATATTCATACAAAGAGCTAAGTAAATTCATTATGGTGTAACCAGGAGCATTCTAAGTTATGAGAGAGAAACATCAAACTATAGATTAATCTTCAAGAAGGAAGAAAGCATTAGTTTGACAAGACATGTTGATAGCGATTGAGCTAGTTTTGTTAATAATGCAAAAAGCAATTTTGACTATATTTTTTCTTGGAAGTGGTGTGTTATTTGTTATTTGAAAAAAGAAAAGAAAATTGTTGCTCAATCTTTCATTGAAGCTAAGTATATTACAATTATTTGTACCTTATATTAATTCATGTGACTTACGAATATGTTGATTGATCTTAAAATGAAATAAGAGGATGTTACTTCTCTTTATATTAATAGTGAGTCTACTAAAAGAATCAATATGGGAGAAACAAACATGCCAAGTCAAGTTTCATGCCATTAGAAAAGTAGAGGAAGAGGGAAAAGTAAGATTAGAGCATTGTTCTTTAAAAAGCAAATGGATGGCATAATGATAAAGGATTAAGGATTTACCTAGGGACAAATTCATTTATTTGAGATACAAAATTGATGATTTTAGCAAATCCATCAAGAAATAGTGTTGGATTTTAATCATTTTCATAAAATATGAAGGATTTTTTTCTCCAAGTCTAATTTAGTATTATTTTTTTGAAAAATGAAAGAAATTGTATTAATACTAGCAAAAGTTACAAAACATCATTACAATGAATTAGTGAATCTGCCAATAAATTCAGGATCCTTTAATAGTTATAAAGGTAAAGTACATCAATTGATTATAACATCTAGTAGTTTTTTAATCCTTGGCTAAGTGTCATTTAACACCTCTTGTATTCCATATTGGAATGGTCATTTAGGGGAAATATCTCTTCTTTTTAGTTTTCCTCCTAGCTTGGAGTTAGAGGAACTTTATGAAACCTTTATGCTATCTCAACAAGTCTATCATTCTCTCTAGTTGTATTAGCAATAGCTTGCTTGTTGGATGATCATTATCCAGTAATCAAGGTTTATAAACTATCTCTTCATCTGCTAATTGTGCATCTGTTGCATCAAGAGCACTTGATCTATCATTATTTTCAATTGTGTCATCTTGCCCTTCTGTATTGCTATTAATTGCTTTTAAATTGACATTTTCCAACTAATTGTGTTCTTCCAAAATATTCTAGCCCACAGTTACCTCAGGAATGGTTTGGTCTTCATTACAATTGTTGCTTTAACCTTCAGTGGATATTTAATGATTTTCTTTAACAAGTTCACTCGAGTCTTGTGCTTGATTATGTGTTTCAACTTTAGAGTCATCAATAATAGAGTTCCTAATCAATTCATCATGCCTTCCAGTTTTGAAAATTTTACTTGTGGGCTTCCAACTTTTTTTTGGTTTAATTGATTTCCATGACTATGAAATAGGTATTCAACTCTCTTGAATTCACCATCTTCTCCTAGCTTTAGAATAGTTAATTTATCGGGTAGATCAACATTTTTACTTACCTCAGTACATATTTTAGTAAAGCAAATCCTCTCTATAATTGTCGTTTGGATGTTTATGCACAGTGGTTTGCTGAATGAGCTTGCCAGATAATCGAGGCCTTATAACTTCTTGACTTTAAGAAGAATACTATAAAAATTAACCCAGATGGTGAATACATCTATACTTCCTTTGTCACAATCTAAGGCAAGCTTTCATTTCTATATAAACATGGGTTAGCCTCCTATGTGCCAAGGTCCCATCTCCAAAATTTCATCTAGGTTTTGTTCATATGAGAATTTAAAGAGAAAATTACCATCCTCCGTGAGCATCGTTCTCTCAAGGACCTTCTTTCCTCACCTTGCAGCAGCCCAAGCGTTCACTACTCGAAATGCTGGGCATTTATTCCAGAAAAATTCTACTAAAGTTAACGACTATGTTGTGCTCCTGCTTGGAGTAACTCTTTAGGAAATAGAAGTCAATATTTCAGATGATCTTTAAGTTGTCATTTATTTTAGATGATCTATCATGTGACATGATCTTTAAGTTGTCACTTATTAAATCATTTGCTTAGCTTATACTCATAGAGAGAATACAACTTGTGATATGTTTGTATCCCAAGCCATGAACTCCACTATATCAACTGTGTCAAATAACACATGGAATGTGAGCTACCCATGCTTGATATTGTGCTCTTTACTTCAATTGTCTGGTAAAAAACATGCTCGAAGATTATGTGCTAAGTTATGATCAAATTGATGAACCTTGACAATGATATTTTTGTTCTTTTAATGATTTTTGTAATAAAAAATATCATCTGGTTAGATTATTAGTCTAATACCAATAAGATGATTACGTGACTCTTTTGTGGAGTTAGTAATGGTGCTTATACTAGATTTTTCAAATCATAGCGTGCCATATAACTTGTATTATACTTCATCTTATGTATTTATATATTTTTATGAAACAAAAAATAAATAAAAGCATTCTCTTTTTATCGTTAACCTTTTTTTTTGCACTTAGTGTTGAAGAGATAAATACTACAATTAATTTCACACTTACTCCTTAACCATGCCATCCTAATTGCTAGTATTATTTGACAAGAAGATAATGAATATAAATAGCTAATTAAAATCAAATCAACAATCTGAATTCATCAAAACCTCATTCTTTGGTCACTTGAATAACCTCATTCTTTTGTCACTTGAATAAAGCTTATGCTCGTAACCACTCAACCTTCCATGTTCACCTTCCATCTTCAACATCTCCAACAAGAAATCGTTCCATGCATCAATAGGACCGGGCAAGCACCAGTGAACGCAATCGTTGTATAAGGTAACATTTTCATGTGCCCAGTGGCCATATGTACTTGGATGACCATCTGGCCTCAACAACATAGCTTGTGTAGTGTCAAGTATCCTAAACCTTAACCCCTTCTTTTTCCCTTCCTTTTCAGCAATTCTAAACTCCTCGATCTGTGTCAAGTAAAGTTCCAAGTCAATACTTTCCAAGCTAGTCTCATTACTCAAAACAGGTCTGGTTCTTTTGCAATCACCACCTTGGTTCCACACCCCATTTTCGAAGTGTGACGGTGCAAATGTCCTCAAATACGTTATGCCCTTGAAGTTTTTTAAGCTGTTTATGGCTCTAAAAGCTGTCCTGAAGGCCTTTCGATAGCCATAGGACATTGGTAGGTCAGTGACGTTGTCGAGGAGGCAATATCTGCAGCCAACGATACCTCGAGATTCGTAGTAAATCGATGGACGAAAGAACCAGTGGCCTGCGTTGATAATGATGTAGTCGAAGTCGTCGATTTGGGTCGTCCATTCCTCGTCGAACTCGTCGAGGTAGAGGTTGAAGAGGCCGGTGTGAGTTGGACCATTGGCGTCTGCTTGCTCTGCCTTCACCAAATGTGGCGTCCAGAATGTGGCGATTGTAAAGTTGTAGGTTGTGTACCTCCAACTTTTGAAATGCTCATCTGGTGTGTATGATACGTCTATGGGATACTCCACCTGAAATCAAATCAAATACCAACATCATATTTTTCATTTTTCATTTTTGTGTGAATGAGATTTAATATACACTAGGAGATGGTTTCTTACTTTTAATTTTACTTTAAGCTCCCTTGATGGTGATTTTAATTTAGGATGCCTTGGTCTAAATTATTTATTAGAAGGAATTAGCATTAACTAATAATAAAAAAGAAAAACTCTGCTTATAGAGTAAAAAGAAAAGATGCAATCTTTATGTAATTAGATATAATTAGACAAAATTAGGTAGTGTTACTAAATTGAGCAAATGGCATTTCGATATAACTAGTTTGTATACATGAGCATGGGGTGTTAATGTTGCATATAACCTTAGAAGTTATCCATAGATGAGTTTAGGATTTCAGCCTACAAAAAGTACTTTAAGGAAATGAAAACCAAGTGCTCGTAATGTAAAAACAACCCTACATAAAGGTCAATATGTCGATATAATCCTATTACCTACAAAAACATGTTAATATGTTATGCTTATGTCTTTCATTTATTTCCCTTCATACAAGAAATTGTCACGAACGAGAATAATTTAAAATCAAGTTAATAATAATGAAGGTGATGAAGTGTAGTCGTCGAAGAATTTAGGTGCTAGATCTTTCTGAGTCACAATCTAGGCAGAAGTACGCAGGTGGTTGGTACTATACCTTGCCAAAAACTAATTTAAGTGGACCCCATTCCTTACTAATCGATAACACGTTAGGAAGTTGTAAGGTGCCTTGTCAAACTCAAAGCAAGTTTAACGGGATAATAATGCTAACTTCCACATCATTACATTAATATATGTCATTACAACAACCTTATCTATAGTTTGAAGTTAGTGAGCAACCTCAAATGTTAACATTATTATATGAAATGGACATCTATAATAAATTTTTCGACATGATTTGATTATAATATATAGTAAACATCGGCACAATTGACAAACTCTCTTCAAATCAAAATTGTTGCAACAGAGAAAGATTTTATATGTTAGTTGGAATTATCAAATAAACGATGCCTATCTATCTAATTGGTTATAAATCACTTTCAAAGTTAAATATTTCTGATTGGTACATAAATTTCGTTTAACTTGTTTTTCTCTTTCAATTTTTCTTCAACTGTTGCCTACAAACCTATATTTATTGTACTTGGCATAGACATTAGACATTAATATATAAAGACATCCCTGTTTATTTAACGAATTGAAATACTAGCTTTTTGCATGCGCGATGGCGATAGACAATCCCACAGAATCCCAGACCCAGCTAAGCGCATGCCAATAAGCATATTTTACCTAACCCTTGGGTTAATTATAGTATATTGATTTTGGTCAACTAATAAACTTATGGGTGTCGGCAATTTTTCCATATAGGAATGTGATGTAATTCCAATAATCAAATTACGAATTCCACTAATTCACCAATATCAGCTGTGTCTTTATTTATTTATTTACATGTTGAAGTATACACAAGAGTATTTTTTTGGGTAAATAAGTATACACAAGAGTATTCATCTCTGTTTATTCATAATTTATGATCTTCAACATTTTCTTCTAGGGTTAAATGGACCAACATTCCCTTGGACAAATATAGATATGCAGTATGACTTTACTTGTAAAAATATTTATGAAATGAAATTGACTCTAATATAATGAACAAATAACCTTTTAGGTATGATCATATGTAATATTATTCAAGGCGAATATTGCAGTTTGTATTTGGTATTATTATACTCTTCAACTGCAATACCTTATTTAAAATTTAATGGTTATACGAGGGTTGTAATTATTTTTTAAAAAGTTTGATGATCATCATTTAATGTAAAAATAGTATTTTTATTTAATAAAAATGATTACTAACACCACTAAATAATGAACACTTAAATGATTTTATTTATATATTACTAAACGAAGATAACGCAGGAGCAGGTCAAACTACCATGAACTTCAATTAGTCTTCATAACTTCATAATTCATGCACTTCAAAGTGGACCCAAACTCTCCATGTCTTCTCCTAAGTAAACCAACTCCCCGACCCGTCATCTTGTAACTAATAAGCTACTAAAGGGCTGGTGACAAGTATCTATCTAAAACTGGACTTTTAGGTTTCTTTTGTTTGATAGAATAGGCAATAAGAAATGTGAGAATTGCATATTACCTGACACTAAAAGGACCATTAAAGCTTTAAAAAGAAAGAAAAAAAACTTGGCATTTTTGCATAGAATTCGAAATTTTTGATACAATAATCGAGACTTACCCTGGAGAGAAGGCATATCAAGGACTGCATATGGTTTCTACCCACTGAGTCACCAACAAAGGCCATAGACTTTCCTCTTACGATCTCCAGAAACTGAGTAGGATCAAAAAGAGGTAGCTCACAATCATCTGGCTTCCATCTCCATTTCATGAACTCAGTGTCGGGTCTACCATACTTCATACAATTTTGATGCTCGTGTATAGCCCAACACGTCGTGTTCGTGTAGTATGGGCCATCTGGATTCGGCACCCACTCTCCTGAGAATATATCACACTTCTTGGCGGTAACAGCCACGTATTTTGACCCCCTAAGTTCTCCATTGTCGGAAGGTGGTGGCTTAGACAAGTCTTGTGGCACATATAGATAGCCTTGTAAGGTGTTACACACAAGAACAACTGTGACAAGTGCAAATGTTGCTAGGACAAGTATAATTGGAGTTTTATGCAGCTTGGGGAATTTGCCCAAGGGAGTCTCCATGTTTTGCAGCTTATTTGTTAGTAATAAGACTAGAGAGAGAGAGAGAGAGAGTATGGAGGGACTAGGATTGATTGAAAACTTGCTTAATCGCATATATATATATATATATGGATGTGGCGAGTTCAAAGTGGTAGCAGAATAATTGGTCATATTTTACGATGAAGAGCTGTTTAACAAGACTACTTCATCTTACATGCCTCCCTGGATATCCCAACTCTATTGAACATACACTTTTCTGGTATGGAATCAATCGTTCCAATTTATGGGTAAAATCGAATTAAATTATGTGATGAGCATAACACAAATATGCCCACCATTTATGTAAGTCACGGATGATATTTTTTAAAGTTAACTTTTACTTTGTCATTATTGGCTAGAAGTCAACATTGTTAAAGTTACTATAAAAATCACGGACACAGACGTAGAAAACAAAATTACATAACTATCTTCACTACTATATATCAAGCAAATTCAATGGCCCGACCAAAAATGAGTTGCAGTAGTTGGGATAGAATTTTTCCCTTCACATTTATACTTCATTTCTTGATAGAAAGTGAGTTTGGAATGCAAAAGTAATGCTGGCAGGTGAACATGGTACTCCCTACCTAATATGGGTTTTCGTTTGTTTCGACAATAATTGCCAAAAAAATGGGCAGGTCAACTAAAAGTGGGGCGCTACCTGAAACTATCTAAAGGTAATAAGGGCAAAAGAACAACTTGACTGGTGAGTTATTACCCTTTTTGGGGATGACAAGAACAAAGAGCAAGTTTCTCAAAAAAGTTTCCCTTCCTCTTCCTCCAACTCGAACCTTAACGCCAATCAATGCTTAACAAAGGCCGTGTCTAAGATTTTCAGGCTTATATTATAATGTGTTCCTATGCATTATGCACTGGTTGGTGTTACATCCCAATCATATTTTGCATATATCCTCAGCTAGACCAAAACTTTTAGTTGGATGTTCACCTTCACAGCCATTGTGATCTCCTTGATCAGAAGAGGGATTAGTTATGGGCTAAGGGCCGGTTGTAGCAATCGGTTGTATTGTCATGTTTCTAGGAAGTCTACTGACAATTCAAAGTTGAAATTTTGTAATAGATATTTCCCTCGTCCAGACTGCTAGAGCAATCAATTCCAGTAAGCTAGTCTAAGAAGTCACTTAAAATTGATGTATTATCAATAATTATAATATTAGCATATATTATTACAACTTAATGATAGGAGGTCACATGAAAGATATACACTACACCAGAATAGACTATTAGCTACATTTTTTTTGGCGGCGAATTAGAAATCCTCCCTAATGTAGACTTTTGGCAACGATATCTCATCGCGACGATTTACTTTAACGTCGTACAAAGGCGACGAATGAGAAATCCTCACTAATGTAGACTTTTGGCAACGATATCTCATTGCGACGATTTACTTTAACGTCGTTCAACTTAGGACTTTGTACGACGAAAGCAACGATTTTTAGGAATTGTCACTAAAAGTGGAAAATTTTGTTTACTCATATCGTTGCAAAAGGTCGAACCTTTGGTGACAACAATGTAAAACATCAGTAAATACTCGACCCTTTTGTGACAAAATTTGTAATTTGTTGCCAAATATGGACATTTGGTGACTAAACCTTTAAATCATCGCAAAAAGTGTAGATTAAAGAATTATATATTAATAATGTTAATTTGCTAATTTTTTAATATTTAGTGTACTTAATAATCCTAAGGTTAATTATAATTGACATTTATATATGATTTTTCATATTTTTGACTTATTTTTTTATTTTTAAATTTTTTTAAATATATAGTTAATGCATAAAAACTCTATAAATTTTCTTTATTGATATTAAAAGATAATCATACTTAAAATTTAACATATTGATAAGATTAAAATTTAATAAATTTAAGTTGACTATTATTGTTAATAATTAATATTTATTAACAATAAAATAATAATACATAAAAATTGAAAATTGTAAGCAATATAATATAATGATATAGACAGCTAAGTAGTAAAAGATTGAAATTAGAAGTTTAACAATTCTTATAAACATAGAACAACAACAATAATAACAATAACCACGACGACAACAATAATAACACCTAGTATGAATTTCATTGATACACGGGATCTGGGGATGTCCAATAGTGCGCAGCCTTATTCATAACTAATAGAGAGGTTGTTTCCAAAATTCTTACGGACATAACAAGTTTCACGCTTGTTCCATCGAAAAGGAAATGAAATGAATATGTTTTGGATTCCAAGTGACATGAGAGTTGGTAAAGGTAAATGTGTTTGCTATGTCTGGATTCCCAAGAAGGATCCTTACATGTTTGAAGGCATTAATTGAAAACGTCAAAGATCTTCTCTTAGGTGTTTGGTTATTGACATCTTCTTCTGAAAATTCTTGGCTATAGCTAAACTTACGGAGGGTACGATGAATGAATCCCTAGATATAGTATGGATCACTAAATTATATGAACTGTCAGTGTGATGCATTTCACCTAAGACACGATTAGTATGGAACTTAAATAGCTAGTTAAGTGAAAATGTATTACGAAGCCAAATTCAAACACATTCATACCTGATTGACCAGATATAGTAAATGAAATCAACGATTGATCAAAAACAACTAATTTCCCTAATTCTGTGTCAGCCCTCGGGATATTACCATTGTTTCCATTTTCATCTATGTTATCTTGAAGATTGAAGTAAGCTTTACACAAGACATAGTATATACAATCAAACGTACATGTAATAGCTTACTATGATACAAATAACTTAGGAAGAGAGGTAATTCAGATGATACTAAAATCCTTGAAGAAGAAAATCGTCCATAGAAGGCAAGTGGTAATTAGTGTATAACGACGATATATCTGCATCAATTTTTTTCTACACTAGGTAGAATTCTTCGACGTTCCTCCCATTGGAGCTTATTTTTGCCATCAAAAACCAATTGCTATGTCGACATTCCTAGATGAATTTATGTTAACAGTTTAATTTTGAAAATTCAATATATCATAAATTACTATGTTAAAAAAAATTCATTTGGTAATCAAATCCAACAAATGAAGTGTCAACGTAAAGAACTAATGCATAGGACACTTTCTGCATTC
>JANVCQ010000008.1:15242729-15267688 GCA_025531925.1 Erythroxylum plowmanianum | reverse complement strand
ATATATTTATTGGGCTAGATTGAAATAAGTTGTTGGGCTTTTATTATATGAGATATAATATGGGCCGAAACTTATTGAGCTTCAATAATTCTAATGGGTGGATTATGATACTCTTATTCCTAATAGGAATAGGAATTAGGATTTCTCTATAAATAGAGAAACTTATGTCTCATTAGATGAGAGATGAAAACCCTAGCCACCTTCGTTCTTCTTCTGAGAGAAAAATTGTGCGGCATTCAAAAAGGGTTTTAGAACATACTAGCACATATTAGCCGCTACCTGGATCGTTCATCCTCGTGTGGATACTAGTAGAGGACGTTCACGCATTGCAGCGTCTACAAATCTGAAGAGAAACAAATACCAATCCTCATCAAGAGGTACTTTCGTACATGTTATGTTGTTTTTGGTTATACTTCTTGTTGTGTAGTATGGTCCATTCCGCTGCGTATTGTGAATACCCGGGCCATAAGCGATCCAACATCTATAACTCTTAATGATACCAAAGAAGGGCAACAATTATGATGATGACCTGCTATGAATTGATCTTCTATTTTCTTATCTTTAAAACTTGTATATATTAATATTTTATTTTTCCTTTGTACTCCCAAACCACATTCTTCATTTTTCTTATATCATTTAATTTGGTTAAGTGCTTTATTTCAATTCATTTCTATATTTAGTTCCTTTTGTATTTTATTGTGTTTGCTTATAAATTCTAAATGTTAATTATATTCACCATGGACAATAGGTGACAAAAGGCCAAAGAGCTTTCTTTTTCCTTTTCTTTTCTTCCCTATTTTGATATTTTGTTGTTCTTTGTTTATATTTAGTACATTAGGGAAAATGTATAAGTATAGAGAAGAAAATATTTATTTTGAGCCCTAATATTTTTTTAGTTCACAAATCAATTTCAACACAATTGGTTTAATAGGCAATAACTCTCAGAAGTTTTACACTAAAAATAGAATAATTAAGATGATTCATTAGAAATTTGATTATTTTGTCACTCAATTAGTTTAGATAAATAGATAGGAACGTTAAGAACTAACTTAATTTTAATTTAATCTAATAATTTAAAATGGACTTTTTAATGTATATAATGTCATTTTTGTACAAATTAGGCATTTTTAAGTTAGAAGTGGATTCTCTTTCAAGCATTTTGCCTTCCCACAAAAATATAAAAATAAAAGTATATGAATAACTGAGAACAAGTAAACTCACTATGCTAACTTTAACCTAAATAAAAAGTTTTAAAGTTAAAAAGTAGTACTAGTAGCCATTTGCATCAATGACTTAATTGAATAATTAGGAGTATTCAAAACAAGGTGTTTATTTTTGTGTTAAAAAGTTAAGTGACTTTCTAAACAAGCCTCTGGTTCTCATTCCATACTTTAATAATAAGTGTTTTTAATTTTTCTAGTAATTTAGGTTATTAAAATATTTGAAAATGAAGCTTCTTACTCATTTATATCTAACATATATGTTAGATCAAAATATATGGATTAATTGATGTTTGAAGGATTGTTAGATTAAATTAGATCATTTAATAATTTAGTGTAAGAATTTAAATGCCTAATTGGTTGATGAAAAATGCAATTGAACATATGATAGATAGATTTGATATCTCTAATTTATTTATGGATTTTCCTTGGAATTGTTACCTATTTAATTTAACGTTAATTAAAACTAGTTTGTTTGAGGATAAACAAACGCTTAAGTTAGGGGTTATTGGATGTGCATAAGAAAATGCATATTTTTTTATAAATGTTTTACTTGACTTTCATGTTAAATTATATTGTTTTATTTGGTTTTTAATTTATTGTTAGACAATTGTGATAAGTTGACCTTAAGATAAGATTTTTTAAGAATTGAAAACTATTTCAAGCAAAAACATTTAAAAATCATAGCTTTTAGAGGAACGTGAACTGATACATAGGTAATAATTCTCAGAAGAATATAATTTAGCCCACACTCATATGTCAATCTTATTCTATATTGATCAAATGCAGTAAGAGGCAACAATTTGAGATCATACATCAGTAAAAAAATTTATAGAACAACACAAGTTAAGTCGTAGTGGAGCCAAAGATTGTATGTCAATCAAAAGAAAAATAATAAGATTCACATTTTTGGAATACAGTTGTATTAGAGATTGTATATTAATTTCCTAAGAACTAAGAAGATCCACAAAATGGTGGCATAAGTATACCAGAGATAGTTTCTTTCCCCTAGAGGAAATAGATAAATATACAACCTGGACTATGGTCTGGGCCCAAATTATGTTCAAGGCATAAACACACATATGAAGAGATGAAACCTTAATTTTTAGAAAATGTTTGGAGAATTTACACTTTAGACATATCTTTTTTCTCTTGAAAAGTTAGGATTAACTCAATTATAAGGCTACTTTTATTAAAGGGTTAAGTTTAATATATCAATTAGATGGATCAAGTTACAGAAATTAGAATTTTCATCTAGATTTATTTATATTATGTTATCCTTATTTTTGTCTATTGTTTGATTGTTTTGACTATGATTGCCGACTAAATATCTTTCTATATTCAAGTTTTCATTTTTTTATGAATTGATTCTTTATAATTTGTGAATAGGATATATTTTTTATGAATTGCTTTTGATTGATCATAATGCAGGATTTTGTTATATTAATGACTAAGTTTAATTATAATTCACTTATAGACGCCTCGAGAAAGCTTATTCACAAATGAACAATGACTTAGGTAATAATATTTTCAACGAGGTGCTTAAGAGAGATCTTCATGATCTTTCTAGTATTAGGGTAAAATCTTCCAAAAGATTTCATAGATCTTATTGTATGCAAATGGGTGTTAGCCTATTAGAGTTTTGGGTTAATCAACTAGAGAGTATATGGTTATAGCTTGAGAGACTGTCGCTTTAGTGTCTAAGAGATCATGTTGATCTAATTCAATATATCTATTACAGGTTAATCGAATAACGAAATCAAAAGTAATATTATAGGAAGTACTTGTGTAAATATTAATATTTGATTGAATTTTTTTTTGATAAATTGTATTGTTATTAATTCTCTTTAGCTACCTATTTGGGCTTTATTTTAGTTTATATTTCTTAAATCAAAATTATTCTTTTATTTATTCAGTTTAGAATAGTTACCAGATTAAAGTTTTCTATTCTAGATTGGTTTTTTATGGAATCGATATATTTCTTCCTAAAAAAAGGTGCACTTGCCTCAGTTTTAAATAATATATTAGCAATAGGAAAATTTATAAGTAGATAGAGAACACAAACTACCCATCATACTTGATCAAAATATGTTGAGTGTTGGTTAATTGATTGAAAAAACATATATTGGGAACTTTGCAAAGTAAATATATGATTGTTGAATCTAAAGGAGATAGAATGATGGGAATTTTCATGAAGAGTACATTTTTTTCCAATTAATTGGAATGTCAAATCCATATATATTGGAGAAAGTGAAAAGTAGATATTTTGGGTTGTTTATTGATAATTATATTAGGTATAGTTAGATTGCTTTCTTGAGACTTAAAAGTAAGGTATTTAAATAATTCAAAATTTTGAAAACAACAATTGAAAAAGATGCATGCCTCTCATTCAAGCAACTAAGGTATGATAACGGTTTAAAATATGTTCTTAAGGAGTTCAAAGAATTTTGTAAAAAAATTGATCATCAATTGATAACTCTATACACTCTTTAGTGGAATGGAGTGGTAAAAAAAAGATGCATCATAAAGGCGGCAAGAATTATAATAGAAGAAAAGAAGTATCGAACAATTTTTCAATAAAAGGAGTGAGTACTTAGTGTACTTACTTAACTTGCTACCTACTAAGGCACTGGAAGGTAGAACACCATATGAAAAAAAGTTTGGTAACTTACAATTTATAATAAACCTGATAGTTTTTAGTAGTTTATGTTATACACATGTCCCTAAATTTAAAAGGAAAAAAAGGTAGACAACTAAAGTGAACTTAGGATGTTTTTTTAAATATAGTTGTATAAGAAAAATTTCTAAAGTTTTTAATCTTGTAACAAGAAAGATTCAAGTGATCGCAGGTACTTTAATTGATGAATTTGCTAAACCAAATTAATAAAAGCTACTAGTTGGTGAAGTTCAAGACCCATAAGTTTACTATTTACCATTTTATGATAATGAATAATTTATAGAGGAGGCTAATGATGATCAAGAAACCAAAATTTAGTTAAGAGAATAAGGCCATTTACTAAAATTTATAAAAGAGCATATTGAGTATCTGTTGAGCCAAATAATTACAATACAGTAGCAATTAAGAAAGAATGATTTGCATTCGCAGAATAAAAGATCTCTATGAAAAAAAAGAATGAAATCTAGTCTCTAGTAGAAAGACCAACTAATCAGAAGGTTCTTGGAGTTAAACAGTTTTTTAGAACAATCATGATGGATCAAATAACTTGTTCAAAGTAAGGTTATTTTAAGAGGTATTTTCAACAACATGGAATTTACTATTTTGAATCCTTTACTCCATTTGCTAGGCATGATATTATAATATTATTGGTTGCATTGGATGCCTAATTTGGTTATAAATTGCTCCATGTTGACATAAGTCAACATTCTCAAATTCCTTTTTCGAAGAGAACATAAATATTGAGAAACTTGATTGTTTCAATACTAATGACAAGAAAAATATGTTTACTTACTATACAAAGCTCTTTATAGATTAAAACAAGCCCTTAGAGCTCAGTATAATAGAATTTATGAATATTTGATTAGATATGGCTTAATAAAAGTGAAAATAAAGCTAGTTTTTAAATGTTACTTGAAGATAGATCTATGAAGTTGATTGTGTCTATGTAAATGATTTGTTAATTACTAGTGGTGATGATGATTATGTAGCATCATTGTAAAAATTAAATTTGAATTGAAGATTTATGATCTTAGAGAGATGCATTATATTCTTATTATGGAGATTGAGTAAGTTAAAGATTATATCTTAATTGGTCAGTCTAAATATGCATAATTTATCTTAAGTTTAATGTAGCAAAGGCTAAACTAGTAGTTTATCCTCTTACTATGAACTTCAAATTATCAAAGGAAGATGGTGAAGAAAAGTTTATGTAACTTAGTATAGAAATTTGATTAGGAATATATTATATTTGATAGCCATAAGACTAGACTTAATAATGTAACTAGTTCGTTTTTAAGATTCATGAAAGAGCCAACTAATTTTCACTTTGGTGTAGCCAAGATAGTTTTAAGATATATGAGAGGAACAACATACTATGAATTAATCTATAAGAAGAAAAAGCATTAATTTGATAAGGAATGTTGATAGTGATTAGGCTAGTTCTATTGATGATGAAAGAAGTACTTTTGGCCTTTTTTTAATAGTTATTTACTTGGCATTCAAACAACTAAGAAGTTGCTACTCAACCCTCTCCTAAAGTTGAGTATATTGTAGCTATTAGTTTCAAATCAATGCATATGATTAAGGAAGTTGTTAACTGAACTTGGAATGAAACAAGAAGGTGGTACTTCTATTAACATTGAAAATGCGTTAAATATAAGTATTGCAAAAAATTATGTACAACATGGGAGAACTAGACATATTACAGTTAAGTTTCATATTATTAGAGAAGTTGAAAAGGAGGTGACTAAAACTTAAGCATTGTTATTAAAAGGAACAAGTGGCTCATAATGATTAGAGGTTGAGCTAGAGGCAAATTCATTTATATGAAGTACAAACTTAGTATTTTTAAGAAATACATCAAGAACGTGTGTTACTGATGCATTTCTATGAAACATAAAATTCGTCATTACATTAAGTTGAATTCAACTTGTTTTTTGATAAATTCCAAATAAGAACACGGGCACAGACACACTTGTGTCCTAGACCGTGCCCGTGTTAGGCATTGATTGAAGCTTCATTCGAAGATTCAATGGTAGCAGATTTTTGAATAACAAAAGATTGGGAGATATCAGACTCCTTGGTAGTATACTCTTTGACACTAGATGATTGTACTTTTTAATCATTCTACTCAATGGTACAAGCCAGTCGGAAGAAAGCAGACAGTTCAATGAAGGCTCGATCCTGTGAGTTTTTCCCCATTCAAATTGGAGTCCTTAGTACTATCTAACTCTTTTTGGGTCTTTGTGTAATAGAGTACTCTTTTATAATGGAAATTGTTTGTTAGCTTTTCGCTATTGAAAGGAAGGTGTTTAGGGCTTTGTCCCTTCCAAGTTTTCTAAAATCAAGTAAAAGAAGGAACTATAAATCTAGACCTTTAGTTAAGATCAATCCTAGAATATAAAGATTCGAATAGGCGAAGGTACTCAAGCAAGTGAGAAAGGTGGTTGGCATGTCACTGGTCTTTTTTGTTCCTTTCTTTTTGGTCTCACCTAGGAGGATCTCATTTTAATCACTCTTGCGCGTGTGTTAAGCTTTCTTTTTATGCATTCGTCTGTCTTTCTCGAGCATTTGTTTGGGTTTTGAGCGGATCGTTGCATGTTCTATGGTCGATTAGTTAGAGGGGATAGGGGAATCAAGCTTTTCAAATTGGATATGCCTGACTCCTTAAAAACAATGTCCCGTACTAATCTTTTGCGAAAGCTGGAATCCTTGGTGAAGTCAGCTTATGATTATGCTTTTATGAAATGAAGTTCCCAAGGCTACGCTCCTTTTGTTGTTTTGCAAGGTAGGTAAAAGATATTGCTTTTCACCCTCCTTCGAGAGGGCTATAGTTTAATCGTTAGATGAATGTCCCGATATTGACAATCTTTCACAGGCAGAGCTATCATCTCTATCTGAATAAACAAATCTCCTTTCCTTGCATTGCCTGGTATAAATCGTATGGTATACTCTAGGTGGATATAACACCATTAAGTCATGCATTTAGTAACGTTGGACCACAAAGTTGATAGATGAATTGAAACTCTACTGACTACCAATATGAGATAAATCTCGGTGCTTCTAACCCAGCCCTTCGGCCCAAAAGGGTTAAGACAAAGAAAGGAGGAATCTCCTACTTACTTAGGCTACAAGTATGTAGTCTACATCGATAGACCAAGCAAATCCTTGAAGAAAAAAATGTGTTAAGGAACATGTAAGGTGTTGCATCTAAAGATGAACGGGAAAGGAAGGGCGGAAGACCTATCGAGAGATTCCAGCTTAATAGCTCCAAAGGGAGAGTCGGGATTCTAAGGTTCCCCACTAGGGTTAAACCCTATTTATACTTTCTTCCAAACCTCCAACCATATGCTACCGCTGTTGTTCTTCTTCCTCGAACTGCTCGATAGGCCAATAAAAGCCTTTCGTCCAGAACATCTAAC
Organism: Erythroxylum plowmanianum; assembly: GCA_025531925.1. Classification (NCBI taxonomy): domain Eukaryota; kingdom Viridiplantae; phylum Streptophyta; class Magnoliopsida; order Malpighiales; family Erythroxylaceae; genus Erythroxylum; species Erythroxylum plowmanianum. The sequence goes on along the minus strand of JANVCQ010000008.1, from coordinate 15,260,369 downwards.
TGAGCTGACCCTCCTTAGTCTTCCAGGTCCACTCATTGCCTTAAGCACCTATGAAAGCATATTAAGTGTGCTTCTTTCGATGAGTTGATTGACCTACTTACAATGTAAATAAGAAAAGAAAAAGTGCAATGTCTCCCTCTAGGCACTATTGTTCTCTCCCACCCTTGAAAGATATAGATGTATACTATCAAATAGCTTGATCAGTTGAATGATACGCCTATATTGATCATGGAATAAACCATGCCTAGATACCCGAAAATAGGTTTTACTGAAAAAGTCGAAATGATATGACTTAGGATATCGGATCCAGGCAAAGTGGATATATACACCTCTGGATGACCCAAGAATCAAAAGAGATGCTGGTATAATATGGGGTCTCCCCCTCTAGTGGGGTCAAAAAAAGTTACATTAAAGTTTCAATTGGTTAATAACATGATAATTACCCCTGCCAGTACCGGAAGTGATAATAAAAGCTAGAACAGTTCACAACTCCATCTTATGACATGGTCTTTGAGTTGACCGTGTATGATACTGTGTACTCACTTCATACTTTCAGAGAAAAATACTCTTTATAACATAACCATGCGTTGCCAAACATGTCCAATATTTAACGCTAGTGTAGCAAGCCTTCGCATAACTTCATGCTTTCAGAGGAGAGCACGTCTTAATACACGACTGTGTTCCTAATTGAGTTAGATTCAAATATGACGTTAATTGAGTTTCTTATATTGTAATAATTAGTTTATCTTATTCTGCTTCAAATTTTCATATCCTTTTATATATAATTTTTGGAATGTTTTCACATTATGACATGTATTTAACTTATCTTAGACTTCACCTTCTGAATATACTTTTTTGAATACAACGAAAAAGTAAGAAGCAATTCTGCTCTTCCTTATTTTTGCAATTGCAGCGAGCGTTTAAGCGAATAATGCACAAATGTTTTGACAAACCATCCTCATCCAGCACGGGCCCTGACGTTCCTTCACTATGGAATAGCCTTTATTAGAACTGCGAGCGTCATTGTTCTTGTTAACAAGTGGAAATTGACAGGCATTCGTGATCAGAGTCCAACCAGAGTCTCCAGTTTGTCTCTGCCCAAGGTAAGCGGAAGTTTTCGGCAGCTACCAAATGAGGCTTTGATGAGATTGATCGGGCCCATGGTCCCAGACCACTGGAAACGCAAAATTTCGATAGTACCAAAATGCAAATTAGTTCAATACATTGGTTCCCCTTTGTTTTCCTCATCCTATAGCTGCTCTGTTTCTACTTGCATCATTATGTAAAAACATTATAATGAAAAATACATTATTTTTTATAAAAAATAATATATTTTTCATTATAATGTTTTTACATAATGATGCAATCGACAACCGTTCTGATCAAGTGAAATTTGGAATGAATAATTAATGAAAGTAGATCAGATCAACTCAAACTTGATACATTCTCTTTTGGTCTTAATAGTTCATCATTGTTGCGTAAAAGAGTAAAACTTCGTTCCCCGGTGAATTCTATAATGCCTTCGTAAACATGAGCCCTTTGAAACAATTAACAAGATGATCCACATGAAATTTGATGGTAGAGGATGCAACTACGTTGTTTATGTTGGATATAGGTGAACCACAGTATGATTGAACAAAGGGGGTTACCAATCACTAACAGCATACCAACAGAAGGTGGCCGCTGTAAAAGGCTTGCTGATCTGAAAGCAAATGAGAGATGTACAAAGACATCTTCATACAAAGTTATGTTTGACGACGTTTTACTTCAGATGTATTATCTGGGCTCATCTCCTTGCAGGGTTTCCACTACGAGTTGGTATCTCGTATCCACTTCCAGTTCCAGCACGTGTAGGCGGTGTTGCAGACCCATACGGCACATTGTTTGCAGGGGCCATTTGGCCATGCGATCCAGTGGCCCCTCTTGACATTGCATCATGACTGGGCGCTCTTTGCACCTCATAACCTGGTCCTCTTTGAGCCAGGTAGTTCTGCCCTCTGTGAATGTCATAACCATGCATCCTCTGTGGATCATAGCCAGGCATTCTCTGCACATCATAGACAGGTCCTCCATAGCTGGGTCCTCTTTGAGCATCTTGACTAAGTCCTCTTGGTGCATTATAACCAGATCCTTTTGGTGCGTCATAAACTGGGCCTTTTGTGGGTGCAGTACTCGATTGAGCTCCAACATAAGCTGAAGTGCTGTTAACAGCACTGACACTAGTAGCTGCTGTAACATTTCTAGAAGCTGCAGCAGGGTTTGCAGGAATGGTGGCATGCACCTGTTACACAAGACTCCAAAACTTCTCATGAGTCTCTTTCAATTGCAAAAGCATCAAGAAATGTGATTCTTTAACGCACATCACATGCTTACAATACTTCCTGAAATACAGTCAAATGAGACCAACAAACTGGAGCTAGAATACATACTGTAGAATGATTTCAAAGCACGAGAAAGATTACCAGATGAAACATGAATGCCTAACATAACATAGTAAGTTTACCATTGAGAACTGCTAATCAACAAAATAGTGTAAGTCCCACGTACAACTCCATTTGACCAAATTCACAGTAGGAAGTGCATGACCATATTTGGGTTCTTATTTCTCTTCCAAAAAGAGTGCACTATCTACCTAGAACTAAGCTTACTTAAATTGGAACCTCCATTCCCAAGAAAAGCATAATCAAAATAACACATCAGGATACATCCCAAATTTGACATTTTGTAGAGTCTCCTTTCCTAAAATCCGTCCAGGGCAACACCAACCCAGGCTGGTGATTAGCATCTAATAAAATTTAAGATGACTTTTAAGCAATTATTAGAAATGTGGACATCCATTTGAGGACCAATATGCATATGTCCCTCCTATCTTTCAATCTTAAAAACAGGACTTAAAAGTAGATTCAGGATCATAGTACAATTAAGACAATTAAGCGAGTCTCAGAGAAAATACATGCCAATAGCTCTCCAGATGAAATCAAAATTCTGAAAGCACAACTATTCTAAGTTTGTACAAGACATTTTCCTTTTCTTGCCCAAACTCAAAAGGATAAAAAGAGAGATATATATGAGGCCCTGAAGTTCGCTTAGTGTCTTATGAAATGGTAGAATAAAGATCAGAGTCAAGAAGCCAATTGTTTTTATTCGAAATATCGGCATGCAGTAATAGTGTAAAGTATCTTTATCAAATGCAAACAATAAATATCAATGGAAGAATTTTCTACCAGCATGCATATCAAATATTTAATGAGGTCAGCAATGTTAACTTTTGAAGAATAAAACCAATGGGCCTAGGATATCAAAGATGAAAGTAAAACAAATCAATATTTGGAAGTTTGGCCCACCTGGCTTTGAGAAGTACTATAACTATCCTCATACAGATTTTGTGCCACAGGACGCCCAGTAACCTCATTCTCATTATTGCCAGAGGCAGCACCATAAAGTCCACCTGCAAATGAAAGTAGAAGATGGACCTCAAAATCGGATGGAGGAAAAGAAGCAAAGGCGTAAGAAATTACCAGTTCTAATATCAACATTAGGAGTATTACTCAATTCTGAACGAAGCTTTTCCACTTCCCTAGCCATCGTCATATAGTTCTTCTCCATTGCCTGAAGTTGCTCAAGATGGTCATTAAATAACTTCTTCTCATAGTCATATGAAATCCTGCATTGTTAAATGAATAAATGTGAAAAAGTATAACAAAAATGCGTAAAAGAAAAGCAAATAAAGAAAATATTTTGATAGGAATAGCACATACAAATGCACTGTTGATGAAGCAACTATATATATAGATTGTAGAAATAAACTTATGTGAAGAAATAAGCATGAAAGAATTTAGTAGAAGGATTCCAAAATCCATTTTCAATAACATTGTTCAGGTTAATTGTTACAGTGAGAAAATCTGTAAAGCATCGAGTAGAAAAGAAATTATCCAAAAGCAACAATTAGAAAAGGTACCTGCATTGCTGATATTCTTGTCTGAGACCATCAAGTTCTGACATCAGAGCAGGAATCTGCTGCACATCTGCATGGGCTCGATGAAGATCTTGAGTCAACTGATGCATTTTAGTCATAAGCTCCTGTCTTGCCGCAACCAAGTTGTCAGCATCTGTCCGTGCTTGCTGCAATTCCAACCTTACAGGTTCAGCATCTTTCAATTCAGCTTCCATCTTGGCAATCTTATCCATAAGGCCCCTCATCTGTTGTTCTCTTTCAGACTTTATAAGTCCTATATGAGCATGTAATATCTGCAACTCATGCTTTGCTGCAGCCAATTCCTGTCTCAATGTTCCGTGAGTAGCAGCGAGCCTCTGGTTCTCTGTTGCAATTCTTTGCATCTCCACATGTTGTGCAGCCAACTTCTGTTCCATAACCTCTGGGTGAGATAACATCTCAAAAGGAGGAAAGGGGCCAGGTGGAGGGTGTACTCCTGGACCGAAAGTATCGGGATGTACTATACCAGTTCCTGGAGGTGGTCGTCTCAAATGAGGAGGCAGCATTCGACCTTTACTTCCCATTTTTATGGTAGCTAATTTTATCCTGTAGAGAAGAACAAATTGATCAGTGTACGAACATATATAAATAAATAAACCTCAGAAGAAAACTACAAATTAGAACAGCATAGATCCTCAACTATGTTCACCTAATTTAGACAAGACAAGTCAAGCCAATAACAACTCTAATTTCTGCTCCAATAGTTCCAATATCTTCAAGCAACACGCCAACCCAACCAAGAAAAACCAAAAAAAGAAAAGAAAAAGGGAAACCTCAAAAATAATCAAGGCAATTAGTTTCCATGTTAATGAATAAGTTAATTAAATTTAGCTGACAAGAATGTAGATTACTAATAAACGGGTCTAAAGGACCAGTTAAGGGACATATTTAATCACGGTGAACTCATCACACAAGCAAGTTCACTAGCCTCAAAAACTTCAAAATAAATAAAACCGTGAGTGAACATTAACAACAGAGCCCCCGCATATACCCACGGACTGTCGCATGAAATTCCCATATTAAACAGTACCTAAATCTTGTGAGCAAAATAGGTATCATCAAGGGCAGACTGAAAAAATAATGAAGAAAAGTAAAACTGAAACAAATTCCTTTTTCAAAATTGTGGATTGGTAAAGTCAGCAACTTTATATGTTTCGGCCCATTAAACCTAGAGCTGAACTAAATGTAAATCAATTGATTAAGGGATGAATGCCAAAGAGGAGGAAGGCAGGAGCCGAAGGTTTTGGTGCTAACCTCAACGAAGGTGGCGCCGGAGCAGACAGCAAAGAACGGCGAACGGACAGAGGAGGATAGAAAGAAATAGGAAGAAAGTGGGCGCTCAGGATAATCGTCAGAGAGCTGCTTCCCTTAGCTTAGATTAGATCACATACGTCGCCGTTTTCAGTGTATGTTTCTTTTCCTGCGGTTTTCTTTTTTATTTAGTGGTGAAGTTTAAATCTTTATACAGTGTTTTTAAATATATAATATAATCATACCGAAATAAAATCTAATAGAAAATATCATATCGTGATTTTAATTGTAACAGAGAAAGAGAAGGTCAAATTTCAGTTGTAATTATAAGAGATACTAGAATGGTAAATTTCTTTAAAATCGAATTTAAAGAAATTTTGTATATAAGCACATAAAAATTAAATTCTTTAACAATTCTAAGCAATAATTCAAGCATAAAATTCATCCAAGATCAATTACGACACAATTGATCAAACACTTTTGAAAACCCTAAGATTCACGTTATTAACAAAAGAGAGAAATACTAACCTTGATTTATACTCGTGTAATATCTTCTTGTTCGTGAATTCCTTCTTTACACAAAAATGTATCCACTCTTGCCTTCTTACTTTTCTTATTTCTATCAATTGTGCAAGAACATCTATTCTTTAATATCTTTTAACATAACTTCTACATAAGGAAGAGAGAAGACTTTATTGTTAATTAACCCTAATGATTATAATTACTTTTACAAGCCCAATAACTATTATTTTGAGCCCACCTTTATATTAGAATCCATTAAAGTAATATGGATCACACTAATAATTAAAATTAATCTAACAATCTCCTACTTGACCCATATTACGACTTGATGATCCAACAATACAAGTGTGTACCATATATTGAATATGTCAATCCATCAAACTTAAATGAATTGAAATAATGGAATCATGGCAGTCATAAGTCATCTAACGACATGATTCCTTTCATGTATCACACACTCATCTCAACTTAAAATAACTATAATTGAAAAACTTTGTAATTCCCAACTTTAATGTTTTCTCAAAACATAATTTGTCACCACAATAAAACAATTCGTGTACACAACATAATGTAACAACTAACAAATAAGCAAAAACATGTCAAAACAATAATAGCAAATATCCAAGCATATGTACAAACATAACATGATCTCATATTAACCAGGACTTATCTATAATGTCCATCCTTTCAACATGACCAGTAAATATTTTAGGCAGTAATCCTTTAGTTAATGAATCTGCTACCATCAGATCAATTCTAATATACTCAATTGATACTTTATGTTTTTACACTTCTTCTTTGACTGAAAAGTATTTCAAATCCATGTGTTTAGCACCCTTAGAACAATTAGAGAATAAGGCAATTGCATAATTATCACAATAAATGCTTAACAATCTAGCTATACTGTTGACAATACCCATATTTAAGACAAAGTTCCGCAACCACAATACTTGAATAGTGGCCTCAAAACATGCCACAAATTCTACCTCTATAGTGGAAGTAGCAATGACAAACTGCTTTCCACTCTTCCAAGAAATTACCACTCCTGCTAATTGGAATAAATAACCAAAGGTATATTTCCTTGAGTCTACACAACCAGCATAATTTAAATCTAAATAACTGATCACTTCTAAGTGATCTGGTTTCCTGCATGTGAGCATGTAATCCTTGGTACTTTGTGAATACCTAAGAACTTTCTTTGCAGCTTTCTAGTGGTCCAATCCAGGATTACTTTGATATCGTCCTAATGTTCCAATAGCAAAACTAATATTTAGCTAAGTACAAATCTAAATATGCATCAGACTCCTAACTATAGCTCTATAGGGAATAAATTCCATTTACTTTCGTTTCAAATCATTCTAGGATGTTGCATTTCACTAAATTTATCCCTTTTCTTAATTGGAAATATGCCTGTTGAGCATTTTCCATCTTGAATCTCTCTAATACTCTACTGATATATCATTTCTGAGACAACCCTAACAATCCTTGTGTTCTATCACGGAATATTTCTATTCCAATCACATAGGATGCCTCACCTATATCTTTCATTTTAAAGTTAATAAAAAGAAATTTCTTTACATCATGTAACAAGCCCAAATCATTAGCAGCTAAAAGAATATCGTCAACATATAGTACCAAAATAATGAACGTACTCCCACTGACCTTCAAATAGATACACCTATCAACAGTGTTTTCTATAAAACTTAAGAGGTAATGGTATCATTAAACTTAAGATACCATTGTCAGGAAGCTTGTTTCAAACCATATATGCACTTCTTTAATATACACACCATATTTTCCTTTTCTGTAGTCGCAAAACTTTCTAGTTGGTCCATATAAACTTCTTCTTCTAAGTCACCATTCATAAAAGTGGACTTTACGTCCATTTGGTGAAGCTCTAAATCATAATGAGCTACAAAATATCATAACAATTCTTAAAGAGTCTTTCTTTGAAACTGGAGAGAAAGTCTCTTTAAGTCAATGCCATTTTTTTGAGTATAACCTTTGGCTACAAGTCTGGCTTTGTACCTTTCAATATTACCTTTTTAGTCCCTTTTAGTCTTAAAGACCCATTTACAACCCACTGGCTTTGTACCTTTTAATATTACCTTTTAAGTCCCTTTTGGTCTTAAAGACCCATTTATATCCCACTTGCTTTGAGCTTTCAATTAACTCAACTAATTCCCATATTTGATTATCATCCTAGATTTCATAACATTAAGCTACTTTTAAGAGTTATTACATTTAATGGCTTATTTAAATAAGATTAGATCTTTATCAATGCTCAAATCACACTCATGCTCAAGTGCATACACCACATAGTCATCTGATATAGTTAGTCTTTTCTCTCTTATAGACCTTCCCAATACTATTTCCTGTGGTATCACTTGATCATTTGTGACTTGCACATTACTTAGTAGTTCATTATTGACATTCTCTTCTTATGGGTTTGGAATATTAACTTGTTGTTTCGATATGATGCGTGCCTGTGATACAACAAGAGGAATAACAACTTGGGAAGAGACACTAGGTGAAGGATTTTCCACTTGAATCTCTTGAATATTCACCTTTCGTGGTTGCCCACTCCCACTAATTTGTCCATTTTCAATGAACCTAACATTACCAGACTCAACTATTCTTGTTCTATGGTTAAGATAATAAAATATGTACCCTTTAGGCTTTTCTAGATAACAAATGAAGTAACCACTAATGGTTCTTGCATTAAGCTTCCTTTCATGAGGATTATAAATCCTTATTTCAACTGGGCAATCCCATATATGCACGTGCCTCAAGCTAGGTTTCCTTCTTGTCCATCATTCATAAGGTATCACAGGAATCGCTTTACTAGGAACCCTGTTAAGTAAATATGTAGTTGTCTTTAATGCATACATCCATAAAGATAAAAGTACACTTGTAAAACTTAACATACTCCTAACCATATCCATAAGAGTATGATTATGCCTTTTAGCCACACCATTATAATGTGGTGTACTAAGCATTATATACTGTGCACAAATGGCCCAACTTTGAAGAAATTTTACAAATGGACTTAGACACTATCCATTCTAATTATATGTATCATAATATTCACCATCTCTATCAGATCTTACGACTTTCAGTTTTTTATCTAACTGTCTTTCTACCTCATTAATGAACACCTTAAGAAAGTCCACAGGTCTAGACTTTTCATGCACTAAAAAGAGATAACAATAATGTGAATAGTCAACAATAAAGGTGATAAAATACTTTTGATCACCCCAAGATGGAACATAAAATGGACCACATATATTAGTGTGTATTACTTTCAGTAAATGAGTACTTCTTGTGGCTGCACTCTTAGAGTATTATTCGGTTTGCTTGCCTTTAATGCAATCCGTACAGACATCCTAGTCAGTAAAATCTAGTTAAGGTAAGATTTCACTCTTCACTAACCTCATCAATCTTTGTTTAGATATATGACCTAACATTTGATGCTATAAGTAAGCTGAGTGTTCATTATGTGCACTAGGTTTATAACTAATATTGTGTTGAACATGAAACAAGGATTCAGAATAATTAACATCAAGGTTGAAACAATATAAACCATCCATTAATATACCAGAACCATAATAGTACTGCCATTTATACAAAGAAAAAACAATGTTTCCAACATTGAAATTAAAAACCTATCTGATCCAACTTACTAACATAAACTAAATTTCTAACATATTCAGGAACGTAAAGACACTTTTCAAGATCTAGACTACAACCAGTGTCTAAAATCAATCTATACGTCTATATTTCTTCTATTCGTGCCTTCATTATGTTACTCATATATAGAAACTGTTTAGTTTCGTTTATGATTTGGATCGAAAGGAATCCCTACATAATATGTGACATATGAGTAATTGCACCTGAATCTAACCACTAGGTATTATTAGGAACCTTAATAAGATTTGATTCAAAACGTGCTGAAATATAGTACTTGCGTTTCTTTTCGAACCAAGCCTTTTTCTTAAGGCAACCTTTCTTGAGGTGACCAAGTTTCTTACAAAAGAAACAATGTTGTCTTTTATGGACTTGGCCCTCATTAACCTTCATTGGGGCTTTTTTCTTCTTTTTGCTCTTCTTTCCCGACTTTCCCTTTTTGCTACTAACTTCTTTGCGTATTGTGACGTAAAATTGAGTATTCCTTCATTTTCTTTAATCTCCCTTCCTCCTGCACCAATATGCTCTTGATTTCTTAAAAGTTCCATTTTTCCTTCAAAGTGTTGTCATTCACTTGGAACTGACCAAATTCAAGAGGAAATGAGTTGATGATGAACTGAATAAGAAGGATTCACTCACATCTGTGCCTATTATTTCAACTTTGCAGCCAAATTTGACATGCTTGTTACTTGATCATGGATAGGTTGTGACCAGTCAAACTTCTTGATCGTCAATGCGATCATTAAGCTTCCTATAATAGACTTGTTAATTATGTATGATTATGAGTACTCTTTGATTTTCATCATGAATTTTCTTGCATGTCGGTATGTAGCATTGATGGCTTGACATTTTCAGCCATTGTCAATCGCATTAAGTTCAGACTCAACCTATTAGACTTTTCCCAAGTCTTAAAATATATCCCTTCAACTTGGGTACGAGTCTTAGTAATGGTTGCAGACTTCTTTGCAACTAATGTCAGGTCCTTATCCATAATGCCCAACTGAAATTGGATTTGGTGAGACCAATCGACATAGTTTAGACCATTGAACTTGATCAGACCATTGCCCATAGCTAACAAATTACTAAAAACTGCAAACGTAAAAACAAACTCACACATTAATACTTTGAATACAATTAATAGATTCAGACAATAATAAGCTTTAATATATATATTTAAGTCCACCTTTGGGTGATAATTAAACACATATCCTTAATTTATGATGTTGCTAACATATATTTATACACTTTGATAGACAGTCAATCATACTCAAGCTAGTATGCACATTATCTTTGGATATACAAACATATTCACTAAGTAGATCAATAAGTCTCTTTAATGTTATTAACTATAAGCAATGATCCACCTTTGGGTTATCTCTTAGCATTATAATTAATAATCTCAATTGTTCAGTTCATCTATTATGTCATTTATAAGCATCATATAATATGAACAATTGAAAGAATAAATAATTAAATTTCTAAATATCTTTTCAAGCAAGATCACTCTGGTGACTAACAAGCTTTCTATATAGTAATCATTTAATTAATAAAATATAAAATAATTTTGAAATTTAACTATAATGTTTAAAGATAGTCCAAGAAGAATTATAAGGACTAAAATATATAACTGACCATTTTCAACCTTTTAACTTTCAACTGGAAAACATAATTTCCAGCAAACGTTAACCCTAAACATGTCTAATTATAGATTGTCATGTTGAATAACTTTTGGAAGACCATGTATATGAAATCACTTTATAGAATATTTCAATCCAAATAATTCATCCTTTACAATTATAAAGTTAAGGTCTTTCTTATGGTGCACCGCGATCATTGACTTTTCTTTCAACAATTCAGAATTTGCTTAAACAAGTAATGCAAACATACTTTTAATCATGGGTCCCATTTTCTTTAGCTTTTTTTTACATAGATCCATGTAAACGAATTTCACATATTATAAACTTAAATCCTTATCATGGTAGGCTCTAGAGGCATAAAAAAACTTTCTTTAAACCTCTCTAAAATTCAACATTTCAGGAAACAATAAATGCATCACAAATTAATGCCTTAATGGTGGGTCTCACAAAAACACTTTTCTTGCACTTTTCGTTTTCCAGAAACATAATTCATGAAAACTTTTTTTAAAACTTTTTATTCCACAAATGCTTCTCACTAACAAGTCAAACTAATTAATACATGTATGTACTTAACATCTATTCTGTTGATGTTTTAGAATTCATGCAAGACAGTAATGCAACATAAACCATTATGGTAGGCCCTAGAAATATGAAAAGCATTCCACTAGAGTCTTTAGAGTATAGGCTTTTCAGTTTCAATTAAAAACAGAACCAGCAGACATGCTAAAACAAACATATGCCTTCGACTATTATTAGAGAAAAATCAGATGTGTCAATGAATTTAGTTGGTTCCACAGCCCACTCTACAATCAATCGCTACAATGAATTTTAGGGTTAACCCTAATGTAAATCAAGGTGTCATAACCTGCTCTGATATCACATGTAAATTAAATTATTTAACAATTCTAAGCAATAATTCAAGCATAGAATTCATTCAAGATCGTTTATGACATAATTGATTCAATACTTTCAAAAACATAGCCCAATAACCTTTATTTTGGGCCCACCTTTATATTAGAATCCATTAAAGTAATATGGGCCACATTAATTATTAAAATTAATCTAACAACATTTTCATAAGTAAAAAACTAAATAAATTTCTAAATTTATGTCTAATACGTGAAAGATATACAGTTACTTACCTCATATTTTTTAGTAAGCTTATGATGTATAATAATTAGAATATGAATATTTATTAATTGATCAAACTAAAAAAAAAGTTTACTGTAGGCACTAAAGCTTAATTGTAGGAATTATTTAAATATAATATTTTTGTGTCTTTATCCATTTTACTTTTATTTAGAACTTTTCGAGAGAATGTGATAAAATATCGAATTCATATTAAGCTGTATGAAAATTTTATACAATAATTACGTATGCATAAACCAATACAATTTTAATAAATCTTTTTATATTTAGAAGTCGTTAACATAAACGAATAAGGAAATAAATGTATTTAACTTAATAACAAAAGATAATGAATGCATCAAAAATTTAAAAATATCAATGTTTACAAATACTCACTATAATTATAAAGGAATAAAAGTTTTAACTATTGAGATTCATACTCAAATGATCTATTTATAACTATTTGGAGACTTGATAATCAAAAATACAAAAATAGAGATAAAGATTATTAAGTGAATTAGCTTTATTGGTGATTAATGTCTCTAACTACATAAACATTATTTTAATGAGTGATTAATATATCTAGTAACTAAGTCCACCACTAAATAATAATTTATTTTCCCTATTCTTTCATAATCTTTGATATATGCTCCTCTTCTTTTTTGCTTTAAGCTATTATCTTTGTTACATCACCTATTATTTTTATTTAAAGATGATGTTTACCTAAATTCTAAACTAATTTGTACCTATTATTTTTATTTAAAGATGATGTTTAGCTAAATTCTAAACTAATTTGTACATATTCCAATTTATACCTATAATTTAGTATATCAATATATGATATACTCGATGAACAAATTTTGGGGTTTGATCTATCAAAACAAGTCCCTAGTTAGTCTATCATCCAAAGCTAAGTATTAGTCAATCATCCAAAGCTAAGTAAATCAATGCACTAATGTTACATCATAGTCAACTAAAGTTTAAACTCTCTTAATCTTGTTTGATCTCATTTGGTGTAGTTGTCTTTGATTTTTTAACATATCTTTCTCATGTCTTAGTCATGTTAGTCCTTAGTCAAGGCTCACCAATGGCTAGCAAAATAGTTTTACATGCATTAAAGAACTAATAAATCGTAGGTTATGTAGGTAGTGTCAAGAAGAGATGTCCTAATTATAGCAATATCTGCTATGGTCAGGATATATCTTCTTGACACTACCTACACAACGTACCAAAATAAAAAAAAATCATTCAGATTTCTTATCTTGAACAGTATGGTTTAGAAGCTAATTTTGCAGAGTAATATGTAAAATTGGAGATTCCAAAGGAGCTCATCTCTCTTTAGAGAGAGTAAAACCATACTCATCTACATGTTGGAGCAGTTCGACTTGTTCTTAGCCCCTATATGAATATGGTGCCTTTATCGAAATAAATTGAAGGTAGTTATCAACTTAATACTAGAATTCCACAAGGTTATATATTTCTTCCTAGTTTTAAGATAGGTTTGTTCTTTCATTGAACCAATAACTTAGTTCTATGATTTCTCTTACAGTAACTCATTTTTTAATGATCAAGGATCTTCTCAACTTATTTGTTGAGATATTTGCTCATAAACTATGGAGCTCTTTTCACTTTGCTCTTGTTGAGATTTGTTGCATCCTCATGATAAGATTTAGGGAAACCAATATGTGAAGTTGGATATACTTTTGAGATAAGTTCAGTTTATATGTCATTTCACAACTTTATTGAAAACTTCGAATGACTTATCATGCTTTGATACAATACTTCATGCATTTGCTTATATTAGTGTTCTTCCATATTTGAGAAGTAAGTTTTAAGAATACTTAATTCCCAATGTTAAACTCTTAATGATATTTGTATATAATTTGCATACTTATTATTAGCTTGGAAGCTTTTTAAAGACTATCCATCTCCTTATCAAGCAATTCATATTTTTCCTCCTAATTTGATAAGCTGTCGATTATTTTTTACTTGAATTTTGTTAATCCATCTTGAGGGGAGTAAGAAGTTATTGTTCCAATACAATTTAAGAAATACTTTTCTTCATTGCTAGAGATCTATATATGTTATAGCAAAATTGAACATTACCAAGTAAATTAACCTAATTTCTTTAATTTACCCTTAAATAGTACCACAAGTACTTCCTTTGGTCATCAATTTATGAGTAATTTATTATGAAAAACTTGAGATCACATCCTATCATATTAAAAGGAGACGTTCAAAATTGAACAATAAATTAGGCATTATAATCATTGACTATATTACCTAAAACTTTGAAGTGCTTCACTATTAAGATATCATACATGGAAAACTAATTGACCACAATTATAATTGAAGCCATATTGTCAACTTCTAGAAATCTACCAATAAATTCCGTTGAAATTAATATCCTCATTCTTTTGGGGATGGGTAAGAGCCACAACAATCCTATTTCTTTCCTTCTCTTATGTTTATTAAATTGAAAAATAAGGTAAGTTTAGATATATACCAATTCTGTCATCTTCCATCTATAACTAGTAATAAAAAAAGGAAGGAGAATTAACATTCCTTTAGCTCTTGAGTGACTAACTAATCATTGTCGAGCCAAAATCTCAATATATAACATCTTTCACCTACTAAACTATCTCGTTATAGGTTATATTTGGGGTTTCTGCTACTTTGATTTCTTCTAATGAATCATATTCAATCTAATGATTGCTAGAGAAGTGCTCTAAAGACAATCACCTTTAGCACTTATTATACAAATCATTTTATGATTAATAAAGGCATTTTTATTATTTTAATGTTCATACATTTGTAGATTTGATGTTGATCTTAAATTGATTTAATAAGGTCCTTGATACAAAACATAGCATGGAAGAAATCATGATGAGATCATGATAATGAGATTCCTATCATATGTAATTATATTAGTATCTAAACTTTTTCTAGTCATAGGATTAATAAGATGGGATATCATTAATCTGGATAGATTAACACATGTTATACTCCTTAATTGGATTAAGCAGTAGATCTCATAAGATGTAGATATGATTTGTTTAGAGTTAACATGTGGATGCTTACTAAGGGTAATAAGTACATTGGATTGACCTACTATAAGATAATCATATGGATATTATATTCTAGTTTCAATAATAGTCTCATCATAGCAATGGTGAAAGTATCCTGTGACTTGAGGTGCTCAAGGATATTTCGGATGTTGATCCTGTGCTTTGACTCCATTCATCGGTGCCTTTTAGGGGTTACTCATAAGGTAGTGATTGGGTATAACTTGAAGTATTCGGAGGTAATTGAGTAGCCAATAAAAGATTCACTACTCCTGATAGAAGGAGATCATACCCACGACCTTTTGTCAAGGTCATTACTTGGGAGTCTCTGGGCAGAGCAAATATGTGTCATGAAAAGAGTCTTCAATGATACATAGAGTAATGAGATCCTCAAGATAAGATCTAATATCACTTGGACTAGATGTGACGTAATCAGTCTAGTGAGAGTTAACACTTTGACCATGCTCTGAACCAAGTAAGGTATAGATGGTTAAAGGACGAATTGCATGGCAACATTAAGTATGGAAGGGTTAAACTAGTAACTTTCCGATCAATTGGGGGTCATAAGTGCTACTAGATATCGCTCTTGATTTACTTGAATTAAGTGTTAATTTAAGTGGCCAACATACCCGGGAACCTAATAGATCACACACATAGCAGATTTGAAGGATGAGTAAAATGGTCTTGAATGGAGATTCAAGATATGAGATAGTATTTCGGGATTGTATCGCAATGTGATCGTGATAGAAAATGTTGCATGGAATGGATTAGAAATAAATGTTTTTGGTTGCCAATTTGATCATTAACTTTCTAAAACTTTCATTAATGCATGCTATTTATGGTCATTAACTTCTCATAACTTCTACTAATGCATACTATTCATGACCATTTACTTTCCATAACTTCCTATTGATGATGAGGGTTATGGGAGGCCAAAGAGGGTAGAAAATAATTATCATTTTTGTGCATCTTGTGTAAGACACAAGAAAAAGAAAAATAGGAAGAAAGGTTCTTTCTAACACACACACTCTTTTTCTCTTTAACTCTCACAAAAGTTTGTCTTTACTAGCACAAAGAAAGAATTCTAACCATCTCCTAATGAGGTTTCATCCTTCTATCTTTGTGTGGATTTTCATCAGCGATGTTCTATGTTGATCGTTGTAGTTTATGACAACCCAATGCGGAGAAGATTAAAGAATGAAGGAGATCATCAGAAAGGTATGTAAACATCTTACATTTCATGTTTTCGTTTTCTATATCTATATGCATGAGTAGATATGGTTTGTAAGGTTCTATTTTATTTTCCATTACGTATATTTGATATATATTATGTATGAGATGCATTACTAGAACCCTACAATGGTATCATAGCCATCTTGTGCCTTGTTAGATATAGAATAAAGGACATGTGAAAATTGTTTTCATAGTTGTGACAACTTAGAGTCCTGTAATATTTTGTTCAAAATTAATTATAGAAAATATTTTGTTCAAAATTAATTATAGAAAAATGGTTTTCATGATTTTTTCCACCAATCTGTTCATAAGATGTAATTGAATGATTCAGTGTGATTGAAAATATTTTTGATATGATTAAAATATTTAATTTCGAATTTACAAGAACATGCATGAAATTTGTCTTTCTGTTAGGCATGTGATGTCTATTGGATGAACTACTATGGTTACAGATGCTTTTCATAGAATTTGATTATGGAAAAATTATGTTAACATATTTGGGATGTGCTTATGCCTCTGTATTTTTGTAGAATTATTAACATTTTTAAATAATTTTGTCAAACAATTTTCCAGATCTAGACAGTTTTCCAGAAATTGTAGAATTTGTTTTGTTAGATGTTTTTGTATATTTATATTTCGGTTCCAGAACCTTAAAAATATTTTTATCTGATAAAAATGTGTTAATTTGGTGTTTGAGGCATGCCTAAATGATTTTTCTCGA
The DNA here is from genome assembly GCA_025531925.1 of Erythroxylum plowmanianum. NCBI lineage: Eukaryota > Viridiplantae > Streptophyta > Magnoliopsida > Malpighiales > Erythroxylaceae > Erythroxylum > Erythroxylum plowmanianum. Next base: position 15,243,131 of record JANVCQ010000008.1, on the reverse strand, counting down.
AATTTGATTTCCATAAAAAGTTTAGAAGTCATATTTGTCATTTTTGGTATTTTATCAATATTTCGGTGATCATAATAATTTTTGGGTGATTCCTAAATTATTTTGTTCTTCATGAAATGACCTAGAGATGCTTGGAATGATGATTTGATGTTCTGAAAATTCTGGGAAATTATAGAAATTAATTTTTAATTAATTTTAGTAGAGAAATAGATTTTCTAGTAAGATTAGAAAAATTGGCATGTATGACAAAATAGAAGTTTTTTAATTTTGGACATCAAATAATTATTTTAAGGTAAATTAATTATGAATTAATTTCTATAATTAAGCATTCATGTTAATTAGATTAATATTAATTCCAAATGAAATAACATACAATAGTAATTTTAGCCAAGTTAGTAAAAG
>JANVCQ010000008.1:15219553-15233849 GCA_025531925.1 Erythroxylum plowmanianum | reverse complement strand
TCTTATTTCCTTCTTCTTCTTATTCATTCCATTTGGACCCAAAGCCCAATTAACACATTAAATTACACCTAATTCATTTTAAAACAACTAACACATTTTATACTTGCTATCTAACTCATTTTAGTCAACTAATACATTTACTAACATTTATTCTTAACACCTCACTCATTTAATGTCATATGCTAATTCGTGCTAACTTTATTAGATATTGTATTAATTTACCCCATTAATCTAATCATGCTTGATTTATCATAAAAAAAAATTCTGGGGGTAACAATTGACATTAGAATTGAAGAATGGATCAACTTGATATGAATATGTCTCAATTTGGAAGTTATGAGTTGTTAATGATGTAAAAGTGTTCTTATGAATAATATGAATTTGGAATGAATAAATGAACGAGAATTTGGAAATTGTGTGGAAGTATAATGCAAGGAAAGGATTGGTAAATGTATGCTTGATGAATAGATGACTGATAAACTGAGGATAATCAAGTTTCATAAGATATGATATTTGGACGATCATAAGATGTGAATTAGGGAAATATACCTGGGATTGCCATTGAGCATACATTATACATATCATATATATATGAATATGATTGAGTATTCATGAAAATGTGCAAATTAGTAATGTGTAAATTTGTATGTATTTTGATAGTGAATGTGAATGTGAATGCGAAAGAAAATTGAGCACAAGTGAATAATTGAATACATATAATGAATTTCACTATAGGAATACATGATAATATAAAGGCAGTTGTGACTTAACTTGCCTGTGAAAAAGAGCTTAAAGTTCAAAATGTGGTAAGAGCCTCTAGCTCACTATGTATAATGAGCCCTGTATCCCCAATGAATAAGGGACAGTTATTAATGAGCCCAGTATCTACAATGGATACTAGACAATGAAAGAAGCACTCGGTCACAACAAAGTGATAAATGAAATTGAGTCTCATGAACATTGCACATACATTTTAATATGCATTATATGAATGATTGAATTGAATTGTATGAACCGTTATTAATTTAAAAGTTGAAAGATGTGCATTATATGATGGCATGAATTGTTTGTGAACTTGAAACATGAACTATATGTGTTATGAGTTAGCCATCGATGATAGGTAGCTCACTGAGTTCACAAAACTCATCAAAAGTGCAACGTTGACTTTGCAAATGTGAGAGAGTGGACTTAGCTTCTAAGACAATATAGAAGAGATCTAGTACTACTTTTTTGGATGGAAGAAATGACCCAAAGGTCGATCAGTTAAGCTAAAGGGTTTAGATAGAATTTTGTATAGTTCCTCATTCATGTAGCATGTAGCATATTTTTGTAATAGAGCTATAGACTTTGATAGTCTTTAATATTGTTTATAAGGACAAAGTACATAATGCTACAATGTATGTTTAGTTTTATGAAATGAAAATGAGGAATTAGGTTTTTAAATATTTTGATATTTATGTTTTAATGATGATTCCATGATTAAGTTAGTGACGTGACTACTCTAACATGTCACCCTTGTAAGGTACGTACATGGATATTCTTCAGAATATCAGGTATATGACTTATAAGAGTAGGATGTTATAATCAGACAATCATATGAATATTCTATTCCAGTGTCAATGATGGTCTCATCATAATAATGATGCAAGTATCCTTTGACTTGAGGTGCTCAAGGATATCTCGGATATTGATCCTATGCTTTGACTCCTTTCATCAGTGCCTTTTAGGGATTACTCATAGGGTACTGATTGGGTACAGTTTGAGGTATTAAGAGGTAATTGAGTAGTCAATAAATGATTCACCACTCTTGATAGAAGGAGATGATACCTACGACCTCTTGTTGGGCTCATTACTTAGGAGTCTCTAGCCGGAGTAGATATGTGTCATGAAGAGAGTCTTGAATGATACATAGAGTAATGAGATCCTCATGACAAGATCTAATATCACTTAGACTAGATATTACATAGTCAATCTAGTGGGAGTTGACACTTTGACCATACTCTGAACCAAGTGGGGTATAGATGGTAAAAGGACGAATTGCATGGCAACATTGCATATGAAAGGGTTCGTAGTCAAACCAATGACTTTCTAGTCAATTGGGGGTTATGATGTGTTACTAGATATTGCTCTTGACTTACTTAAATTAAGTTTTAATTCAAGTGGCCAACATAACTGGGAACCTAATGAGTTACACACATAGGTGATCCGAAGGATGAGTAAAATAGTCTTGAATAGTGATTCAAGATATAAAGGAGTGTTTCGGGATTGTATCACGATGTGATCATGGTAGAAAACGGGCCATAGAATGGATTGGAAACAAGTGTTGTTGGCTACCAATTCAGTCATTAACTTTCTAAAACATCCATTATTGCATGCTATTCATGGTTATTAACTTCCCATAACTTCCATTAATGCATACTATTCATGACCATTAATATGAATAACACAGAAAATAATCATCATTTTCGTGCATCTTGTGTAAGACACAGGAAAAAGAAAAATAGAAAAAAAGGTCCTTTCTAACACACACACTCTTTTTCTCTATAACTTTCACAAGAGTTCTTATCTTTGCTAGCACAAAGAAAGAATTATATCCATCTCCTAATGATGTTTCATCCTTCTATCTTCATGTGGACTTTTATTAGAGAAGATCTACGTTGATCGTTATGGTTTATGACAACCTAATGTGGAGAAGATTAAAGAACGAAGGAGATCGTCGGAAAGGCATGTAAACATCTTACATTTCATGTTTTTGTTTTTTATATCTATATGCATGAGTAAATCTAGTTTTTGAGGTTCCATTTTATTTTCCGCTGCATATATTTGATATATATTATGTATGAGATGCACAACCAGAACCTTACAATGATGATATACAAAATTATAAAAAATTCCTTGTTACTTAACATATTAACCACATTGTTGTATGTTATAACATATACTTTTGACATGTCTTATTTATTTGGAAACTCTTTCCACCGAGCTTCTTTTGTAACAATTTCTTTTGGATCTTTGAAACTATTTTAGCAAATTATTTGTTTATAATATAAATTTAGTCCCCAAAAGGTAACTTGTCAAGTATCAATGCAGTTCATTATTGTCGACATTTCCTTTTCGTATGTTAAGTACCAATTCTCGACACCATTTAACTTTTAAACCACAAAAGCTACAGATAGCCTTATTACACTAAGACACCCTCAATAACTTTGTCATAAGTATCAATATTTAACTCAAATAAGAGATCAAATTTTGACAACCTTAGAACAAAATCAATGGAAAGTTCAACCTTTAGCTTTTTAAGAGCTTCTTAATTCAATTTTGATAGCATCACGCTTGCTCTTTTTAATAAGTCAATCAAGGGTTTCATTTTATTCAAGTATTTCATAACGAATCAATGATGGTAGTTCACTAAACTAGGAAACTCTAAAGTTTCCATACTATTACAGGAATTTGCAAATCATCATGGCTTATACATTCATTGGATCCATTCATATGGCTTTGCTTACCAAGTGTCCCAAAAATATTATTTATTTTAGAAATAATTCATATTTTTTTGCCTAAAAGAGCTAAAAACTATTTATACACTTACCTTAAATATTATACAATTTTTTTTATCATATTAGTATTGTATATCACGATATCATCAGAAGTAATGCATCACATTATTCATCAAGTTGTAAAAAGCAGTAGGAGCATCAATCAAACTGAATAGTATACATAAGAACTCAACCACATCGAGTTACACATATTTTTTTTAATACTCATCTCCCTTAACAACATGCACTTGCTAATACTTACTTCTCAAGTATGACTTGTAAACATCGTAAACCTTGATAATATGGCCATAAAATCCTGAATTAAAGGCACATGATATTTATTTTTATAGTTACCTTATTTAATACCCCATCAATCTAAATAGTACGACTAGGAATTTATAAGAACCATATCAAGTCACACATATTTTTTATGTTCATTTGTCTCAACAATACACACTTATAAATACTTGCTCCTTAAATCTGACTTTGTAAACACTATAAGCATTATTAATATGCCCATTAAGTCTTGAAATAAAGGCACATGATATTTATTCCTAATATTTACCTTGTTTAAGAATTAGTATTTCGTACACATATATACTCCTCTGTCTTACTTCTTTTGGGGGAAAAATAGGAACGTCATAGAGGTTTGGATGATCGAATGTACTCACCTCTTGTAGTTTACTAAGTTTCTTTCTCCACTCCACCATCTTTAATGGAGAATTTGATGTAGGATATAAGAAGGAGAAGTTGCATCTAAAGTAAGTTTGATCTTGTGATCAATTTTTTAATGAGTGGGAAGAGTTTTTGGTAGCTCTTTAGGATTCACAACATTGAATTCCCTTAATACTTACGCTATAACATTCAAAACTTCAACCATAAAGTTTTTAGCTATCTTCCATATAACTAGAATGTAAGTTTTTGTTACTTTCTTAAACCCGTTTAAATATTCCTAGATAAAGCATGCGTAGCTTTTGTTATTGTCCTTCAATCCTTGAGCCCAACATTAATTGACAAAGTAATAATTTTGTTCATGCATTATCATCATACCTTCTAGATATAGGTATAACATACTTTCACTACTTTGAGAGAGTTGATGCTAAGAACAAGACTAGAATTGTTAAGAGTATTGCTGTCATATTGAATTTCTCATGCTAACTTCTCATACTCATGAGAACATTGTAGGTAGCTCTTATCATTACTTGATCTTTTTTTTTTTCATCTTTGCTCACATTTTGCTAACTTTAACTCCAACTTTTACGCCATCCATTTTGTGAAGAAGGAAAGAGTGGCATTAGTATTAAGTATGAGTTCCTCCATATTGACTTATAACCATACATATATAATCAATCAAAAGGACTAGTTTATGTATTCACCGCGTTAAATAATGAGATCAAATGAAGGTTGACTTTTAAAGGATCATTCTCACCTTCACCTTTCACTATCACCTTCTCCTTCTTTGGAAAATCTTGAAAAGATGGAGCCCATTGAACATAAAGCATCATACACTCTTCTTTGAAACTTTATGAACCTTATTTAGGCTATATATGTTGCTTAGACTTCCCTTTGTAATCCTGCTACTTTTGAATACTTAATAATTATTTCCTTTCAATTTTTGAGGAAGGGAAAAGACTTTGGTCTCTTTAGGTATTTATAATCCTACTAGAGCATCAACTATCGTAATTCTTTGACACCATCATGACATTTTTACCATCGTAATTCCATTTGCACTCATGATTATAACCTAGACATGTTGAAGAGTTTGTCTATCTCAAACCTATTCTCAATATCCAATTTCAATAAAATAAATTGATTCACTTGTTGCCTCATCAACTACTATTCTGTCTGCTTCAAGGCATCTTTAGTACGCCAAGAAGTATTGCTTGGAAGGAATCAATCATTTAACCCCTTCTTTATGTTCTCCCATATGCTTATAGGAGAAAGTTAAACACTAATTCCGATAGAGGTTCCGTTCTCTACCAAAGATTAGTATCACTATCTAGGTACATTATATTGATTTTAACTTTCTCTACTTGAGGTACCTAGAACAGTAACAAAGTATTGCATCATATCCCAAAAAAAATTCTCCATCTCTATGGCATTTCAAATTCTCTTTAAAATTTTTAGTTCTTTTAGGTTAAGAAAAGTGTTTTCAACTTACCCAATATCTTGATTTATAACAATCCATTTGAGGAATATAATCTCAAAGTTGATATCCTCTTATTTTTTCATCAAATTCACCACTTGACTTTTTTGGGGCTTACATTTGCCTCTCCAAAATTTTAAATTGAGATGGGTAAGAAGTTTCTATTCACTTATAGGCATATGTTTAATGAGCATCTCTACTCAAGTAATACGTTCACTTAGGTTATTGCCTCTTGTCACCGAAATACCAATAATGACTCTAATACTAGTTGTTATGTAAATTTTGCAACAAGCTACAGTAAAGTCTCCACATGACGATTGAGTTCATACAACTTAACTCGTAGTTACAGAATCCCTTGTGTTTATATGTGTTTCTTGTAAAAGATTAAGGAAATAAATATGTTTATTTTTAAAATAAACTATGAAACAAAATAGAAAGAATTTACCTAAGATATAATAAAATTATCAATCTTTACTAACTCTCATAATAGTTACAAACAATGACTCTAGCTCTCTTTGTTGAAAGTGCTCTGAAATGAGATATTTATAAGCATTTGGAGATTTTATAGTCAATAATACAAGAAAGTGGGCAAAATCACTAAATATAATAATTTATTTGGTGGTTGATATTCTTAAATACTTAAGCACTACTGTAATTGGTGGCTCATCCAACCACTAAGTCTATTACTAAGTAATGAAATAGAATAAAAACAAAGATTTGACACGTTACCCCTCTTTTATGTTCTTTGTCATGTCCTCTTACATTTTATTTGTATCAAACCACCATCTTTATCACCTCACCATGATCTTCATAAAAAAAAAAGGCTAGTCAAATCTTGAACTAGTTTGTACATGATCTAACTTATGCATGACAAAATTTAATTCAACACATGGTCTACTCTTTAAGTATATTTAGTGTTTGGTCTATCCAAACACTCCTAATTAGTCTATCTATCCAAAATTAAATTGATCCACACATTAATAATCATAATTAACTAAGATTTTAATCTCACATGATGTACTTACCCTAATTCATTTAATATACATTTTATTTTATAATCGTACTAATCCTTAACTAATGCTTTCAATGACTAACAAAATAGTCTTGTACTTTTTAAGAAGCTAGTAAGAGCCTCCTTCCTTTTGATTAGATCACCATTGACGATTAATTCAGTAGTCACATCATTATTAATTTATAATGATCCCGCTGATATAATTGAAAATTTAGAATTTATAACTTTGTTAAACTACTTATAATATCACTCATTATAGGTCCTACGGATGCTCACAGAGTTACGGTGCTATTATGACATACTGTTTAGTGTTCAATGTTCACAAATAGCAAAAGTGCTACATTAATTGATTAATAGATTTGAAATTTCCCAGAAGTGCCTATGAAATATTTATTCTGTTATAATGATTTTGATAGAAGGGAAAAGCAAAGAAGAATAGTCGACAACTAGTTTATGGGAAGGAGGTTATAAGAGTGTTTTTTAAGGACATCCCGTAGCCTAGGAACTCAAGGACATAATCCATGCCATTGTCAGAACACAGACACCCAGTGATGAGTCTTATTACCAACTGAACAAACTGATAACCCAACTCTCAGCCTTCCTCAATATAAAATCGATGTGTTCAACTTATGCCATGACCTGAGGAACCTTGGCTAGTGATGCTTGTACTTTTTGCTCTTCAAATGACAAGTCAATCATTTTCCCATGCAAGAAATTCTCATAAGATGGTAGATCAAAATGACCATGTCCACACATTGCCATGAGAATGACTTTTTCTTCTCCTGTCTCTCTACAATGCAGGGCTTCCCTGATGGTAGCAGCAATTGCATGAGTTGGCTCTGGTGCAGGAATTAATCCTTCTGATCTAGCAAATTTTATCGCACCTGCAATACCATAATATCGTTAATCTTTACCGCCACTCATAACACTATTTGTGCATGGTGTATTTACTTATCTGCACTTGTTTGTGGCTGCAGATTCCCTCTTCAAAAGTGACCTTGCAAACCATACTAAAATCAAACTCATGTGAAGTTTAGCGAAGGAGATTGTTACCTTGAAAACATTCGGTCTGTGGGATTGCAATTGCTTCCATGAAACCCAGCTCATAAACATGGGAAATCAGTGGTGCCATACCATGGTAACGCAGTCCTCCTAAGTAAACAAAAACATATTGTTGAAGAAGAAAAAGCTGAAATGACCGAATCTAAAAGTTAAATGCAATAACACCTTACCAGCATGGATAGGATCAGGAATGAAGTCATGCCCAAGTGTGTGCATCTTCATCAATGGAGTCATCCCTGCTGTATCACCATAATCATATGCATACACTCCTTTTGTTAGAGAAGGACATGCTGCAGGTTCAACAGCTCTTATGACAGGGCTAATCTTCCCATTGAGCTTCTCTCTAATGAATGGGAAACTTAGTCCTGCAAAATTTGATCCACCACCGGTACATCCTATGATAACATCAGGGGTTTCACCAATAGCTTCCATTTGTCTCAGACACTCCTCGCCTATAACTGTCTGGTGCATCAAAACATGATTGAGTACACTCCCTAAGCAATACTTGGTATCAGAATTTGCAGCTGCAATCTCCACAGCTTCTGAAATAGCTATTCCTAAACTTCCTGGACTAGATGGATTCATTTGAAGAATCTTACTGCCAGCCTCAGTAATGTTTGATGGGGATGGGTGCACCTTAGCACCCCATGTTTCCATCATTAACCTACGGTATGGTTTCTGGTCATACGAAGCACGAACCTGCCATACCTGTATAGTTAGAAAAGAGCGGTTTAGGATCAACCCTTCAAAAGAGTGAACCAAATGCAGGAAGCTAGTAACAAGGCACCAGAAAACAACTGAAACTAAACAATCGGCAGGAGCTAAGTGAGACTAATTGAATTTGATGCCTATGTTGTAGAAGTCACACGACATGATTGTGAAGACATTTTACTTTTGTAGCACCCTTAAGAAAACATTCATCTTAATAGAAAATGTTTGCAATATATACAAATAATAAGAGACTATTATCACCGATTGAAGACCAATAGGATTTTATCCTACCAGAGAAACAGATGTATTCAGATTTCAGATCAATGACTTAGAAAAAGATTACCAATTTGTGACATTGTCTACTATGAAGCAAGTAAATCAACAACCAAATTAAACAAATCCCAAGCCCAATTCAATCGCTGGGCTAATGACGGACTTAAAAGTTCCCTACCTCACAGCCAAGATCAAATAAGCTGCAAGCAAAGGCGAGTGAACTTCCCCATTGACCAGCACCAGTTTCTGTCACAACATTCTTGACTCCTTCCTGAGCATTATAAAAAACTTGTGGAACTGCACTGTTGGGTTTGTGTGATCCAGCTGGGCTCACACCTTCATACTTGTAGTAAATTCTGGCGGGCGTATTAAGAAGCTTCTCCAATCTTTTGGCTCTGAGTTATAGAAAAGGTATGAGAAACTTTTAGGAAGAGAAGCAAAATCCTCGATCACAATTATTTTTTTCTTTTCATTATCAGAACAAACCTGATCAAAGGAGTAGGGCGCCAGAGGCTGTAGATGTCAAGTACCTCTGGTGGAATATCAATGAACTTGTCGTTGGTGGCTTCCTGCTTGATCAATTCATAAGGAAAAAGAGGAGATAAATCTTCAGGTTTCACTGGTTCAAAAGTTTTGGGATGCAGCGGGGGAGGAGGTTTCACTGAAAGATCTGCAATAAGATTGTACCATTGACGTGGAATTTCAATTTCATTCAACCTAGCATTCAAACCAGCTCTTGCTTTAAATCCATTTGAAAGCCTTAAATGCGCTGGCTTTGCTTTCAATGCAAACCATCCAACACGTTCTGCACTTGACAAGAACTCAACAAAACATGAGTATGGAGATCAATCAAAATGGTATTAGGAAAAACAAAAGCCATAAAAATAACTGCAGATTACACATATTTTCACTATGATATGTTGAATATGATTCTAGCAAATAGAGTATACTAATATGATCACCAGATTAATACCAGGATGCCATCCCCACATAGAATTCACCTGCTAGCAATTCTTTTGACTTAAAATTGAAAGCACAAGAGGGTTATTGGAGAAAACAAGCCTAACAACCATGAAGTGGAATGAGATGTGGAGTTGACAAGTAATTGAATCAAAAGTAGTCATTTATAAATAGCTGTTCTTGTCCCGTCAATGAAGTGCAAGTGGTTATCAGAATAAGCTGGGGATTTCCCTTTTTAGTTAAGCTGGTTATTAGCTTAAAGTATCATGTGTTTTTGCTTCTTCTTCGACATAGTCCCGAGAAGACCAAGCAGGTCATTGATGTATCGGAAACACTTAGCAGGACATAATTCATATGTCAGATTGCTTGATCTGATTTCTCCTAAAGACCTCTTAATATATCATTTATGCTTAATATATGCAGTAAATCCCATTTTACATGACAAGCATGAGCAAGCAAATTTACTGTAATGGAAAATCAGATCATACCAGGGATTCATCGCTATTAAGATAAACGAAAACGAAAACATTTGCACAGAGGGCAAGCTTGAGCTTGAGGGAAAACCTGTAAATTATTCTTTACCAAGTTATTTTGATAGTGTAGATGACTCGACCATCGTGAAACTTATATCCTCAATATTCTATCCTAAAGTTCAAGCTTGTTACGAACACGTTGATTTTACTGTCAGACATTTTATTTTTGAAAACAGACAAGTCTATGACACTTAAGCACATCGTCTGACTTTACCGACTCCCTCAAGGATGCGATAACAGCGGCAACTCTACAAGGCAAAGATAAACCACACCACTGCTCGCCCATAGCTAAGACAGATCAAACCCAATCAACAAATGAAAGGAACAGTAAGGATCTGTACCTCTGATGTGGATGCTTGAAGGAGTGGAAACATGAACTGGTTTTGCGGGGAAAGAACACTTAGCTGCCATTTTTTTTTCTGGATTCTTTGAACTTGCATGTAGTGGAGGGTTCGATCCTTTCTAGTTTATACTGCGAAAGGACACTTTGCTTTTGTTTTCCATAATCAGGGAAGATGGTAATGACTAATGAGGCATTAATTTATTGTACAGGCTTAGCAGCAGAATGGTGGGTTATTTAATCATGGATACAGTTTGAGAGCGGAGCAGAGAGCTTGGAAGTTGGTCTTGGAGTTTGAGAAGTCAACCTTGGTGACTCTGAAAGCTTTTGATATTCTTTTCACTGTGCTGTCGAGTGTCACGTCATTTGATGAAGAGAAAGAGAAGGAGAACACTTCCAAAGGACTTCAAGGCTGAAGCTGGCTTTACAGGTGGGATGCATAAGCAAAGAATAGTATTTAGTTATATACTATTCTTTGCTTTGGAAAACATACTTACCTTTACCGTGATTAAATGATATTAAAAATTAAAAGATAAAATGCTGATCGACAGCCAGTTACAGAGTACCTTAAAAGCCTTTTCCTCCACGAAAATATACACTTGCTAATTATTAAACAAACAGTTTTATTTAAAAAATATTTATAAATTTTAATATCTTCTTCTGATTAATTATTTTTAAGAATTGAAGCAAGTTGTGATTTTATTTATACAAAGACATACAATTCACATCAACCGTAGCAATTACTGATTTTGCAATTTTCAATTAAAATTGAAAAAAACTACAGGCCAAAATAAAACTTACGTGATTCCAGAGTTTTCGAATTTGTGATCCAAGTACAGGACATATGAACAACCACCGTGCATAGTATATATAATGGTTATGGTTTTCTCGAAAAGAAAAAGAAAAGATAAATACGCAATTTTGTTTGTACGTTACTAGAAAGCCGCCATCGTGGAATTTTTTTTTTTTTTTGTTAATCACGAAGTATCTAAGGAGAGTCTCAATTATGACAAAGGTCCGTCGTGAAAATTAGGAAAGCCGTAATGATTGCGTGAGCTTGACTTTTCACCAAAGAGAAGGGCAAAATATGATAAAGAAGAAGATATTATGACCACAGAAACGATCAAATCAAACTCATGGTCAAAATGTTTATTATCCTGTTCTTCGTTACCGTCTCATTCACACTTGCACTTGATTCTGTGGGTATGCCTAAAATCACATTTTAGCACCAAACATCCATCCATTCTTCTTAGTACAAAACTCTCCACCAACATATAGCAAGCAAACCTTCTCCATTCATTTTCACTTCTGATTTCCACTACTTTCTCAACTCTTGCAGTCCTTTCTTCTCCATCAACCCAGCCTCCTTCCTCTTGCACCAATTTCATCTTTTCTACAATGCAAAAACTCAGACCCACGCTACACCTTCGCCTACCATTTGTAATATTTCTAACATTATACCAGATAAACCCACAATGGTTAGTTCTGTCTCCCTTCAAAGCTTCTGTGCCACAGACTAAGTCTACTTCTCTCTGCACATTCACATTCACATTAAGAACCACCGTGTTCCCCTCACTGTTTACACTTTCGTATGAATAAATCTCTTCCCAGTGCTGTTCAAGAGTCATTTTGTACAACATGGATACTTTCATCTGTTCCTTGTGGCTGGTTTCCTCCCTTATAAAAACAAACGGGCAATACCATGTTCCAACAACAACAGAAGATGAAGTCTTGCTAGATATAGGAAAGTCGAAACTTGGAAGATAGGTCCTGAGAGAGGAATCAAGGCCTAGAGCATCACTTAGTTGAGGGTTGTGTAACTTCGAACTTCTAACTTCCCATCCCTTTCTTCTCAGAAAGTTTGGAGCAAAACCATCAGGAGCAACAGACTTGGCGAAAAAGCTGCTTCTGAAATAGCGATGAATCTTGAATTGCTGGTATATGTTTCTGAGATCAAAAGCTCTGGGCTTTACATCGTTTATGACGCTCTTCATGCAACATAAGCGCATGTCCGTCTCTCTCGAACATGTGCAAGCCAGCCTGCAAGTTTACGGCAGTCCCAAAAACGAGTAATTGATTTCTCAGAGATTGGTATATTTTGCGTGCTTAATTATATCAATACAAAAGTGGAGAGCTTACCCTTTGTGCTTGCCTTTAGCTTTAATAACGTAGTAGCAATTGTATGACAATGGCCGGTCAAGAACTGGGATGAACCAGACTTTCTTAACTAAGGTCTCTTCACGCTCTAATGAGTGAACTACTGTCAGTACCTTGTCCTGTGGAAACGGAAGCTTTTTTATTCTCCTGGTCTTACGTAACCCCCAACAACATGTCTCTTGTGCTTCAGCCAGTTCGTCTGAAACCACTAAAACACCAGTGTACGGACCATCTGGTGGCTCTGCCGAAAGAGCACTGGGGGACTTCCTGTACAAGGATAGAGGCCTTGTCACATACATTTTTGTTATTATGTCGGTCACTTCAGGGTAGTGGGTAGCGGAGCTATTTATGTGATAACCTGCCTTGTGGGTTAAGGTAGGAAAGTGGCATCAGTTAGAAAGTTGCATAATTCGGATCAATCATTTGGCTCCAGACAGGATGGGCTAAAGTGAAATCAAATCAAATCAAAGACAAAGAAAAATAAAGCAGAGACAATGCTCTCTTTATTGTCCACTTTGTTATCACAAACTTTTTTTTAATAAATAAATATGAATTTTCTACTGATAAAACTGTTACAGCATTAGGCTGAATTCTAAATAGTCACTATACAGACTAGTATATTACAAGAGGGAGTTAGATATTAATCAAATTATCCAGACTAAAGATTCCCATGATTTAATGTTCGTGATGATGGAGATCTATAGATTCTTTACAAATAAGACCGCTCTAATTTAATTATGATCTTATCTACAAGCTTATATGAATATTCAAGATTGGAAAAGTACCTTAAGTTTTTTTCTTTCCAAAGTCGATGATAGTAATGAATGTTGCTTTATAAAGAATCGCATTAGGCCTACTTTTTGCAAAAGCATTAATAGTCTAAGCCAAAGTAAGCTCCAATTATAATTAATACCTAGTAACATTTGTAAGATCATGCTCCAAACTATTTTCGAGAAGCTACATAGGAAAAAAAAGATAGCCTCTATCTTCGATTGCTATTTTGCATAACAAGCAAGTTGAGTCCATATGTCCGTGACATTGACTCGTAGTCCTGAGTCTATTTTTAATCCTAAGTCTATTTTTAATTGCAAGCTATGAGATAAATGGGGCTTTTGGATGAATAGATTTAGACCATAAAAGAGGGAACCAAGGTACTTCATCTAACCCTCTTGCAAGGATCCGACGACATAAGTAATTAGAGAATTTTCCACTTGGATCAACAGTCCACATGATGGAGTCTTCTATGTCTACATTGTTTAAGCAAGGAAGATGATCGACCAAAGTGTCAAATCCCCTACTATTCCCTCGCCATTGACCATTAAATATCATAGAAGAGACCTTATCAGTAAGCAAAAGTTTGCTTCTTAAATGTTGTAGTCTCAGATTGAGAATAATAGGACTCAAGTCTAGCCAATTGTCATACCAGAACCAAGTGTTTTCTCCATTTCCAATTGTTGGACTCCGATCTTCAAGTGGAATTTAGAAATATTAAATGAATTTAAATGAGTGTTTTTGTATATGTATTGTGTTATAGATGTAAATATGCTTTAAGGAAATTGATGTGAA
>JANVCQ010000008.1:15200677-15219453 GCA_025531925.1 Erythroxylum plowmanianum | reverse complement strand
CGACACTCTCCATTTTTAAGGGATGTAGGAGGCTTAAGCTTGGATTTGTGTGTGAAGAAAGAAGGAGCAAGCAAGTAGCAAAGAGAAGCTTCTTGTATGGAGGATGGAAAAAAAACAAACGAAGGAGGAAGGGAGGAAGGAGTTACGGATGGAGGAGAAGAAAGCACTTAAAATCACCTTTTTTTTACTCTTTCCCTTAGAATGTCGTGGAAGCACTCACCAGTTAGGTTATTTATATAACCATTAAGTATAAGACTAAGTAGGCAAGTGACATGTGTCACTTGTCACTTGTTTTCTTCTTAAACACTCTTCATGTTCTTTCTAATTTCAAATCAATTTCTACTCCAATTTCTCTCTAAATTTCAATGGCTCAAAGTTTATAATTCCTAAAATCATGTATCTAATTTTTCAGTGCCATTGGACAGTCATTTTCAATATCGAAAATCCAATCAGTCTGCCACTTGATAATTTTTCCGGTCCAGACATTGTCCTCCAAAAATTCCAGAAAAATTTCTAAAAGTCCCCAAAAATGTAAAACACACAAAAATCACTCCAATTAAATTTTCAAGCACAAAATCATATTTTTTCACAATAAACACATATGCCGGGAAATATCATGAATGCATGTACAATCATGTGCATGTGCAAAAATTGCCATTCATATATATATAGAGATCATATGATGTATGAACATGCCGATATATGCTTCCAAACTCCTAACCCATCCCAAATGACCAATTTACCCTTCCCAAAAAATGAAATAAGTAAAGATGTTAAAGCCTGCAAACATGCCCTACAAAGCCCACTAAAGCCTGAGGCCTAGAAAACTTTCCTAGATGCTAAAGCCTGCAAACATGCCCTATAAAACCTGCAAAGATGCTCTGCAAAGTGTTAAAGCTTAAAAAGTCTTGTATAAAATTATTCAATTAGACATGAATATGCTTATAGACAGGAAGGGAATGTAAGGAGAAGGATCATCCCTTCTTCGATCAACATCTCCGCTTATACTATCATTTTTTTCACTTACTCCCAGTACTTTCTTGTAAAGTACTTTTTCGTTTGCCTGCTCCTCGTAAAAGCTTTCTTGTCTTAATGCTTAACAAACTTTAAGTACAATAAATTAAGTTATTCTAGTTTCATTTCAATTAACATTTATACTTTATTAAATTCTTTATGTTTATTATTCTCTTTACCCATTTTAATGCTTTATTCATTTCTTTACTTATGCTTTCAAGTTTTTTACTACAACATGACATAATTGAATTAAATAGGGAACATATCCATTTTGTGGAAGAATGTAGACAATTATAATACTTTCTGTAAAATAAAATAACAATCAATTATTTTTTAGAAAATAAAAAAATTAACGATTATAAGATATTATAACTCATAAAATAATACAATGAATCATTAAGAAAACAATTAAATTACTTCATAAAATTTAGAACTATTACCTAGGTCTTAGAAAGCTCTCTAGCCCTAAATATTTTGCATGTCTAGAATGGCAAGATTCCTAAAATAAGAAGATCTTTAAAGAAATTAGTAAAAACTTTAAACAATGAATTATTTATATTGAAACAAGAATACACAATGAATTAATATAATGTTTATACGCCTATAACCTATAATAATAATAATAATAATAATAAGACGGTCTTTATATAAAGTTGATCTACTTGAAAGAATAAAAACAACAATTAGCTATGCAAAATTAAAAATATTAAGTAGGCCTGAAAAATCTATTTGAAACATTTTTTTTAAATATTAATAGCATGCTACACTTTTCTATTTTATTTCTTCTACATTCCCCATTTTCATTATTTTTACATATTTAAAATCTAATATTGTTCTCATTTGCATTTGGTTTTTGTTAAAGATATTAATTTGCAGTCTTTAGATTAGACATATAAATACATAAAAACTATTTTATAATAGTTTGTTATTTTTTATTTCTGTTTTTCATAACAGTTTGTTACTTTTGTTTCATGATTCAAATTTTTTTAACAAAAAAATAATTATTATTAGAATTTTACTTACACATTAATATTTAATTTTCAATATTTGTTAAGTTATTTTAAATTTATGCATCTTAAGATATTTTAATTTGAAATATATTAATTCAATAATTATTAAATTAAAGTTTTATTTTTAAAATAGTTTTTAATTAGATATAAAGTTATAAGTAATATATTATTCATAATTATTTTCAATAATTAATATTAAACACTTAAATAATATACATTAGTTAATAGTTGATCAAATTATGGAAACAAAACAAAAAAAATCTTATGATGTTTCATAAATTATAAAAACATAAACAATTAAATTAATAGTAAAAAAACAGAAACTCAAATAAATAAAATTTTATTTAATTTAAAATTTTAAAAACAAAAAATGAAAAACAGGACCAAACATACATAAAGCATAAGAGGTCTTCTTCTTCTTCTTCTTCTTCTCTTTTTCTTGTTTCTACGAGGGACGACGAATACAACATATACATTTCTTGCTTTTGCCAACATCAATGATAAGATGGAGCAGTGGTTCACTCAAACTATTTTGTTTTCTTTTGACATTTAAGATGAGAAAGATATTGATTTCTAGTAAATACCCAGAGTTTTAAAATTTTATTTACTTCTTTTTTCCCTCTTATTTTTTTGATAAATCAGTAATGTTTTATACAAATAATGAAAGGTTATACACAGAAACTAGAGATTCCTACCCTTGAATCTCTTGACAAATCGACGGAGGGCTAATAAAACCTACAACAGTCCTTATATTATAAATCTTGACAGCAACACAATTAGCATTATCTATATAAATTCATGCCAAGAACTCTTTGTAATCTAACTCATCCAAGCATAAACACAATTTACTATACACCCAGCATTTTTCAAACATCAGTTAGCAAACATGATCTACTTTCAACTAAGTGAATTAATGTTCTTCAAGTGCACTTATACCCTTCCTAATGTTTGCACCTCTCCCAACCTTCAGTAATAGGAATGTTATTAGTTCTTCTGCCCTCCATCCGTAAATAGTGGTCCTTGGGCTGCTACCAACTATTTGCTCTTGTCGATTCCTCTTCTTGGTATCTTTTCTTACTATGACAAACAAGGAATTACCAGTTGCAACTTCATTTCTACCTAACTGATGAAGGAACTTGTATCTGGCTTCTCTTCTAATGTTAACCCAAGGGTGTCGAACCAATTTGCATTCCTGGACTATCAACCTGCAGAAAATATGTTAGTGAATATAAACATCTGTTGCCTCCTCACGATGTTTGAGATACGATGTTCTATAACTTGGGAGATTATTTTAGAGTACACACTCCCAATATCCTTGGCTTCGTCTTTGAAGGTTCTTGACTTCCTTTCAGAGCAAATAATGTAAACAGTAGTTGAGAGAAGGATGGGGAAAATATTAGTGTCTGAGGTTCTGGTATTTGAAGCAAGATTATACCAAGTAAGAATGGAATGTAGGTTGGACTGATTAGGAATGTGTAAATGAAAATGTAAGAGGCATTGGTCCCAGCATTGGTCCCAAACTGATCTAGAGAATTGACACTTAAAAAACAAGTGATCAATGGTTTCATTATCTAAGATACACAAGGAAAAATGTTTAGGAGTTTGGAGATAGGGAAGTTTATCCTGGGTTTGTAACTTTTGGAGGAAAGCAAGCCAAAGTATAAAAGAACACCTAGGCCTACTACTTTTAAACCAAACTAGCTTATGCCAAGGAACTTGCTATCGAGGAGGTCTCAAGACATTATAGGCTAAGTCATTAGTGTATTATTTTGTAGAGCTAGCTAACCATTCCAAACAATCAGATTGAGAGCTATTTAGTTAGTATCGAAGGGGTTCAAGGTTGCTAATGATCTCTATGGATGCCTCTTGCTAGCTCCACTCATCATTATTTATTACTTCAGAGACTCTTGCTGTCATTGGAAACTCCGAACCATTGATCTCTCTTGGAGAAGAGAAGCTCTTCAAGATTCCTCTTGGATGCCACAGATCTTTCCATAAAAGAGTAGAAATACCATTTCCTATCCTAAATCTGAATTGATTCCCCATTTTGTCCCTTATAAATAAGATTTTGCTCCAACTCCAAAAACTATTGTAAGTAGGTTGGGCATTCCAGAAATTATTCCTTCTCCAATTAATGGTATGCACCTACTTAACCCACATAGCCTTCCTGTCTCTAAATAGATACCAAATCATTTTCCCTAATAGGACAAGATTCCACGTAGACAAATGTTTCACCCCTAAACCTCCCTCCTTTTTTGGTCTACTAATATCACTCCATTTAACCTTTGTATGAGATCTTGAATCCACCTTCCTTGCCTATAAAAAATTCATAAATTTAGTTTCTATTTCCTTAAGAATGGAAGAAGGGAAAATAAAATGGGTAGACCAGTACACTTGAAAAGATAAAAGTACAGATATCACCAGTTGGATTCTAATAACATAGGAAAGACTTTTATGAGTCGATTTGGTTATCCTCCTATCTATTTTGTCCAATAAGGGTAGGCAATCCCTCCTAAATAACCTACCTATTAAGAGAGGTACCCCCATATACCTTATAAGGAGAGTGCCTTTCTTGAGACTAGAGATAAGTTCCATTCGATAATTCAGATAGTTCGCATCAGGGGATAAAAAAAACTAACTCTTGGAAGGATTCATATCCATGCCAGAAAACATAGAGAAGGTACACATACAATCAAGCAAGGTCTGAGCTGAAAACAAATCCGCATGAAAAAACATCAAGAGATCATCAGTAAACGGGAGATGGGTGAGCTTAAAGGCTTTGCACCTCCAATGGTATTTGAAGGAAGGACTACTATCTATACAAACTTTCAAATGCTTAGTGAAAACTTCCATACAAATTATGAAGATGAATGGTGATAAGGGATCACCTTATCTTAGGTCGTACTTTCCTCTAAAAAATCTTGAAGGGGTTCCATTGATCAAAATTGAGTAAGAGGGAGTGGTTATGCATTCTTTAACCCAGTCTATGAACTTCCAAGGAAGGCCTACAACTACTAGAGTATTAAGGAGGAAATCCCATTGAATAGAGTCATAGGCTTTTTGAAGATCCACTTTAAAAGCATATCTCTTTTGGCTATTAGAGAGGTGGTAATTCTTGAAAATATCTTAGGCCAACAAGACATTACCCCCTATTTGACGAATCTTAATAAAGGAACTTTGATTGGGGCTAACAATTTGAGGAAGAAGCTCTCTAAGCCTATTTGCTAAGATTTTGGCAATCACCTTGTAGAGTAAGTTGCAACAAGAGATTGGTCTATAGTCTAACACTATAGAAGGGTAAGCCTTTTTGGGTATGAGTGAAATGAAAGTGGAATTAAGCTCTTTGAGGAGTTTTCCATGATTGAAAAAATTTTGAGTGGCACTAGTAACCTCCTCCCCAATTATATGCCAGGTTTGTTTGACCAGGGGCCCTATTGGGATTAAAAAAATTGAAGGCCTCTCTTATCTCTTAAGATGAAACTTCAGCAATAAGAGAATTGGAAAGATTTTCAGACAAAGAATGAGGGAAAAATTGTCCATAAAATCTTTGGAAGAGTGAAGAGCTTTTTTTGCCCAAATAGTACCTTGAAAGTATTTAAGAAACTGAACTAGAATCTCTTCTAGATCAACTATCCTGTTCCCATTTCCCATTACTAAAGAATGTATGTTATTTTTGTTTATGTTAGCCAAGACAGAATTGTGGATTGTGGAAGAATTTGGTATTCCTATCCCCTTCTTTGAGCCATTTAATCCTAGAAGACTATCTCAAGAATGACTCCTGATCCTCTAATACTATAAATAACTCAGTAATGGCCTCAGATTCCTAAGCAATCATACCAGAAGACCTAGGCAAAAATCTCAGTTGATCCTAAATGTTGTTGAGTACAACTTGGCAATTCTCTACTCTAACATTCGCATCCCCTATCTGGTGTGAATTCATGATTTTAAGAGCTTTTTTAACCATCTTGTGCTTAGATACTATACAATACATCGGAGTACCCTAAACTTGAGTGGACCAAGCATCCTCTACAATCTACAGGAAATTGGGTTAGGAAGCTAGAAATTTTGAGAACCTGAACGGAGAAGATCTCTTCTGTTGATTAACAACAGGCCTAACGACTAACGGAGAATGGTCTGAGATGTTAGGGTTCTGAATGACACAATAAGAGCTGGGGAACCTAGTGCTCCAAGTTGAGTTTATAAGGGTTCTGTCTAGCTTCTTAGCAATAAAGGAGTCACCTCTTTATTTATTGTTCCAAGTTAAACTTGGACCACTAGAATAATAGTCAAACAAACTATTATTTGCAACACATTGTCTAAAATCACTCATCTCACTCATGGAAGAGGAACTGATAGGATCAGCCTTATGAGGAAACAAAATAGCATTAAAATCCCCTGCTATTATGCAAGGAAGGAGACCTACAGAATGGTTAATGTTAAACAGATCAGACCAAAGATTCTTCCCATGGTTGATGTTATTAGCCCCATAGATACAAGTAACTAAGAAAGAAGCAGAACAGTTCCTGGGGGACAATTCCAAGTGAATCAATTGATTAGTAGAGCTTAGGATAGAACAAAAAAAAACAATCAGGATTCCATGCTAGCGCTATCCTAGCATTCGAAGATTGATCTACATTATTGTAATAAGTCCATCTAGGAAACAATGAGGAGTAAACATTATTCAAATAGGAAGGAGATCGAATCATAGATTCTATTAAACAAACAAAAGGAACTAATAATCTTTTATGCCAAGCATGAACTGCTAATTATTTTTTGGGGTTGTTTAGACCCCTCACATTCCAAAAAACCAAATCCATAATCAAAATAACCAAAATCCAGCAACCATCCTACCTACGTTTCCTCCTAGTTTTCCTATTTTTCCTCACTGTAAAGTCCCCCTCTGCCCCTCCCATAATTCCAGGACTATTTGGAACCAATTCAAAAATAGGAGAGTTAAGGATTTTACCTATTTGATTTACAACAGAAAAGTTGGAATCCTCAAGGTCTTCACTAGATTCTTCTTGCATCTGTTGATCCTAGGGTAGGTGAGAAGGACTCCCAGCAAAGATAGCATCTTTGCCTTCTTGCATTGTCACATCAGTAGTATGTTCCTTCGGATGAGGACCTTGCCCCTTGCACTGCTCATTATTGCTCTCTGATACTCTAATTATATCATTACTTGGAACTGTCTTATCAGAGTTTAGTTCCTGTGTCCTTTGTTACTAAGTTGGATTGTTTGATGTTATCTCCTTTCCTTTCTCCAACTCTTGTTGTAAACTAATCTTAGAGACTCTTCCTGTAGGTGCCCATTCCTTCTTCTGCACTTGCGGATCAAGCCTCCATTCATACTCAATCCTAATTTTCTTAAAAAGTATCTTCCCCTCCTCATTGTACATGGCCAATTGGAAGGATGATGGCCAACTCCTATGTAGTTCTAGTTCCACACATATTCAAGCTTAAACTATCCTAGACATCCTTATTATATGAAAATCCATTAAGAGAGGATGTCCCACAACACCAGCTATCCTTCCCAACCCTTCAGTATTCCAGTATTCAACTATAATATTGTGAAACCTAGCCCAAACTGGGGCAACCTTGACCTCTTCTTGTTCCCCACCATTCAAACACCACTTTCTCAAAAATGAGGGCTTCCCTTGGATATGCAGGGACCCTTTTCCAGCACCGAATTCAAGCCTATCTCAGAATCAAACTTAAACAAAAAATTGTTTGAGCTAGTAATTAATGTCTCCTTTAACCCAAACACTGCCCAAAACTTAGCTAAAGCTCTCTGAACTACTGGATAAGCTGGTCTTTTTCCTGTAAAAAAACCTATCAAGGCCAACCTGAACTGTGCCACTATATTCTTTGCTAACTCCGGCAGAGGAATGACGTAGATCTGCTCCTCCTTGATCTATGGGGCATAGTAGGATAACGCACTATCTTCTGAGGAGTCCACCGTACCTTCCGTGACAACTACCTTCCATGACTTGATATTCCCCAAGTTTTGAGGATCACGGGGTTAGAGAGAAGTAGTAGGGACTGTTCCCTGAGGGTTGGTGGCTAAGGAAATTTTGTTAAGGTTGGTGGAAAGGGTTGATTTTAGAGGGGGGTCGCTAGTCTAGAGAGACACGAAGGTGTCTGGGTCAATGTTTTGGTTTTGGGTACGATTAGGGATTTTAGATTTTTAGAGAGAGAGAGGTGCAGGGCCTGGCAATGGGGAGAGAGGGGTTCGGGGATGTGGAGGGGAAGAAGATGAAGCCATAGGGGAGAAGTGGAAACTTGTCTGAATCTCAGAAGTTATGGGTCTAAGCTCGTCTGTAATCACTCATCGCTCATCGCTTATTAGGATAGTATAATTACATTCTTTTTAGCTTTTGAGAACTTATTTTTTAAACACGATTTGAATTAATTAAATTTGAACTAAATTAATAATTTATTATAATTATTTTAAGTTACATTTAGTTAGTTCGGATGAATTTAACAACTAAGTTATTTTATTATATCAAAATTATTTTTCAAAAATTAAAACTTATAAGATTTAAAAAAATAAATATTAAAACGTTTTAAGTTACTTGATTCTCGTGACTTTGACCAAAAACTCTTAGCACCTATTTTCTTATGATTCATAAATGGTAATGTCATGATCAATCTTTTTTACTTTTTCATGTTCATCTTTAACTTGATTACGTTAAAAGTTCAAAAACCAACTTTAAATTGACCGGAATAATAGAAGTCATTGGAATGAAAATGTGATTTGTTCATTTCCATTTTTCAGTGTAACGGTTCTGCTAAAAAAATTCGAGATTCTAATGAGATTGCTACTCTTGACTTAACGACGACGGGCGTAATTCTTAGGTCAGGCTTCATAGCTGGAACTTGCAATGCAAACCTACCTTTATCATTGGGGCGCCACTGGAGATGCTAAGCTCTCTACAAATACTATCACCAAGGCAAGTTTTAAGCGTCCATTGCAATAACTAAATGGTGGAATAGACATTGGCATTTTGTATTTATCTACTTTCCTCGCAGTTATAGGCAGGATAGACTGTAAAATTGAGAGATGGCACAGACATTGCATCTATCTTAGCTTTCTCTTGTACAAAATGATCTAGCTTTGGCTTCAATCATTTTTAGCAAATACTAGGGGAGTGATATCCATTTTCATGTTTTTCTTCAAGATAAAATAATGCAGGAATCATGTGGCTAGAGCACTTATAAGAAAAAACTTTACACATCAAAGCTCGGTGTGTTCACTTCGGGTTTTCCATTTTGCTAACCATGATACTCTTTAATATTGTCCACTGCGAGTTACATATCTCCGTTGCTCTCAGCTTAATTTGAAACCTTGCAATTCTCCTGCTTCCGACTTCCATATTTATTGCAGGTACTCCAACATGTAAAACTCCTGACCCCACTTTGTCTCCTTAGTCACCTCTTTGTCCCTCATCTCGACGTGTCTGCACTGCAGTAAGCTGCAACAGACTCGGCATTCTCCCCAGCTATATTCCATTTACATGGTATATTGCAGTATTGCCAACAAAACACACCTTAGAATTTTAGGTTTGATCTGGCCAATCTTGTTGTAGAGCACAGCAGAGTCTGTAGA
Organism: Erythroxylum plowmanianum; assembly: GCA_025531925.1. Taxonomy (NCBI): domain Eukaryota; kingdom Viridiplantae; phylum Streptophyta; class Magnoliopsida; order Malpighiales; family Erythroxylaceae; genus Erythroxylum; species Erythroxylum plowmanianum. Next base: position 15,209,823 of record JANVCQ010000008.1, on the reverse strand, counting down.
GGAATTTTGATGTTTATACTAGTTGGTTTATTGGTTTAACATAAAAGAAATTGACTCATTACTCGTAGCTGTTCTCAAACGGTTTGGTAATCCCTCCGTTCATATCATGGGATCACCCTCTTTCTAGACCTGCTGTTGGCATTTAATGTTTGCTTGTCCGTCCCTGTTACCCCAAAGATATGAGAATAAATGAGTCAAAGAGCTATCTCCCAGAACTGCGGATAACCATCAGATTTCTGAGAGTTACTTCGACCTAAAGAGTATTCTGAGTTGATTATACGTGATTTTACTTTGGCAGTCTTCCTGGCGAATGACCTTTCAGAGGGAACTCTCACGCATTTGCAATTGTATGGTTCACTTAACACCACCATAGTTTCAAACATCTTTTCATCATTCTCAACGAGGAGTTTGAGTGAACAGGCTTCTCATTTGTGATGCCAAGATGGAATAACCATTTCCATCCCATTCCACTCCTTGTCGGTTCCAAACTGATTTTTCAACAGTCTCGTGTATTTTTTCATGCAGTACCACTAAATACTTCATTTCTCAGAAACAGCATTTAGATAAGAGAAGTTTTTAGCAATAGATTGAAAAACGTAGATAATATAATGGTAACGGAGTTGAATTGGAAGCGATTGACAGGACCAGAAACCTGGTATTAATCAGAACGGTAACAGAACGGCAACTCAAAAGTACATGCATCCAGATCATTATGATCTGATGCCTAAGGTGAAGCAAGTTACAACTTCTTGATGCAGAAGCTAATTCATCTTACTAATTAAATCATTAATTTGATCCTCACGATGGCCAGTGTCTCCACCATCCTTGTACAGTGATTTCTTTCCGTGCAATCCTTCTTTCGGCTTATTAAGTGCAAATGCCTCCAAAAAATGTGTGACCTCCTTAAAATGAGGACCTACAGTAGTAATTTCATGTATAATATCTTCCAAGCACACAATCTTGTGCATCCCTAACGACTGCCAAATGCACAGCTAAAGTTAGTGCTTAAGTTTTTTTTTTGGTAAATCAGGGAAAAGAAAAAGACCTGTTCTACAAAAAAGTTTTGTAGATGTGGAAAATACCTGTTCTATAATATTATTATCAATCAGAGGAACTCTGGTACCATTTATCTTTCCCTGACCTTTCTTATATATCAGCTCGCTCACATTCTTAGGATTTGGATATCTGCAGCAAAGGACAAGTACTCTTTTAGGGTAATTAAGTAGTTCCAATAAAAGATACACAGACAAAAGGCAATAAGCATATTTTTTATTTATCAGCCATCAGGAATAATATCGTGCGAACATCTTTTTGAGTTTTTGAGTAAAATGTTGATATTTAGCCCGAAGTGAACAAGACTGTCTTAAAAAGTAACACATGAATCTATTAATGCAATGTCAAGCCATGTGCAAGGAAAAAAAATTCAAATTGAACCTTCTATAGCATTTGCAGCCGAGTATCAGGGATGGAAAACCCCTCCTAGCAAAATGATTGACAATACAAAAAGTGATGCTTTATGCAATATTTGTGGTCTACATCACAGAGTATTTCATTTAGCATGCAATGTCTCAATATACAAGTTCCCATAAAAAATCATTCTGACTGCATCCATTAAGATGCAAACTCAAAGCCCAACTCCTTTGTCTACTTTTGAAATTATCCATTAAAAAGATTTTGATTTTGCATCATAATCTCTATATAGTAATAGGATATATGGAAATTCCACAAGGTTTTGAACAATTTACCCATAAGTAATGTATGGTTCAACCCTTTGCAGCACCTCTAAAGTCCCTGGGCTTGCTTTCATGAAGACACCATGGTATAATTTTCTCAACTTCAAGTTATGCAGGATCTTCCTAGTTTTTGGGTGCATATCCTTTTTGCTGAAAACAAATAGAAATGGAGAACTTGACAAAAAGCAAAGATAAGTAACAAGAAAATCATGTAAAGTGATAATAACCCACCCATGAATGCGAATTACAAACAAAAGATTTGACTTTGGCCTCAGAGATGTCGACTTTGACCTTTTTGCCCTTTGTTTCATTCTGATCAGATCCAATTCCTAGGAGAAAGACAACAGGTTAGAAAATATTCAAGTGAATCAGGACTTACATACACTATAAGATACATGCTTAAAGATCAGAACATAACACTTCATCAACAATCCTGTCATGGTTTAAATTCAAAACAATAACATTTATTCTGGATACATCCCAGGTATGCTCAAATTCACAAATCCAAGAATGTTTCATCCAACATTTCATAACACGACAGCTTCAGAACTTGCTATACAGTTCCATTCTCAATCATATAGCTTCCTATCCAATGGCAATAACACAAGCGAATCACACGTCCACAGGCCATGTTGAAGTAAAATATAACATGGCAATATTTAGATTTCTCACATTCGAGATCCACAAACAGCATTCAAACAGGGCAAAAGAATAACTATTAAAATTCCTTAGGAGTGAAACCATCAAGAGTAACGCTTTAAAACAAAGACTTTTTTTAAGTACCTGGTTCCGGTACTCCATTACAAACTCTTCAGGCCTTTTGATATCCTCAACTTTCCTCTTCTTGCCTCTTCCATATTTACCCAACTCCAGCTGGGTTTTTCTTGTAAGCGCTATTGATTCTTCCTTGTGCTTCCTTTTCTTTAATACCACCTCCGGTATATATGTCAAAGGCTTGGCCGAGTCTTCTGCCATTGCAATCTTCTCTACTATTATCTTTGATTCCACCAAAAAAATAGAAAAAAAAAATTAAACAAGTGAAACTTGAATCTGTACAAAGTTCACGGTTTGGAGCATCTATTTAACACAGGTTCACATAAACAAGATGCAAATGGGCATTCCTAGAAAGGGATAACAAGTGATTAAACAAGTAACTTTGGACGAAATTTCACAATCACTACCATAAGTTTGATGCTTTCGTTCTAGTTATCATACAAAGTTCCACAGCAAGAAAAACAGATCAAGAACCTTCAAAGACGCATATCTAGAAAAAGTACTTGGAAGTATAAGATGGAAATTATCATGTAAAAGACGTTGAAGAATTCTCACAAAAACAAGACGAGGTCAGATAAATGTTGGGCAACTGATGGCGGAGCAGAGATGGCTTGGGGACGATGCTAAAAGCCTGTTAGGTTATGGCTGGCCAGGCCGACCGGTTTCCTTTTATTTTCAGTTCCCGGTCTATTTTCACCAAACTCCTTTTTATCTAGTTGAAATAAATTTATCAATTAAACAAATTTTCAGAATTTAAAAATAAATAAATAACTAAAATCCTGCTCTATTCAAATAGAATTATGATTTTATCTCTCGTTCTTCTTCTTTCATACAATTTTAAAATAGAATAAAATTAAATTAAACTCAAACTATAACTTATAAATTTTTTTATTTAAACCTAAAACTTAGGAATAATTATTTTATTGAATAATTATCTCCTTTAAGTTATCAATAGAATTTGAACAGTTAAATAATTAAACCACAAAATGAAAATATTTAATAATCTCACTTTGCCTATGTAATATAATTATAGTTTAACAATATTACTATGCATACAATAAACCTAAACTTTTTTTTGTTTTCCATTCACAACATTAATCATAATTAAGCTAAAATTAGAGAGGATCATAGCGTTTGTATATATCATAAAATTAGTTTAAAACTTAATATCATTTATAATGGGATATATCTTAATGGGCCAATAATAATGTCTTTGTAAAAGATAATTCTTGTTAAAATTCACATAATCATTCGCGTATTTATTAACAATAATTATCAATATACCTAAATATAAAAAACAATATATACAAGGTCTCAAAATGCCAAATATATATAAATAATAATTTTTTGTTTAATTATAATTTTTAGTCTAAAATAAAGCCTAATTAATTTAAATAGTTACAATTACTACAAGTTAATAATAAGTTAATTAACATCTTAATTCAAATCCATAACCCCAACCCAAATGTCACAATCATCAGAATTTACCATCTCTTTCTTATTGTCAAAATTGACACTATAAACGCAATCCATTCTCCACAATCCATCGACCGCAATCGTCATGCAAATTTTGGTAGCTTTAGAGATGATGAGACTACTTCTTTTTCTAAGAAATCAAATCGGGATCCAATTCTTCTCAGCGAAATAATTATGAAATTTTGTTGTATTTGATTTCTTGAAAGCCACGATCATTAAAATTCTATAGAATGATTAATGAATAAACCACAATAAAGCATGAATCTTAATTTGTACTTTATTTCGAAGCTTAATCATATTCTTATCATATCTCTCAAACCGCTTTTGAAAACATTTCATCTTAACCATCATAACCCCATAAGTGTTCAACCTTTAAGGATATCCACATAATAAGTTGGGAGACCTCTGCAACTATTGCAGAAAGGGTTAAGTAAGGAGTATTAGCTCTATTAGAGCTTAAATCTATTTATAATAGTTTTGAAAATTTTAATTTAATTGAAATTAAATTATAATTTTAATTAAACTTTAATTAAAATTACAAATAATTATAATTAAATATCAATTATGCCCATATAAGATCTAACATCTTATATTGATCATTATTTATTAAATATCTCATATTTAATTTTAATGTTTCTCAAATTTTACAATCAAGTCCAACTTGATTTAAATATCTTTGCTCTCTTCAACCTGTTCTTTATGTGTGAACCATTAGGTTAGCAAATATATTGGCAATGGATATCAATTATAACCCCAAATCATATTTAGGATTAGATAAATTAAACTTCTTTAATTTATCTTTAATTCTCTAATTAAGTAATTTATATCCATAGATCAAGAATAACATCTATGATCATATCATAACCACCTAAATATTTAAGAATGTCAAAGTAATTTTTTTAGAGTTTAAAAATTCATTAAAGAAAAATAGTAGTGTACATATTTGGAGAGGGTCTCTCCCATGTGAGATAAATAACTAGGAACACTAAACACCCAGATGAGAAACAAAATGGTGACGTTCAAAGAAACTATAGGGATAAAGTGCAATGTCATTTGATGATTAGGGTATAAGGACTCTCCTCTTTCTCGAAGCTTCAAACATTTGCTCGCTTTGGGAAAGAAGGAAAGAGACTCTCTAAAGGTTCAACTTTGCGAAGGTGACGCTACAACTCAGGTATGCTTACTCAATTCGAACTGTACGATGACGATTAACGATTAGGGAATAATGACTCTCTTCTTTCTCGACACTTCAATCAATTACTCAATTTGGGATAGAGAGTGATGATGCTCTGGAGCTCGGCTCTAAGGAGGCAACTCGAAGGTTACTACTGCTCGTTTCTCCGCACAAAGGGGGATCTCATCTCAGGTAAGCGTATCCAACTCAAATAACTTCAAAAATAATCTTTGTGATCTCCACAAAATAACAAACTACATGTTAAAATCAGGGAACTGGAGGGACAACAATAAACCTTCATACAAGACTCAGTTGAAGAGGAACTATGCATGATTTTTTCGTATAATTTAATCATTTCATCATACAATATTTCAATTAGACATGGTGTATGAAATTAATGTCTACTCTATTTTGAGTCCAATCTTATAAATTCTTCATCAATAGCTATTAATTCAATTAATGAAATCTGTAAAATATTTATAAAACGTCGTTCCACTTTGGCCGAGAATTTTCTAAATCAAATGTAATCAAGAACAATGAAACATTATCGTTAATTACTTTAGCGTAATGAATCTTACTTTAATAACTCTACTTCCTCCATATAGTTCATGTTATATCCAATGACTACTAACTGAACTATCCATAATTAGAATAGGTCATGAGTAGTATCAAAATATAACAATCCCAATACAAGATAACTTTGGAGATCTCAAGTTGAAGGATCATTTATACAATCATCACAATGAGAATATCCATAGACATACAAGTATTGTTTCAAATGGATTTCTCATATGTTGTTAGTTCAATAAACATGTTCTCTAACAAGCACTCACACATTTGTTTAAATATCTCCATACTTTAGTCTATGAGATTGACCACTTCTTTCATAAGAAAAAACAAAACATATGCTAGTTTTTTTAAGTTCTATTAAAGTTCAATCTTAATAGAACAATGAGTGAGAACAACTTAAGGATAACACATAAATGAAATATGAATCTTATAATTATAGTCTCACTATTTGCAATGTATAATTATCCCATAGACTTTATCATATACATCTAAATATGTATAAGATAAAAATGCCTTTAAATTATTTTATCACTAAACTATAACCAACCGATTGGCTATAGGGCATAAGCCAACAATCTCCCATAAGTAATAAGTCAATCGTTTATATATCTTATACCATATCACTATATGATGATCATGCTATTACTAGCATAGTAACTTATTGAAAGAATTCTACAAGATTCTCTATAGTGAGCACTTACTTAAATCTTATAAATTTCGTCTTAATTATCATCATAATTAAGAAAAATTGCCTAAATACATTCTTAAATCTTTGATGAGACCTTAGCTCCTTTTAGATGCCCAATGACTCTAATGTTCCACAGTATATTACTGTCTTAAACAATGTTGGGAACTATGTCAAGTTCATTAAAGAGCTTATTGATCCAATTAATCATTTCTACTAAATAAAACATGTATTATGGCTTAGTTAGCAATCATTGCTACATTGGAACCTTTCCAATCTTAAAATGATATTATTCTAAGTAAAATAGACCTTAATTAGGATTTACTTCCAAAGTTAATATCTATATAACATTGAACTCAAATATTAACTCATGCATAAGATAATGGATATCACTTCATAAGTATCAGCAAATACTAAAGATCTTTAGTACGTTATCTATATAGTTGGATTTAGAATACATAAACAATTTAGAATAGGTAAACAACTTTCAGTCTATTATAGATCTAATTATCATAATTATGTTTTTTATATCCAATAAGAGTTTTTTTAGACAATTATATTTTCAACAATTGAAAATTATAATTATTTTTCTTTATGAGCAATATGTCTCTAAATACTCCTACTAAAGAGGACAATTATACTCTCTCTAACCTTCTTAAAGACATAATAAATTAACAATCAACTTCAAAACACTTTTTGAATTTACCATAAAACTGAATATGTCTCGTATACATCAAATGTATCGACAAAGGCATTAGTTCTAATTGGATATACTGTTATAGGATTTGAACTTTTTAAATTTTATCTTAACCCTACGACTTATCATGAGAATAATTCTCCTATAAGTATATATTTAAACAATCAAATTATTCAATGAGTCTATACAATTATATTCAACCTTTTAGATATCTTGTATCCTTTTATTACCCAATTTAGTTCTAAACTTAGTGGATAATACATGCTTCAACTAAACATCACATCTTTAAATCATTAACTTTAACTCTTTCAAGAACTTAGGATTTCATATATGATATGAAATCTCGCTAATTTATTCAATTATCACTATTGAAAGTAAGTCATTATACTAGGCATAGCTATAGAAAAAATAATATTGCATTATACAATATCTCATATTGTATATTCCTCCTTACAAAAATCTATACTCTTATGGAATTTTGTTATGAAGATATTCTTAATGCTTAAATCTCTACTTAGATTTAAACAATTTGAACTGTTCAAAATTTTAAATCAACATTTTATTTAAAATTGCTTCCTTACTCAGAATACTCATATGTTCTAATCGAGGGTACTAACCATTCCTTTGCTTACTTTATCACCATAAACAAATGTGCACGATTTCTCACTTGACTTAAATAGGAGGCTCACGATGAGGTCTCAGTGTAAGATGAGATGCATGTCCGTGTTGCCTTAGTTAGAACAGACGGTTGTAGTAGGATAACCAAGACTCGAAAGGCACTTGTAAAAGAGCCAGGGTGTTGCAAGGAGTTTCCAAGGCACCTACATTTGAAATGAAAGTGTTTCTATTAGGCATTTGATGATGATGATACAAAAGATGACGATGATGATGCAATAACAATAGTGACAAGTCCCACCACTAGTTGTATCCCCAAAGTAAGAGAGGTCATATATGCAGTTATCACTGACAAATTCAAGGTTTTACCCCCTAAAGTTTGACAAGACCTGAACTAGGGAGGCCATTGATTTCCTTAATAAGGAGGAGATGGAAAGCAAGAGGTTGAACTATTTTGATATCTAGCTGGTGGGTTTAATGGAGTTGTCTTTATAAGGAGTGGCCAAGGATTGGTAACGAGACCATATCCTTGCATACTTGAGTGTAATGACCTGATTGCAGTTCAGGGAGATGTTTATGGACTATTTCCGCTATTTCGCAGCTCAAGAGACACTTAGATCAGAGTTCTTAAATCTATGCCAGGGAGATAGGAAGGTGAATGAGTATATTGTTAACTTTATTCAATTGAGCCGATATGACTCATATATTGTTTCAAATAAGCTAGGGAAGAACAATTAATATGTACTCGGGTTGGGACCCTTTTTTGTTAGCATAACTATAAGTTATCGAAAGAAGTTCTCTACTTTGGTGGATATAGCCAAGCATTTGGAAATGATCCTCATGAAATAGGATGCTTTATCTATTAGAGAGCAGATTGGAGAACATTCAACAAGACTCTTCAATTTTTAGCAACAACTGAAAGGACCCATCCTAGAGTTCCACTTCTGAAACTCGAGTGTAGACTTCCCAGTGACCACACGGTAACTCTTCAATCGGTATCTAACTCAACCAAAGAGTTCCCACAAAGTCAAGTTGTTCAACTATTAAAAGCCTTTTATACTTTGAAAGTTAAAAGGCTAGAAAATAGTGGAAATTTTTTTCTTTTTTTATAAAAATTTGATAACTTAACAATTACTTTTCTAAGATTCCCAAATTTCAAAAACATGCATAACACAATTCAAAACACTTATAATATTTTGTGTACCATCTCAACTTCTGGAATGGGACCTCAAGTCCATAACACAAGCAACCACAAACATATAATTCTCAACACTTTAAAAAAATCATTGACAATCAAAACCCTTGTAATTCATTAAGTAAAAGTGTTGGGCACCATTGCCGGAACCCAACTCTTGCGGAAATATCATAACTAATTTTCATCATTCACATTTCAATATCCTCAAAACAAAAGGATTTTACAAA
>JANVCQ010000008.1:15176888-15200577 GCA_025531925.1 Erythroxylum plowmanianum | reverse complement strand
TGAAACCCACCTTGATTTCCTTGATTATGGACTTGCTCAAAAGTCTCTTCTCTTGTTCCTTTTGCCTCCTTTGATCCTTTTATACAATAACAAAAATTCTACTCAATAGGGTTTTCAATTAAAAATTTCTCAAAGCGCAATCACTAAAATTGGTTTTAGAATACTTAAACCCAAGTCTTTTCTAAATTCCATGAACTAAAATCCTTTCAAAAATTCAAAAGATTCAAAATGATCTTACCTTTATTCTTCACCAAATGAAAAGATCTCTGGCTCAAATGGAAGCTCTTTTCTTCCTCTTCCTTTTTCTCTTATTGGATAGCTTCAAAATCATTATTGAAGACTAAGAAGAATTAAACCCCAGCCCACTCTCTTCTTTTCTCTCAAACCACTAAACTCTCTTTCTCTTTCTCTCTCATTTTTGTTGTTCTCGTCTGCTTATCCTTCCATTCACGTTTTTCTTCTTCATTTATAAGCAAAACAACATTTCTTCTTCCACTTATGCCCTTAATGATTGAGAAATGTCCCATTTTCCCTTCCAATTATGCCTTATGTCTTTTATACTTAAGTGTCTTACCAACAGTACCCTTGAACATTCTAACATAACACTTTCTTCTAGAAAGTGTTCCCCCTTGTCTTAAGTATCCAATGACATCAAAATCAATCCATTTGGTCCAGTACTTCGAAAGATACACTTCAAACATTTTTTAGACTGCTCTTGTCCAAATTAGTATACTATGCACAAATTCTATCTGAAATTTAAACATCTTAGAAACTGAATTAGATTCTAATTTCTTCATATCATTTGTAGCTCCATGTCTCTAGTTCACCAAAGAATCAGGAATCATCTCATTTGGAACTCTACCGATCCAAAAATCATCAAAATACTGAAGTATATTCAGTGGAATAACATCAGTTCATAGTATTTAAAAACACACACACTGTACCATTCCCACGTTTTTCACTCAATCTCTCTCACTTCATTTAGATGGCTATGATTTTTGGTGGAGATGTAGAGCAATTTCTTACAAGTCCAACGGTTCAAGAATCAAGTCATTTAAGTGTCTAGAAAAGAAGTTATGGCCAAAAGAATCCAATCTGGTTTTATCCTCAATCATAATGAACCTATCGTGGGAAAATTAGTATAACTTTCTCTAGAGATATCGGATTTAGGTATTCTTTAGATGGTTGGAAAGAGGACTTCAAGATCTAAATCTTTCATGAAGACTTTGAGAGAAAGTATGAAATCTAGGGGGTCATAATTGGACCAGACTATGCAGGATGAACAGTAACATAGAAGAAGTTCATGAACAGCAACATAGAAGAAGTTCGTGAATAGTAACATAGAAGAAGTTCGTGAATAGTAACATAGAAGAAGTTTGTGAATAGTAATATAGAAGACGCGAAACTTAGAAGGAATAAAACTAAGAAGAAGTGAAACTTAGAAGAAACAACTTCACTTTTGAACATCTTCCCTTACAAGGATCATAACTTTCAGCCTAGAAGTCCAAAAATTTTATACTATATATCATTGGAAAGTTAAAAAAATATCTACAACTCTCAAGAAGGAAACTTTGCCAAAATCTATCTAGATCAATCCCAAATTTTCCTTAAAGTCCAAAGACAAATTTTACATTCATCCACCAATGTACTACACTCAATTCTCAATTCATGACAAATTTTGAGACTCTTAAAGACAGAATTGAAATTATATATCTTTATAAGAAATGTAGCCATATGTTTCTAGTTTAATCCAAATTAAGAATCATCTCTTTTGAATAACTAGACAAAAAGTTGTGGTTAAAAGATTGAAACATATTCCATAAACATTTTCCAGATCAACCATCCATTTTGTTTCACAATCTTTCCTTAACACAAATCATACTAAGATCACCTTTTTTACTTCATTTACTTCTCATTCTCAATTTCATTTCAAATCAATATCATACAAAGAAAATTTATAATCCATGACTAATCATGAACACCAATGACAGAACATACACCTATATACATATCCTTCATCAACTTACTACACAATTTAGCTTCATTTTAGCTTTCATTTTACTTCTAACTTTAACCTTAATTCTTCTCACTTCAAAATCTTTTATCCACCAAAACACCAAAGCAAAAATATGAGTCTATCCACATTTCTTATTCACTACTTTACCCTTGCCTATCATTTCTTGGTTCAAGAATTTTCACCATTTGTTGTTTACTCATGACTAATCACTAAAATTTCTTATTTTTAGCTCTAACTTCTAAGAAACGTTCGGGGTCCAACAAAAAGATATTTACAATCCAACAAATAATACAATATCACACTTTTAAACACTTTCCAAAATAATTTAAACTATACATATAAGTGACTAAGTGCCTGTTTGGATAGGCTTTTGGGAGGTGAATACGCACTTTTCTTTATCACAAAAGCCTTTTTTCAAGAAAAAATGATGTTTGAAAAAAGCACTTCTTTAATAAATATGGCTTTTTTGGCAGTTAAAATACAACTTTTTAAGAAGTTCAAATTTGGAACTTATTTTTTAGATTAATTAATGAGCCTACTTTTTAGTCCCTTTTATTCTTATGTTTTACACATAATTTTTGCAATACTCACAAACATATATTCCCGTTTATTATGTATTTAACTTTTTACTCAACCTGAATATTTATTTTAGGATTTATATAATATTATTTGGTTTTTTTATATGTTTTAATATTTATTTTTGATATTAATTTACTTACGGTATAATTCATATAAAAGATTTGGTTAGATATATTTTCATTTATGTTTCATATGGTTTAATATAATAATTAATATATTGTGCTTTGCATATTGTTTAATATACTTTAAATAATATTTATATGCATAAATAATTTTTATTACAAAAAATATAGTTCAAATTAAAAATAATTTTTATTTTTATGTTGCCAAACAATCTACTATATGAAGTTCTTTTTAAAAAGTTTTTTTTTAATGACAGTCAACTGACTTCTTAGAAAAATTCTTCTCAGAAAATATTTACAGAAAAAAAACTCTATTGACAAAAATTCTACTGGTATAAGCCCAACCAAACAGAGGCTAAGCTAATTTCATGAAAAACACATAGCAAAAATGAAATAAGCACAACAGCACCCGACGATACAACTAATTCTGCGGTGGGATCCCAGCTACTATTGCATCTGTACGCATACCTCAGATGGTTTATTTAAAAACATAAAAATAAGGGTGAGCTAAACAAGCTTAGTGAGTGTTAATCATTTTATTGAAAATTAAACTTTTTATGACAACATAACTGAAATATTTCAATACAATAAGAAAGCTCATAGTAAAATAATCGTCATAACAATTCAATTGTGCATCATAAAATCTAGTAATAAGTAATATTTAATAGAGCACAATTTCAATTTATCTGAAATACTATTTTGAAATGCCCTTTTGAATTCAATTTACATGAAATACTATTTTGAAATGCCCTTTTGAAAATAAACTCATAATATAAGAGTTTCCATTTTCCTTAAAAAATAAATAGTGGTGGTGATAAATTTTCTGAAAGCTTTTAGGCATAAAGTCATAGAGTTAATTATGCATCACTTACCTGTGACTAATTAATCACTAATTACGGAGTTGTTTCTACATCGCTTACCCACACTACGTTAAACATTATACATCGATAGTTACAAAGTTGATTCTGCATTGTTTAGCTGTAACCAATTAATCACTAGTTATGGAGCCAGTTTTACATCACTTACTTGCACTATGTTAATCGCTATACATTGGTAGTTACGGAGCTGGTTCTACATCACTTACCTACACTAGGTTAACTACTATACACCAGTATAATAACATGGATAAAATCTAACAATATACTATAGGCTGAAAAATCATTTCCTTTTTATCAACTAATAACATAATTTCAATGTAACTTTACATCGTATGAAATTCATCTTTCAAACTTTAGTTCATATATTGCTAAAACATAACTTATACTAGCAATATTTACTTGTTATGTATCATTAACATAAAACTTATAATCATACAATTTAAAATCACATGTCATCAATTCTTTTACAAAGAATTCATGCATATAAAACAATTTAAATACACTCACAACTTCTAGTTTCCTTTTCACCACTTCGAAATCCTTCAGCTGGCTTTGTTTTTCGATATGAAAACCTAATACAAATACATTCAACTTCTTAACACATTTTTCAACCAAATACACCATGAACCATTTCAACCTCATTACTTTCCACATACACTCCACGCACTTTTTTTTCTCCAAATAATAACATAACACTTCATTTAAAATACCAATATCACAAATACACTTAATGACCATCCTTAATCACATTCACGGTCATTACATCATAACCATACTTTTATACTAAAAATGCCCTTAAGGCTAAACTTAACATATTTTACACTAAACTTTTCTAATTCAATTCCATTTGATTTCTAACACTTAAAACCAATTCACATTCACTTCCATGCCATTTTAATACACACATTTAAGCCATAAATTTTCATTAACAAATTTTTATATAATCATGCACCTTCATCGAATTTCAACAAACCAATTCCAATTCGATTATTTTTCATTTCTTTTCATCATTAGCATCAAAATCATGCTATGAACATCATACAACATCAAAATAAAATTTCGGATCATATTACATTAAAAACCCTAGCCATGGCGGAAATTTCCTTTAATCATTTCCATGGTTTTTCTTCCATTCTTTCATGATTAAACTAGCTTCCTAATACCATTCATTAATCTTAAATCATCAAATAACGAAATAAAACACTTTAGGAAATGGATCTTACCTTTGACCAAATTTGACCAAGGTTTCACAATAGTTTTAGTGATTTTCTTCCCCTAATCACTTCTAATGCAATAAAACCTTCATATCACATCATAAGGGTGTAATTCACACCATCAAAACCAAACCTCAAATATAACACAACAAATCTAATTTTTCAATAAAACTAGTAAGCTCACCAACCCATTTTCTTCTTCCTCTTCACTTAGATGGGTATGATATCGTGTTGGATGTTTGACTAGAGGTAGAAGAGCATGAAAAACTCTTTGGATCACTTCTCTATGTTATAGCCGAAGCTCCCTCTTCTCCTTTTTCTTTTCTTTTCTTTTTTCTCTCTCTTCCTTCCTTTTCTCCAATAATGACCGACCACACCTTCTTTAAGGAGATAATGTTTTTCTTATTTGTACTTTTTGCCCACCATTTTCATTAATAACTTCTCATATTTACACCTTTAAGCAAAACTTTTCATAATTACACTTTAACCTATGCCACTTGTCATCTTTTAATTGATTACTTCCCAAACCCATTAATGCAAGCTTTTCTCATGAAATATTCTCAATCGTCTTATTGTTAAATTGACCATAAAATACTCTAATTAGGGTCAATACTTATTGATTGGATGCTTTAAAAATCTTGTTAATGGGTTTAAAATCATTAATTCCCATTATTTTCCAAAAAGGAAATTTTAGTCCTGAACTTTCAGATTATCAGAATTCTATTCAAACAACCTTCGTTTTGATCTGTTTAAGTTCCAACAGACTCCAATCCTAATTTTAGAGCTTTTCATCATATTTTGAAATTGGTCGATAACTTTTCTGATCACCTAGAAGAACTTTTGGATTGAATTCAAGAATTACTATATATCACCAAAATAATCTGAATTTCATTCAAAAGTATCACCTAAATCTCCAAAGCACATTTCAAAATTTTAAATATCATTCAAACTCATTTCGTAACTTTTTGGAGTTTTCAAAAATTTTTCAAAAATTTTTTAGTTGAGTCCAAAACTGCTTCGGTCTATCCGTGATCTCCATTATAACGTTATTAATACATTTAAATACTTAAATTACTCTAGTATATCATAAATAGAGCATACTCTATAAAATGCATGTACAACACATAACACATCATTATAATTGAAATAAGACATTATAACGGTAGCAATAATAATAAAACTTTTCGTCAGGGTATAGTTAGAGTAACAATTCTCAGTAGAGAGCTGTTGGAGCATTTGGCAAGGTGAGATATGGTCGTAGCCATTTGGTAGGATTCAGGTTTATGCCTATAGTAAGTAGTAGCAATAGTAGAAAGAGCTTTAAACATTGTATTTCAGACTCGGTATCCTCCATTTATCAATAGTATGCTAGGGCACACTAAGGCCCATGCTATATACAACTAGGAAGTTGTTACAATGTAGCTAGTATGAGCATTTGATCAGGGATTGTCCAATAATGAGATAGTAGTAGACCTCTTCTAGTGTGGCGTAGTCTCTATTTCAACAGCCACAAGGGGGACCACAGTTTGGTACCCAACATGATTGAGGTTTTAGAGGGAGGCATTTAGGAGGTCGAACTAGAGGCTACAGTTAGCGACAATCCCTTACTCTCTGCATGTAGGTTGTGCTCAGCCTAGTGTGTTCGTCCTCACTTCTAAGATGCAGAGGCTTCGAATGTGGTGGTTCTGGTATTCTTCTCGTCTTTGGATTAAAAGCTAGAGTTTTGATAAATCCGAGAGTGACCCATTATTTTATGTAACCCAACTTTGCTACAAGACTAAAAGTAGTACTAGATAGGATGGAAGAATCCTTATCTATGTCCATACCTCTTGGTGATGCCATAGAGGTGGATTTGATGTATTACTCATGTCATTTGGAGATTGATGGTAGGATATTGACAACAAATCTTATTGGTGCTATCGATTATAGATTTTAACATAATATTAGAGATGGTATGATTTTTTAGTCATTACACCACTTTGGATTATAGAGAGAAGAAAGTCGCGTTTCAAATTTTAGATGAGGTAGAGTTTACTTTTGAAGGAGATCCCATCTAATATAATTTCCACATTAGTGGCCAATAAGATGCTCAAACATAGGTGTTAAAGGTTCTTGTCCTCGATCAAGGATACCTCAGTAGAGATTAATAGCCTCAAAGTGTTCCAATAGTTCAAAAGTTTCTAGATGTATTTCTTGAAGAGTTACCAAGGCTACCTCTAGAGAGAGATATCAAATTCTATATTAATCTAGTATTTGGTACAACTTTAATTTTTATACCTCTATATAGAATGACACATGTAGAGTTAAAGGAGTTAAAAAACAATTGCAGAATTTATTGGATAAGGGTTTTATTAGGCCTAGCTCATCACCATGAGGTGTGTCGATATTGTTTGTAAAGAAAAAGGATGGTTCTCTCTGGATATATATTGACTATATACAGTTGAATAATGTGACCATCCACAATAAGTATCCATTATCTTAAATTGATGTTCTACTCGATCAACTTTAGGTTGTTAAGAAATTTTCTAAGATCAACCTAAGGTCTAGCTATTATTAGTTGAGGATCAAAGGAGATGATATACCTAAAAATACATTAAGGATTCGATATAGCCATAATGAATTCCTAGTAATGTCATTTGGCCTTATTAATGCTCCTACAACTTTCATGGATCTAATGAATAGAGTGTTCAAATTGTTCTTATATAGGTTCTTGATTGTCTTTATTGATAACCTTTTGGTGTAGTCATGAACATATAAGGACGATGAAAGCTGTAACGAATTGCGATTGACCAAAAATAGTGATAGAAATGCGAAGGTTTTTGGGATTAACAAGCTACTATCGAAGATTTATAATAGGCCCCTCTCCTAAAATGACAAGGTGGCTTGCCCAGCACCCTACAGTGGCCCTCCAATTGATATCTTATCTAACTAGAAAGTTCTTGTGGAGCTAAGTATATTTCCCTTTTTATCAAAATGCCTCAACTCTAAAATATATTAGTCCTTACAAGATTACAAAGAAAGTTAGAAACATGACATATTGATTAGTGTCAACTCTAAATGTGTCCCAAGTCCACCCATTATTCTAGGTTTTTACGCTTCATAATACATTTCTAATCCCTTTCATATACTCTAACTGTAGAATATAGAGGTGAACAAGAATCTA
Organism: Erythroxylum plowmanianum; assembly: GCA_025531925.1. NCBI lineage: Eukaryota > Viridiplantae > Streptophyta > Magnoliopsida > Malpighiales > Erythroxylaceae > Erythroxylum > Erythroxylum plowmanianum. The sequence goes on along the minus strand of JANVCQ010000008.1, from coordinate 15,192,604 downwards.
ACCTACGAAAAAGGCCAATAGCTATTTAAATTCTCAAGAGTGCCAGTTATGGTAAAGTAGATTCTTATAGCTAAGGTAATATGGAGGATTAGCAATTTTGAGAAGATCACTTGGGAAATAAAGTGAGAGATGCAAAGGTTATATCCATACTTGTATCCTCAATAGAGCATTGTTATAAAATTCGATAATGAATTGTTTTTCATAAGGGGAGATTGTAATATCCCCTTATATGTACATATATCTCACTTCCACCATCATCTTTCTAATTTTTCATTTTTACCCCCTATGGTTACTATCTATAAAACCATCCTTTTCCTTTATTCTTCACCATCAATAACTCTAACTAGCTAAACATATATACCAATCAATTCCTCTCTTCGATCTCGTCATTACCATGTCCATTTTACCTCACAACACCACCAGAATCATCATAAAAATTGAAAGAAAAATTAGAGAAAAACTTAAATGTTTGATTTGTTGCCTCTGGTGAGTGTTGCCAACGACCACAACCACCACTAAACTCCCCTCTACATCAAGAGAAAAATTCTTATGGTCTTGTTGTCGATCACTGTCTTTATCACTGTCGATTGACAAAAACAGAGGTTAAGGCTCCAAAATAAAATTTTTTTAATTCGTTGAGATTTGTTGAGAATATGAGTTTTTTACAGTTATAAAATTTGTTCTAACCATTAAGAGCTTTCATTTGATATGAAAATTGTTGAATTTTGAGAGTGACAAATTATTGATCATTGGAGGAATATTCAGATGACTGAAGGAATATTCTAATCATCAGAGATATTGTTTCAATAATCTTTTGGAAACTTTTATTTCAAAAAACAATTGAAACAATCCTATAAATTGTGCTAATCAATTTCCTTTAAGAACCATGGCAAAATTCTTAAAGGATTGCGATTTAAAAATTACAAAAAGTTTAAGTGAAAATAGGATCAAGGTTGAATTGAATAGGTCCTAGGTTGCTAATTGAGCCCAATGACTTGTAAATGACACTAATTAGGATATTTTCTTTCCTATTTTATAGGTATATGAAGAGTGGGATCCATATTGCAAGGTTTAAACTGAAAATTAAATCAATCAAATAAGTTCATATTTATCTACCAATATCAAATCCATACACTTTGTTGAGTATAGATCTAGGTTGACATGGGTGATGACATATTAAGCAATGATAGATACCCTTATTCTTATGCACGTGGATATGATATGAACTGTACAATATATATATATAAGTACCTACAAGTATATAAATTTACATATGTAACTTGAGTAGCCACTATCGTGATGCCTATGTGAATAAAACTACATTATCTCTAAGTATATGGATTGAGTTTAGCTACTTATAGCATACTGCATGCATCAATGATAGTCCTCATATAACAAAGTTCTTGTTTGAGAAATTGCATGATTAATATTTGGTTTATGTGTGGATGGGTTTAATTATGATTAAAGAGGAGGAAAGATTTGTAGGACGTGCTACTTAATGAGAATGCATCAGAACCAGCTGCACATTGGTTTGACCATAAGAGATGATTGTGATATGACATTAAGATATGATATAGACCAATCTAAATTTATGCTTAGCTCCCTATCGAGTCCTTGTTAACATATATATTATTGATATAATTATAAATTTGGATGTAATGAGATCTGGTTTATTGGTGATTTTTAGCTCCCGTAGCCCTTTTAGACTAAGAGAGCCTTACAACTATATAAGTATAGGTGTATGGTTGGGTTGTTGGTAATGCTTAGCTCCCTGCAGCTATTCGAGGTGTAGTATTGTGAGGATGTATCCTTAGAGATTAGGGTCTTACAAATATTCCTTCTTTATGATTTATTGTGCATTTTATATGATTTATCATGCATCATATATATGTGTTTATACTAATATAAATTGCATATCGTGTAAGCATGCCATTGTGTGTTGTAGGGCAATATAGACTTACTTAGTAAGGTTTAACCCCCCTAAACTCTATTTTTTAGGTTAGTTGCCATCATCTTCACAGAAGTGACTCCAAGGAGTGTCAACCATAATATATCTACTTCTACGTATGCTTTTTCACTAGTTTTCACTTGTATTTATACTCTAATGTTCGCAGTAATAGGATTTAGTATGTTAAAAAAAAGTTCTTCTAATGCACGCTAATATTATTATACTTCATTGTGTTTATATTTACACATGCTCATGTTATCACTTTTTTTTAAATTTTACTTTTATTTCTATCACTCGTAGTTAGGCTTACATGTAATCTAAGAACTTTTAAAGTTTTATGTGCCAGTAATATGGTCATTTAGGTCGTGAAAATTCTTTCTTTGGATATGTGACCCAACATTTATGCCTTAAGTAAGCTTAAGTTTCATTTACAAATCTTATTTAGTACAAACATTATGATGCAAGGTCAATAAAGTTTCAATAAAAAGATTAGCAAGTTTTAATTTGTACAATCAATCACAAAGAAAGTTTTAATTTGAAAAAATGTCCAATAATATCAAGTTTTCACAAAGAAACTAAGTTTTTTTAAAAAAAAATAGAGGAGTATAAAAAGTTTGAAAAAGGTTTTAATAATGTCTGATGTCTAAAATCAATTGTTAGGTTCTAATAGCTTCAACTAGAGCTTTGACTCAGTTTCTTATTGGGACAAAATTTTCACTTGGATATATGATTTAGGTCATAAGAAATCCCTACAACATATTAGTAATATAAGTGATACATTTACAGTTAGGCCACTAAGTATTATAATGAACTTTTACTAAATTTGATTCGATACTAAAGCATTATACTTAACTTTCTTATCAAACCATACCTTAAATCTCAAGCAATCTTTCTAATAGTTTCTAGTCTTCTTATAGAAATGACATCAATGTGTTCTTGATTCATTCTTAGAGAATAAAGTTGATGACATATTAAACATATGTGGCATATGCTTTTTCTTTCTTTTATCCTTTCCTGTCTTCTTTCTAGCTCATTAATGACTCACAAGATTAACTGAGTGAACTTCTTATTCATTAAACCTTTCTTTTCCTCTTATATAAGTATACTTTGTAACACATTCACACTCTATTTGTCCATTATAGTAATGTAACGCAATTGGAATAGATTATATTCAAGAGGTAAGGAATTAATAATAAACTTCACAAGGAAACTTTCACTTACTTTCATTCATATGGATTTTAATCTTGTCATTGTATATGTCATTTCAATAACATCTCATGCATAAAATTTATGGTGATCAATATACCTATTAAAGTTCCAACAAATAACTTATCAATATAGTCAAACTAAAAATTATTTTCAACAAACTAAAGGTAGTCCTTAACACTTTAGCATTAAGAACATTCATTCATATAAACATTAAACTTAGTATATCCATTCATTTAAAACAAAAGACTTTTCTTTAGCTTTGCTAATGTTAGTAAGAGCAACATGCTTATTAGTTTGGAGTGTCAAGTCAAGACTTAAATTCCTAGGTTGAATTGAACTTATTCACACCATTTATTAAAGTTAATGCTATTGAACTTCACAATAGACAAAGCTTGCAAGTGAACAGTAATATAATTGGATGTTGCAAAATATATTAAGTACTCGTACATGAATGTTTTGAGTCATAATTTAAGCATATAAACATAGTCAAATAACAATTATATTAACAATACACATATTTTATAGTTCTTATTTAGGTGAAACATAAAAAACATAAATTGAAGCTTAGTATTTTATTCACATAATTGATAATTATATATATTATAATTAGATATGTTTGTTATCTTTAGATACACTAAATAGATCTAACAAAGTATACCAATTAATTACTATCATATTCATCAATATAAAATAAACTAATCAACCTTTAGGCAATTCTCAAATATTTTATTATCAATATACTTTATTTTACTTATTCAATAAAAGGGTTAATTTTAAGAAAAATGTCAAACTTTTCTCAATTTTGCACTACTAACCTAAACTTTAAAAAGTAGAATGTTCGAACTTTTAATTTGTTATGAAATAGCTTGACATTAAGTTCTCTATTAAAGTAGCTGGTGTTGCATACCATATCAGACTAATATTTTGCCACATAACTGCTACATGTTTTGTTTTTTTTCTAATTATTTAAATAATTTAATAAATTTTGAAAAAGGAAAGTCCTAATTGACTCTTCCTCAATCTATTCTCCATCTGCTCCCTATCAACACTATTCGAACCAAGTTCAATCACCCTGCTCCTTCATTGTGATAGAGTAAAACTAGAAGATCTGTTGTAAAACCATCAAAGCTATTTGCTATATTTTAACATTTTTTCCTCGCCTAGCTCTAATTAAGAATTCAAAGGCAAATTTAAACTTATCTTATATACTACAAACCTATCAAACCCCAAAGTTACAAGCTTTGTTACAAACCTAGAATACTAGGTATATTTTGGAACTACTTTTATGTTTCTTTTTTATTTATTTTCCATTAATTTGATTGTTTGATATATGAGAAAAAGCACTTATGAGAAAGACAACATTTATGGAATATAAATATACTCTCTTGTATCCATTAAAAAGTGTTGAAACCAAATGGGGATCTATAATTTTCACTGGCTACACATAAAAAGAGATCCAACTGTCAGCAATATAAAAAGTGGTGAAGTCCAAAATCTATATAGACTCTGTGCCTTTAGTCATGAGATAAGGAATTGAATCAACTACAATATATTTTAAGAACTTCGAGACGAGCACATTATCTACTCCATAAATTTTTTTGAGTTAGTGCTTATAGGTCTTATGGATTGTCTAAAGTGAGTTTCCACCTAGGCATATCGACTTCCTTAGAGTATGAATAATTAGATGTAAGATTACATCTTAAAGGTCATCAATGGTATTCATCATATCCCTGTAATATAAGTTGATACTTCGTCCTATGTGCTAGTGTTTCTGTCCTTGAGATGTTAAATAACTCATTTTTGTTATTGATTTCCACAATAATAATAAAAGCATATAAGATAAGGACCTACAAAGACAATAAGCTTAAAAATATAACTTGAAGGTAAATCAATGCAATACAAGTTTGTACATAGCTATACCATAATGGAAATTGTAGGCCCTACACTATCCAATCCTAGATTAAACCCCAAGTTGTTAACAGTTAAGAGGTAGTTGGATGAGAAAAAATTATCCTTGTGAGTTTGTAGTTATTGTAGTTTGCAAATGTTTGCTTTCATGGCTTTGTGTTTTTAAAAGTCCATACTAAAATAAGGTGCTTTTTATTGATTTTGTGTTAAAATGAGTTGTTATCACTAAATATCCTGTGGTCCTAATCCATATTGAGAGGTTCTGATATCGACAACGATCCAATTTGATTTCTTTATCTATCCTTATGCATTATGTTAGAGATTGTTGCTAATAAGTTGTATCTTGAATGGGTATATATATATATATATTTGAAAGCTTCAAATTCTTCATCTTTGAATTTTGGCCAAAGTGGCTACAAAGGGAGCATCTTGTAAAGCAGGATGATGACGCCAATTGTTCGAAAAGGGTAATCAAGAAGATACCCAAGATCCCTAGATGGCATTAATTGGAAGGTATTGGCTTTTTTATTTCATATGTCTTCCATGTATGGTATATATTGCTTAATAACAATAATTTGTGGAATAAATCTCCTCATAGAAATTTATAAATGGTCCTAGTCTAACTTTTCTCTTATGGCTTCTCTATTTACATATAAGTTTTTTAGTAAATACATTGTTTTTAGTATGTTTTAGAAAGACATATCATGAATTTTTTATGTTTTTAGTTAATATAGAGAAATTTCCATACATGTGAATTTTTATTTGTAATTAAGTTTTGTAAGTTCTTGTATACATCTATACTTTATTATAGAAATCAATACATCAATTGACTGTTTAGACTATAAAATATAGCCCATGTTCTGACAATTGTCTATCTACTTTATCTCAAGGCCTAATTAATTGTATGTATGACCAGAACTTCTAGATACAAAATAGCATGAACATCCTACTTGTATAAAAAACAAGACAATAAAAAGCAAAAAATAAAAAAAAATCAGCCTTGCGACATTAGATTCTAAGGACTGATTTTTTGTTTAAAGATTCACCTAGACATTATACAACTTGATTCCATTTTCACAAAAACAATCCATTTTTACCTAAACATTATGCGACAAATAAAAAGGTCATTCGTGAACACAAGTTTTTTTAGCTTCTCCACGTGATTCATAGTTTAGTGGCTTTCCTTTTTTTTATCTTAATATCTAGTTTTAGACCTCCAATTATTGATAATCAATTTTAAGCACGATTGAGTCAATTTTACAAGAACTTTTCTAATTGAATAGAAGCAAGCCATAAGTTTTTAATATATTACTCGTCTTAATAATGAACTTAGTATGGTAAACCAATCATTTAGAATGCAGTAATGTTGTAATGCAATATCTATCAGTAAAAAAAACTATATTTTGACTTGTGATATATGTTTAACGATTAACATAATCAAATATTAAATAACCAGATTGAAACTCAAAAGAAAAAGGTAATTAGATCTTGCCAAACTCAATCATCAATACACATTTATTAATTTCCTTCTTTGATATTAGTTACTCAATTTCCTTTTTCTTGTTGCAGAATAGGAATGTTAAAAACTTGTGTAGTTTTCCATATCAAAATTTGAATGTCCTAACCTCTGTGTCAAAGCCATTTGGTACCATAAAATCTATTGAAGAATAATTCAAAGATTCTCTCGTTGGTTTCAGTAAAAAAAAAAATCTTTAGTTTGGTTGTTTTGTTGAAGCCCGATTATGATGCACAGTTTCCAGCTTTATAGCTAGTCAAAAGCAATCCCTAAAAGTTAGCTTCCAGTTAATATGTGAGTCCAGATATTTTGTTAATTTGTTTTGATGTACACCTATTTATCCAGGCATGTTAACTTTTGAATGTGTGTGAAACAACAATAAAGTAAAAAAAATAGCAAAGATTTTCATTTGTCTTGTCACTTCTTTTCTTTTTTCATTTGTCCTGTTACTTCTTTTCTACATTTTTCTCAACAAAATTTGGTATCAAAGCCATTTGCATCTTGTGGCATTTGAGTGGGTAGTCTATAGGTCCAGTGTGTAAGAGTGAAGCACTTATTGGGTAAGTTGGGAAACACAAGAAAGTGAGAGTGATTGTATGAGATGGCAACGATAACCGGATTTTCTACTTCTCAACCACTACTACCCATTTTTAATGGTGAAAAATATGAGTGGTGGAGTATTAAAGTAAAAACATAGCTCAAGTCTCAAGAGCTATAGGACTTGGTGGAATATGGTTATGATGATATTCTGGAACCTACTGAGGAAGAAAGGGAAAGGCTAAATGAAATAAAGAAGAAAGATGCCAAAGCATTGTTCATCCTCCAACAAGCAATACATGAGACTATGTTTTTGAGAATTGCAGCAGCGACTACTTCACACCAAGCATGGTCAATTCTGCAGACAGAATTCAAAGGTGCTTCAAAGGTCATTATGGTAAAGTTGCAAACTCTCATACGTGATTTTGAAACCTTGGCTATGAAGAATGATGAATCAGTTGTTGATTTCTTGTCAAGGGTAATGACAATAGTCAGTCAACAGAGGTCCTATGGTGAACATATTTCTAATGAAACAATTTGTGCAAAGATTCTTAGAAGTTTGACACCAAAATTTGACTATATGGTAGATGCTATAGAAGAAGCTAGTGATTTGTCAATTCTTTCAGTTGATGAATTGATGGGATCCCTTCAATCTCATGAATGATGAATCAACAAATCAAGCGAAAAAACATGAAGAAAAGGAATTTCAAGCAAAGGAGGCACGTCACCAGTCGGTCGGACAAGGTCAGGGAAGAGGAGGATTTTGTGGTCGCATTTGAGGCGGCAGAGGCAGTGATAGAACTGAAGGAGGTGGTAGAGGCAGAGGCAGAGGCAGAGGTAGAACTAAAGAATTAAAGTTAAATGAGCAAGGAAACATTAAGAGTAATACTCAGTGTTATCATTGCAAAACTATGGACATGTACAAGCTTATTATTGGTATAAAAATCAATCTATGAATTTTACAGCAGAAAGATGCATTCATTGCAATATATATGGCCATGCTTCAGATGATTGTTGATACAAAGATGAGTCTTCTGCAATAGAACATGATGAGGATAATAAAATTTTTATGGCTTGTCTTGATACTATCGATAAGCCAAGTGGTTTATGGTTTTTGGATAGCGGATGATCAAATCACATGACAGGCTCCAAATCCTTGTTTAAGAATCTTGATGAAACACAAAAGATTAAGGTGTAACTCGGAAACAAAAGGGAGATACAAGTTCAAGGGAAAGGCACGGTGGGAGTCGGCACTAGTCAAGGTAGCATAAAGATGCTAGACAATGTTCAATTCGTACCTGATTTAAAGTATAACTTGTTGAGTGTGGAACAACTAATGGCAAGTGGCTATGTTATTTTGTTTGATGATGACGTAAGCATCATTAAAAACAAGAAATGTGGCAAGCAATTCTATGTCAATATGACTCCAAATAAGATGTTTCCACTAGATGTTTCTAACATGGAGAATGTTGCTCTCGCTGCAAGTATAAAAAATGATTCGATGCCATGGTATTTGCAGTATGGACATCTAAACATAAAAGGCCTGAAGCTTCTAAGTGGTAAAGGTATGGTTCTTATATGATCGAAAATTGGCTCTCTTGATTTATGTGAAGGGTGTATTTATGGGAAACAAACCAGAAAGTCTTTTTCCTATAGGAAAAGTATGGAGAGGCTCTAAATGTCTAGAATTAATTTATGCTGATTTATGTGGGCCTATGCAAACTAAGTCCTTAGGCGGGAGTCGCTATTTCTTGCTATTTACTAATGATTATAATCACATGAGTTAGGTATATTTTTTGCAAAACAAGTCAGAAAGTTTTGAAAATTTTCAAAAATTTAAGGCTATGGAAGAAAATCAAAGTGAGTGTCATATCAGAGTCCTTCGAATAGATAGAGGAGGAGAGTTCTTATCTAAAGAATTTAATATGTTTTGCGAAGATAATGATATTCATAAGGAGATAACAACTCCTTACACTCCAGAGCAGAATGAAGTCACTGAGCAGAAAATTCGAACAATTGTGGAGATGGCCAGAAGTATGTTATAAGCAAGGAGACTCTCACATCAATTTTGGGGAGAAGCTATGGCAACATCTGTCTATTTGTTAAATCTTTCACCAACAAGAGCAATATTCAATCAAACTACATATGAAGCCTAGCATGGTAGAAAACTAGATGTAAGTCACTTACGAGTCTTTGGGTGTGTTGCTTATGCTTTGGTAAGTTCTCAATCTTGTCAAAAATTTGATGAAAAATTAGAAAAAAATGTATTTTTATTGGCTATTGTATCCAATCCAAAGCATATAGATCACATAACCCTCTTGATGGTAGAATTTCAATTAGAATGGATGTTGTATTTGATGAAAACACAAGTTGGCATTGAGAAGAAAAGCAAGTACAGCATGAGATTCCTATATCCATTGAAGACTCTATAGATGAAAAACAAGAATCTGCTCCAGCAAGTCCATTAGCAAGCTCATCAAAAGCACCACCAACATCTGCACCACTTGAAGAGTTTTCAAAATTACCTATTCAACTAAAAAGATCAACAAAGGATAGAAAATTGAATCCTAAATATTCTAATGACATTTATACTTGTCAATTTGCTCTTATTGTTTCAAATCCTCTATACTATGAAGAAGCAACCACGAAGGAAGAATGGAAAAATGCAATGATGGAGGAGATGAAATCCATAAAAAAAAATGGAATATGGGAGATGATGGATTTACCAAAAGGCAAAAATGCAATCGGCCTAAAATGAGTGTTCAAAACAAAGTTTGCTGTAGACGGAAGTGTCCAGAAGCACAAAGCTCATCTTGTAGCAAAAGGTTATAAACAACAATATGGTGTCGATTTTGAAGAGACATTTTCCCGGTCACTCGATTTGAAACACTGAGATTGGTTCTAGCATTGGCTGCACAATTGCAATGGCCTATTTATCAATTTGATTTCAAATCAGTGTTTCTCAATGGTGATTTATAAGAAGAAGTTTATGTAGCACAACCAGAAGATTTCATCAAAGAAGGCAATGAGACAAAAGTGTACAAGATAAAAAAGGCATTGTATGGATTGAAGCAAGCCTCTCGAGCATGGTATAGTAGAATTGATGGATATTTTCAACAAAAGGGGTATATAAGAAGTGAGAATAAGCCTATTTTGTATATAAAGAAGGAAGGTAAAACTGATCTCCTTGTTGTTTGTCTTTACATAGATGACATCATTTACACTAGTTCCTCTACCTTTCTTATGGATTAATTTAAATCTCAAATGATGAATGAATTTGAAATGTTGGATATGGGCTTATTGCATTATTTCCTTGGTCTCAAAGTCAGTCGAGCTGAAAATTTTCTTTAACAAAAGAAATATGCTAAGGACCTTCTCAATAAATTTGGTATGCTTAATTGTAAATCTGCTACTATACCAATGAATATCAATGAGAAATTGCAGCAAGAGGATGGAGCAGAAACAGCAGATGTTAGAAGGTTCATAAGCTTAGTTGGAGGCTTGATTTACTTGACTCACACCAGGCCTGATATTATATTTCCTGTTGGTATTATTTCTAGATTTATTCAACAACCTTCAAATATTCATTATAAAGCGGCAAAAAGGATCTTGCATTACATTGCTGGAACTTCAGAGTATGGCATTTTGTATTCAAAGACTTCCAATTTTAGATTATATGGATACACAGATAGCGATTGGGCAAGTTCTTTAGATGATAGACAATGCGTTTCAACAAATGCTTTCACTCTAGGCTCAGGAGTGGTTACTTGGAGTTCAAAAAAGCAAACTATAGTAGCATTGTCAACCTCAAAGGCTGAGTATGTTTCAGCAATGTCAGCAACTTGCCAAGCCATTTGGCTGAGAAGAATGTTGGCAAATCTTCAACAAGAGCAAAAGGGAGCAACAAAAATATTTTGTGACATGAAAGCTTCTATTTCCATGATGAAGAATCCGACATTCCACAGCAGAACAAAGCACATTGATATTTGTTACCATTTCATTCGTGATTTGGTAGCAAAAGAGGAGATGACATTAGAATACTGCAGCACTTAAGAACAACTGACTGATGTACTGACTAAGGCCTTACCTAAAGATAAATTCTTCTACTTCAGAAACATGCTTGGAGTCTGCAAACTTTGAATTAAGGGTGAGTATTGAAGAATAAATCAAAGATTCTCTTGTTGGTTTCGGTAAAAAGGTAAATATCTTTAGTTTGGTTGTTTTGTTAAAGCCCGATTATAATGGACAGTTTCTAGCTTTTTTTTTTGTGCCCCAGGGTATCCACCGGCGATCCCAGTAACTAATCCTTTCGCTATGGGAACATCTCAAACACGTGAGGGCTATAGCTGGCCCAGGAGTTTGCTGCATTCTCAAGGGTGAGGCTCGAACCCCCAACCACTTGGTTAAGTGACAAAGGTATGTATCGCCTACGCCAACCCACTAAATTATAGCTAGTCAAAAATAGTCCCCAAAAGTTAGCTTGTAGTTAATATGTGAGTCCAAATATTTTGTTAAGTATGTTTTGATGTACGCCTATTTATCTAGACATGTTAACTTTTGAATGTGTGTGAAACAATAATAAAGTAACAAAAATAGCAAAGATTTTCATTTGTCCTATCACTTCTTTTCTTTTTTCATTTGTCCTGTCACTGGTTTTCTTCGTTTTTCTTAACAAAATCAACACAAATATGAAAGTTAGAGCCCGATTTCTTAGGGAGGAATGGAATATTTCACATAAAATCTACATTGCGGTTTTAGCTAAACTATTAGATGATGGAATGAAATGATTACAAGGCAAACATTGGATACTTGGTCTTACAAGAGTGCATGATTTTATTATTCACCTCTCACTTTCTAACTACCTTAAGGTCCAATGAAGTCATAAAATCAAGGATTTGATAGTTTGTTAGTTGTGCTATATTTGAAATATATCTACTAAGAAACATCTATGAATTAAGAAAGTTACCACAGAATTAGGATCATTGAAAAAGAGTGGGAAACTTCTCAAAATGCAAGTGGGTATATTGTTGGACTTCAGATTTTTCTACACCAATACGCGTAATGCTCATCTTTACGAAGGTTACTGACAAGACCTCCACATTGTTCCCATCACATAAGGCATCTAAAACAATTTGCAGCATGTATGTCTCTCGTAGTATAGAGTTCCCATTATTATAGTAATCAAATGGGCATCTTTAGCTAAATGCAGATTTTGTGTAGCGAAGTTAACATAATCCCTGCCTAGACAAGGAAGGAGCAGACAGCAACAAGGTGAAACAAATCCTTACACAGGGAAATCCAAGAGAGCAAGCAAGCTGAAGGAATGCTGGAGCTACATAAAAAACTAGCGGAGATGAGAAGGAGACTAGATGTATAAAGAGTTATTAGGGATTTTCTTTTTTCAAATTTATTAAATTATAAAATAATTATGTCAAAAAATTGAACATGTGGCAAAATCGTTAATTTCAACGACATTAATGGAAAACTTAATGTCAGATTATTTTCATAATAAACTAAAAGTTTGAGTATTTTAGTATTATTTTTTAAAATTTGAGTTAGTATTGCAAAATTAAGTAAAGTTTAAGAATTTTTTAGAATTAACTCTTAAATATATGATTATCCCTTTTAAATCATAAGTAATTAATTTTTTAAAATTTAATAATTATGAAACTTTTTAATTTGGTCAATTTAATGACTAATAAATTATTCATTATATAAATATCAAACTAAATAAATTATACAATTATCATTTAGCATGATCTATTACTAATCAACTGCGAATTAAAATAGTTGCATGATTAGAAAACTTAATTATTTATAGCAATAATTTTAATATCTAAAAGAATGCAATTTATAATCCAAAACAACCCAATAAGATTTCACGATTTTTATAGTTCAATTGTGTTCACTTTATTATAAAATTCACATGTTTAATCCATGAAATTTAACATGTAAAATAATCAATGCAAATAATAGCATACACGGAAGGACAAAGTTTCAATCATGGCAGTGGTACTTTTATGCTAAAACGTTTGGCTTAGAAACAAACGAGACCATTTTCCTTTTTTTATTATTTTTAATATATAATGTCTAGCTCGAATTATAGATACGACCTTTCATTCATGCAATAGCTATATCCGTATAATCACCAACAAATCAAACGGTGATACATGTTAATTTTTAAATCAGCATTTTTCTTTGTTTTGTAATGTATATCTTAGCAATTAAAACTAATACTATATGTAAACTTTTTAAAATTCACAATGAAGATGTTGGACATTTTTTAATTTTTGTTCGCAATGTTTTTTATAATTAAACTAAAACTAAAGAGAATTATAATGGGACAAGCTCCTTTTAATCTATCATAAAATTAGTTTAAATTTTGATATATTCTATAATTTTAATGGTCCAACATTAATATTTTCGTAAAAGATAACCCTTGTTAAAATTCACATAATCATTCATGTACATATACTAACAATAAATAACAATTAAGTCATTTGTTTAATGTAACATGTACTTTGTTTTTACTTATTTGAAGATCAAAACCAATGCTAATTTGTTTGATGCAGCCTTTTACGAGCATATTATATATTCTGCTCCATTTAAATAAATTGCATGCGGAATAACTTTAGGGGGGTAAAATTATATTATGACCATCACCAATATTGGTCTTTGAACTATGCATTGAGTGGGACAAAGGAAAAGGCTTTGAGACGTGATATAAACCCGCGGCGAAAGAGGAGACAGACTAATTCGTAACATATCTATAGAAGATAGTTGGATACTAGCGGATGCTTGCATTTGCATTTTCCTATATCATATGAAATTACTGATTATGTCAAAAGTTGTAGTAATATTCTATGTCCAAGATAATATACCGTTAAATGTTAGGAATTCCACAAGAAAGTTGGCCCGGTATTTTATACCTGAATTAACAGGGACAAAGCATAGCAGAGAAAATCATATTTGCTTATTTACTGCAACTCGGGGAAAATTTTCCTTGATCGGAAAAAAAAAAAAGGTGGGACATGAAGATTTATGCGAATCTAAAACAAGATTGAGGAGAAATATGGTTTCTCTCTCTCATTTGTTGCCGCTCACTGCATTCTTGACTGCGTCAGCAGCACCTTGTGCCTTTTCCTGAAGTTGCTGACCAGCCTGCAAAATTTCCACAAAAACAACAGTTAATATGCTTTGATGTTTCCTGCTGTAGGAGTAAAGAACTTCATGTACCTGTTGGGTTGACTCCATGGCAGAGTGAGCCATGTCCTTGGCCTTGTCCATCATTTGGCTGCCCTTTTCCTATTAAAGAAAAATGTTAAAAGGACATCAGTTCACGTCAAATTATGAGAACAATGTGAACTAAAAAAGCTCACCTCAGCTTGGCCCTTGGTCTGACCAGCCTGGAAACTAGTGTTCTGGGATTGGTTCATCTCGAATAATTGAGTCTCGTAGTAGTAATACAAGTATAATTGATTGTTGTACTGTTGGCTATGCAATCACTGGCTTCTCAGGCCAAATTTATGCATCACTGCTTCGCAGGTATCATTCCTAAATTCCGTGTGTGTTTGCCATGTGTCACCACCTCGGTCAACGCCAGACGTTTAGGCCCTGGGACCAGGACACCTGCTGACATGGTTTCATTTTCAAATATTTTCGTTACGAAAATCAAGGGGCTACTGAAATTTAAACGTAAGTGCATTGGATAATAATATAAGGATCCTACTTTTTTTTTTTTAGGGAAATAAGGATCCTACTTATAACCCCCTTTTTGTTATTCAAAATCATACTTATGTACCTTGGTCTTTCGTCTACCACGCCTAATTTTCAACTTGTAAATTTTAAATGATTAGTTTGATCGAAATATGCAGTTTAATAATTATTATAAAATGCTCTTCCATGCAACTGAAGAAGATGGTGAAGTGAAACATTGAACCAGTTTGAATTTCCCAGTATAGGTAATTCTCTTGTCATTTGCATTTTCATGTGAAAGTTTAAATTTGAGACCTCTTATTCTTAATGTGAAAGTATTAAAACTTAAATACATCGACACAGGTTACGTTTTATATATATATATCAAATTGTTTTCTTTATGGTTAGTTACAACTCTCCAATATATTCTTCCCTTTTTTCTTTTTTTTGAGAAATTCCTGTTCAATAAATTCTACTAACATTTTGTTTAAACTTCAAAATTATATGATCATTTTGAATTTTTTTATATAGGAATAAAAAAAGTTATATTAAAAAAATGATGTACATAAAAATAAGTTGAAGGAGTCTCCGTGAACCCTGCAATTTCCTTTATAAATTACTATACGTAAACAAGGATTTAATTTAAGTAAGGCCAAAAGGGCCAACTAGCCCCTAATGTTTTTATGAATGTAGAAAATAGCCCCTAATGTTTTATAGTATTCAAATTGAACCCTAACATTTATCAAATGTTCAAACTAAACCATAACATTTAGAAAATGTTCAAATTGAACCATGACCACTGAAAGCGTTAGGGCACCATCAATTATCTACTAACATTGCCTGTTAAAATATGATGTGGAATTTTTTTTATTTTGTGTATGCCAGATGTTGAAATGATTATAG
>JANVCQ010000008.1:15144945-15155513 GCA_025531925.1 Erythroxylum plowmanianum | reverse complement strand
ATAATGTTGGGGAATTCAGGTGTGAAAGATGTGGTAGTTGGGTCTGTCGCTGTCCTGCGCTTACCACTTGAGCTATTGTGTGGTCCTGCTCCCCATATACAGCTAAATGTCACTTCTCATGAGTCATTCATGTGTACTTATACAGTCATAGCCAACTAGACATCCACTCATGGTAGCCACTAATGGATGCGTTCTTTAATCATACCATTTACTATATTAAGGACGGTTGGAATGGAAAATGGAAAATTCCATCTCATTTTTATGAAACGACTCCAACTGTCTATGCATACTTGGTTACGTTACTTAAATAGTCATAATCATGACTTTGTTATCATTTATTTTTATTTTTTCACTTTTTATTCCTACATTTATGTTATTATTTAGAATATATGACTACATATTTCTTTTTTATTAATTATTTTTTGAAGTGTGACCTAGAAATTGTTTGATTTGCTATGGCAACTTCACTAACTTTGTTTTAAAAGATTGTTGTGTGTTGTCCGTATGTGGTAAGCATTGTTGATTTTGGATTTTCGTTTAGACGAGCGATTCTTGTGAAAGAAACTGCGCAACTTGGAGAAGAATCCATTGATATTACGCCAAAAGAATTTCTTGTTTGGACGACAACTCAAGAATATGGAGTGGGACATTAATCATATTGGATGATACTGTCATTTTTTCAAATTACAAGGATTAAAGGCTTTATAAACAATTCATTAATTCCAAAAGTCTAATGAATTACCCGACTGTGTCCCCTTTTTTTCTTGTTTGATTTTCATTAACAAATTTGAAGAAGATACTATCTACTCTGCTTCTTCAAGTGTCTCTCATTTGCAGTCATATATTGTGTACTCCATCAAGTAGGATATGGTTAGGACTTGGAAATAATTTTTATGCTAAGTGTTGACTTTATAGCACATATAGATTTAGCTCCTACGTCACTTACACTAGGTTACAATGGTCCAGTGGTCTCCTTTATTAATGGAGTCTTTGATTTACGATTCACCTTTATGTCACTGTAATGGAAGGTATGGGATGTCATGGATACTTGTTATTTAGTATTGATAAGTCGATGGTTGATTTATTTCAGTTTTATAAATAGATCGTTGAGTAAGTAGTACAATTACAACTACAACTATTTTTGGTATGAGCCTTAATGACAAAGATGCCCAAGGTAATGAAAGAAAGAACCTTTTTTTTCTTCAAAGGAAAAACTAACTTTTATTTTTTTTTATGCACTGCCTTTGACTTTTCATTTAAACTTATAGTTTCTTTTGTTTTTATGATTTTCAGAACCAAAAGTATTAGTAAGTAGCATTGACTTCTATGCCTTTCCTCATATATACCTATAATTGAACGAATAGCTTGGATATAATGGAGTCATCCTAACATGTCGTGGGATAAAACCGAACTTTGGGTTGGCTACACATCTGAGAATGGGTGAGCAAGTTCTTACTGCTTACATATTAAGAACTTTCTTTATTAATAGTTTTCATGTTGTACTTTACCCATAATACTAAAAACTACATTCGATACACAATTAGAAAGTCATTTATTTTGGTGAGTATTGGTCTAATGTACCTCAGCTTGGATAAAGGAGGGAGATATTGTGTTGTCTCAATAGTTTCTATAAACCTACTCACTCAAAATTCTTGAACCTTATGTTCACATTCCCAATTCCTCCACATCATTATTAATTGAAATATTTATCATAAGAGAAACCCCTCAAGTTTTTGTTTATCAGATCTTTTAATTGAGAATCAACATGCAGGGGCATACTTAATTTTGCGGATATTCTGTTTTTTAATATTGAATGTGTTCGCAAGGATGCTTACAAATGCATATGTGTTGTTGGTTGAGATCCTGCACTTCTGGAGTCTCCAACTGAACCAAAGTGGTCTTCCAATGGATTTCATTCTTTACTTGCTTGCAATAGTCTAAATAATAACACACCATTTTGTTAATGTAAGAGAAAAAATGTGTGCTAAGGAGCAAGTTTATTGGTATAATGAAAGTTGGTCTTCCATTATATAATATTCATAAACTAAATGTCACTTAAGACCAATTATCTGGTGCTCATGACTTAATCCTATAAGCAAGGTATATTCATTTCAAATTAAAAAAATTAGTATATGAAGGTAAATGTTTGTCTATGAAGTTTCTTTATTCTACCTGTTAGGCTTAGAATCATAACATGTTGTTATCTTCCTTGGGTTGCTTTTAAGATTTTTCTGCCTCGATTCAAATCAGTTGTCAAGTACCATAATTTTTGCTTGTGGAGCGATATAGGAATCTAATGTTTAGATTCATATGAAGTTTTAAATATCCTTTGTTCCAGGGAACCTATGTATCATTTTATATCGTGATTACTTCACTTCAGTTTGAGTTGTGGGGAATCCTACAACCTGACATGTGGAATGTAATCCCTTCTAGTTGTTGGAACTGGGATTCTCTGAGGGAAATGATATCTGTGAATGGGGTGAGGAATTCACTTCTTGTTGCACCATTGTCAATTGTTTCAACTAGCCAGATTCTTGGAAATAACAAGTGCTTTAAACCATATACCTCCAACATTTAAAGTCAAAGAATTTTAAGGTGTGTTATGCCATCATTTTTTTAATATCCTTCCATCTGTGTTCTTTTGTTTCCTTATTGTTTTGTTTATACAATGGTGAATTTGTTGTGATCAATAAACATCTTCTTCATGATTTGAATGAGATGAAGATCTGGTCTCCCACTCTCAAGAACAAAATAATTTATGAGAATGACTCTATTCAGAAAATTCTTGAAATCCTTAATGAGTTGAAGCTTATATAAAAGAATGTAAATGCAATTTGCATGTCTATTGCTTGTTTGTTCCTTGTTCCTGCTTTTAAATTTCACCCTTGCGATTAAATTTGTTTTTGTTCATTGTTGCTACCAGGACTATTTGGGAGATCAAGCAGAAAACCCTGATTGATATGGTTGTTGATCGTGGATGTTAGATTGATTAGGGTCAAAGCCTTAATATACATATGTACTAGCCAAATTTTGGGAAACTAACTACCTTACATTTCTACGCATGGTCTAAGGTATTTCCTTTGTTATAATGCCTTTGTATGTATGTTTTTGTTTTTGTTTTTATTTGCATAATGTTTATTGTTCTTTGTGGTATAAAAGGGTTTAAAGACATGTATTACTTGCCATCTCGTGTTACTGCTAATGCTATCAATTTCACTGTTGACACTTCTGTCCTTTAGGTAACAACTTTTGTCAATTTGAAAATTTTGAATCCAGTATAGATTAAGATTAATGAGAGTCGCAGAACATTATGTTTTGTCCTTCAAAGGAAAGCTATATGGCGTCATTCTTGATTTTTTTAAAATAGGTGTTTGAAGGAGATGAAGAAAAGGGAAATAGAAATTTTTTTATAAGTGAGATCATTATATCAGTGTGTCGTACAACCCATTTTGAATTCAATTGCTTCCCTTCTTAGCTCTGTCACAACTTCTTTTGAGAGAGGAAAAATCCTTACTACTAAACAAGGTTGTATAATATTAATATAATTATGTATAGCCTTCTTTCTGCCTTTTTATTCATTTAATTGATCAAAATGAATTTTGTTAATTTATAATTTTCCATATTCAAGATATAAATGTACATTTATCCACGCAAGAAGTGGATGAAATTATAAATATGTATGTTTATTGTGTTTTATCTTATGATGACATACAGAAAAGGTATTATCATATTAGTTCCTCTCTTTACCAACTTTTTGATAATATGGTGTGATCTCTAAATTGCTCGAGGAGCTAGAACAATAATTCAAATTATGGATAATAAAAATCAAGAATGATTTAGTGCTTTTCTAATCTTTTACTTTGAAATTTTATCCTTTCCCCTTTTTATATTTGAGTAATGACAAATTTTTTATAATTAAAACATGAATTACTTTAAAGGTGTTTGGTGCTACCAAGTTTAAATATATAATTATAAATTGATTAAAATTAAATTATTTAAAATTGGTTAGTACTGAATTGTGATTTAGTTAAAAGTTTGAAGATAAAAATATGCATCTAAAACTTAAAGTCAAACATAAACAAAACGAAAAGAAAAGTCTATACTGTATTTGTGATCATAAATCTTTAATTTGCTCATACTATCTCCTCTAATAACCAAAATCTACAATGACCTAACAAACTAAAACTATTTAAGAAGCAAAAATTTCTACTCACAGATAAAACATTTTCACTGAACTAAAAAATAAATTTGAAATCGGATATGCACACACATAACAGATATAATAATTATCAAGACTCTTTCTTCTTCATTGACTCTCTTTGATTTTCTTCTCTTCTTCCTTTCTTTGCATCTCATCTATGTCTCCAAACTTGATGAAATAAGTGAAGATTAATAGCCCTTGATCCCTCATTCACAAAATAACGTCATTAAGATTCATACAAATTTCAACATATATAAAAAAAACAAATTAGATAATGTTAACGACAACAATACCTCAAAACTTAAACTATAATTGTACTCAACCAAAACCAAAAACACTAAACTATGAAAATGCAAACAAAAAACAAATTAATAATGACCAGATTATTTTCTCATTTAATAATTAAAGATATCAAAGATCAATTCAATAAACACAACCTAAGATTTTGAAACTCATAATAATTCGTGAACAAACTATTCTTCGCAATGCATAACCATAATTAACAAGTACGTTAACTGAAAGACCATTAACAAGTGTGATAAACACTCACTCCACTTTCCATTCTCTCAAGCATTCAAAGGTCATAAATATTCGTTCATTATTCATTTCATGTTAAGCATCTACCATAAGTTTGCTTACTAATCTAATCTTCACCACTAAATATCTAAACAAAACATTAACCTGAAGGTCTTTATTTTGGCTGTAATGAAGCAAAGCTAAAGGTAGGAAAAAAAAATAAAATCAAGCTTTAAACCATAAAACTAATTGAGCATTTAAAATGATACAAACCAATAAAACATAAAACATTCAATTTTAGGTTAGTTTTAGGAACGGGTATGATGGTTAGTTATGCAACTCAATTGAAAATAGTGAGCGATTATGTTAGTTTTAGGAATTTGAGTTTCAGTCTCAGGTGTAACCTAATAAGTCACACTCGTGACTCATGATTTTTTAATCTATTTTTTGTTCCTTATTTTTACTAACTATTTTTATGAATTCATTTTCAATATTCTAACTCTTATATTTTAAATTATAATCAATCCATAACTCCTTATATTTGTATAATTTTAAAAAAATTAGGTTAGTTTTAAGGATTTAAGTTTTAGCCCATGACTCATCATTTTTTAACTGAATTTTTATTCCTTATTTTTACTAAATATTTTTATTAATTCATTTTAAATATTCTAACTCTTATGTTTTAACTTACTTTTTGCCCATTAATTTTTCCATATTCACAAATTTTAATTTTTAACAATATTCTTTAACCATTGATAACATAATATATTCATAAATACTCTCCTGTTTTCTTAAAATTTTAATTTTTTTCATATGTCACAATTGTCACACCCATAACTCCTTTAAAATTTTAAATTATAATCAGGTCATAACTCCTTATATTTGTATAATTTTTTAAAAGATTTTCTCTTTATTTCTTTAACTATGCACTCAAAATATTTCAATCAACTTTTACTAAACTATTTTATCTTTTTCTCTATATAAATTTCACAATATTCGCTGACATATTTCATCCATTTATCTTTTTAGTTTCTTCATTGCTATACATTTCTAAATTCTTATATATATATATATACTCTTTAATTCTAAATTACGTGTGCATTGTACTCATATGAATTATCATTGCGCATTTGCGCAGTCTGTCCGCTAGTTTAACTAAAGTTCTGTTCTTTCCTCAACTTTGGCGTGCATAGCTCCTCTTCAAGTTTTATGGTATTGTCATTTTTGGCACTCTAATTGGTCAGCCGCTCTATCTTGTCTATTAGACGAATAAGTTGACAATTACCGTATTTATATTGGGGACAATTAAGTTTAAGATAAAGATGCTGAACTAATTTATAAAAACATCTAACTTATATTTCAAGATTTTTAATAATATTGAATTATGAAAAATAAAAAATAAAAACTCTTTATAAATTATTGTAATTTTCCTTTATGTTGTGAGCTTCAAGCGTATTCGATTTTTGATTTTTATAGAAATTAGCCTTCAAATTCTAACTGCCGTAAGCAAATACTCAACTACAGTGTTTGATTCAAAGTCATACTACGAGAAAGGGATTCTTACCAAAATAGAAATTGACTCCTAAATTAAATATTTTAAACTAGATAAAGTAAGGAAATGGTGTTTTTACTAGCTAATTAATGTGTACACTTTTACTGGATGCGGACGTGTGGAATCTAATAAAAAAAACAAGGAGACAAGAGATTCTACGAATCAATAGGAGATTCGCAAAGTCTAGAATCTCAGAATAATACTCAATTCACAACGCGTGCGAATCACTCCGCGGTGTTCCTAATTCTTATCACTTATCCCCTCGACATCAACAGCACATAATGACCACGTGGAGCTGACGCGATTGAGTGTCAGGAGGATATATTTTGAACTTTCTACGAAGGACTTGGACGGCTGCTTGCTTATAAGTTGTTTTGGTCCCTGGCTCCCTAAGATGAGAATATCATTTTTATAGAATGTGATATATTTATTTATTGACAGACCTAAATTTTTTTAAAGCCAATTGATTATTTTGACATCATCAAAATCAAATACTACAGCAAATTACAGCCTGTAAAACTAAAGCCTATCACATGTTTTTTTTCCTATAAAGTCCCACTTCATGCCATTGTGAGCCATCACCAAGACGCCAACTTTAGCTTCAAGCCAATTTCTTGTTTTACCACAAAGATTCCGAAACTCAGCCCTGTGCTGTGAATGGCCACCAAACGCCTTCCTCCAAAGCTACTTCAAAATCTCCGCTGCATCGTCAGGCCACTCAACTCCTCCTCCTCCACCTCCTCCTACTCCGCCGTCTCCCCTCTTACCTTAAGCGACAAGCCCGAACCGACCACCGTTGAAACAGTTTCCACCATCACCAGACCTCCACCAATCCTAGACCTCAGTGATCCTCAAAAGCTCTTTGCAGCCCTACCCACCTCAAGACTTCTACATGCGTCGCTTAACCTTCACTTGGCTTCTATCGAGCCAATGGTTGATTTCGGCTTGTGGGTCATGAATTCCAGGCTTATGGAGGTTGGTATCATGCGTGACGTTGTGTTGGCCATCATAAGGCGTACGTTTTATGAACACTTTTGTGGTGGGGAAGATATAAAGCAGGCGGGGAAGTGTGTGATGAGACTTAACAAGGCTGGCTTGAGAGGGATGTTGGATTTTGCTGTCGAGTTTTCAAGGGACAACGATGCTTGTGATAGGAATCTTGAAGGTTTTCTTGAGGCTGTCGAAGCTGCCGAGTCTCTTCCTCGATCATCTGTAAGATTGATTTCAACTTATGGACTCTTGTTGGCTGTTTGTTTGTTCGATCTAATTTTAATCTTTCTTGTTCTTTTCTGCCTTCCCTTTCAAACTTCTTAAGATTTCTTGGTTTTGGTCTTCAATGTGATATTCATAGAATTCCAGCGTTCCAAAATTTTCCGATTGTTTCTTTAGAATCCCAGTTTGTTTGATAGAATAGGAAATTTTGGGACACTCCTTTCTTAATCTACCGTGATAAGCATGAGCCGCAAACAATGCCAAGCCAAGAAAGCTATTTACTTAAAAAGTCATGGGCCCACTGAGCGCCTTTTGTACGGCTTCACTCCAAATTTTTAGCCATTTTCGCTTGATGTGGGCTTTGTCAGACATCCTTGTCCGAAATAAGGAAAAGTTGTCAAGTAGGATAACACAGGTGCCTGCATGTAGGACAACTACCACCTAGATTCTTCCAGACATGAACTTATCTGGGGCAATATTTGATCAGTGACGATATGCAAGTTGTGGGTTTTATGCGGTGTAATATTCCTCCAACCTTTAAAAAGTTTATCTTTTGTGGTTTGAGGTATATACCCTTTTATAAATGAATTACCTCTCCCCCAGCACACCAGTTGGAGATTTCACGGTCCAATATGTATGAAAAATATTCCATGTTTTGTGAGATATATTTTCAGCCGCCATTAGAATTTTATGTTTGAATAATCACAAATTAAAAAGGAAAAAACACAATAACTTGATTGACGCCAACTTCTATTTTGGAAGAAAATTCTAAGGGAACATCTTCTACCTCAAGTACCTACTCTCTGCTTATGTGTCTTTTTTCTTTTTCACTTTCGTGTTAGGTTATTTATGTAAAGCAGATTTCTAATAATAGTGACTTTGTTTCAGGTGAGTTTTCTGGCTGTAAAGGTCACTGCAATTTGCCCTCTCAATCTGCTGGAGCAACTTAGTAACTTGCTAAGGTGGCAACAAAAAGACCCTTCTTTCAATTTACCATGGAAACATGACACATTTCCAATTTTTGCAGATTCTAGTCCTTTGTATCACACCCTAAAAGAGCCAGAACCATTAACCCCACAGGCAGAGCACGATTTACAATTAGGTATGCAGAGGCTATGGAAAATATGCCAAAGATGCCTGGAGGCTAACGTTCCTTTAGCCATCGATGCAGAGCACACGTCGATTCAACCCGCCATTGATTATTTCGCATACACGTCAGCAATCAAATACAACAAAGATGATAATCCAATTGTGTATCCAACTATCCAGGCCTACTTGAAGGATGCGAAAGATAGGTTATTGCTTGTAACTAAAGCTGCAGACAAGATGGGTGTACCTATGGGATTCAAGTTAGTCAGGGGAGCTTATATGTCAAGCGAAAGAAAATTGGCCTCTTCTTTAGGCTATGAATCTCCAATCCATAACGACATTGGACAGACACATGATTGCTACAATGATTGTGCTTCTTTCATGCTTGATAGGATCGCTAATGGGTCGGACGGAGCCGTTTTCGCAACTCATAATATGGAATCAGGTAAAGAAATGAAGGAGATGAATATATTATGGTCATAACTTGATAAATGATGATATTTCAATTTTGATATATCCTTCAGGGAGATTGGCTGCAACTAAAGCGCACGACTTGGGGATTGGAAAGATAAATCAAAAGCTGGAGTTTGCTCAGTTGTATGGTATGTCCGAAGCACTTTCATTTGCGTTGACAAATGCGGGTCTCAACGTTAGCAAGTACTTGCCATATGGTCCAATCGACACAGTCTTGCCTTATCTTCTGAGGAGAGCTGAAGAGAATAGGGGTCTCTTGTCTGCTTCATCCCTTGACAAAGAACTCATTAGGTAAGCATGCATGGTTCCAATTGTTTGTTCACCGTAATACCCATAAAGAGTTATTCAAACAAGGCATGAGTAATTTTTGTTTTTCAATTTTTAATTGTTTATAGGAAGGAGTTGAAGAGAAGGTTAAAAGCTGCGTAGCTTGGCTCTGCCTCTGAGGAGCAATGCACAGATGATGTATATTTGCCCAGACCTGACTCTGAATAAATCTGTCTGTATTGTATCAAGTTGCTTGGCAATAGAAATGGTCAGTTCACGTGGGCATTTGGTGTGTACAATCGTCTAGCCCTCAAGAGTAAATTTCCAGCTCCGAAGCACCCCTTCACAATCATAAGTTAGACTAAACAAAAGCATCTGAGAAGTTGGATTTAACCATAAAAAAAACAATGAAGCAGGTGGTTGTTGGGAATTTTAATAATCTAATTACCCTCAGAAAACAATGAAGCAAGTGGTTGTTGGGAATTCTAATAATCTAATTACCCGTCTAAATACACGGTGCTTGATTTTCCTCCCTCCCTTTAATTGGACTTGATGCCCAGCGCCAGCTCCTATGTCATAGGAAAGGGACAGCGGAAGCATGCGATATGTTTCGGAAATTAATTTGTGATATCTACCATAATATTAATTATAGATAAGATAAGATGCTGTCCCTAGATTTACATGGCATCAACATGTGCAATCCCATACACCCTCCGGCCTCCGTTTTTTATATTATCAAATAACGATGGCAGCGGACGGCGGAGAGATTTGGAAGTCTCACCCTTTTGGTCAAAAATCCAATTCTGCTGACACACGTGTCTCGAGTGAGCATAAATGTTATAAGTTTTTACATTTGCAGAGTTATCATGGAGGTTTAGTTCCTAATGATTTTTTCACCAGAGATACCGAATCTACCAATGTGTCGAAGATAGGCCCTTTCTAATAAAAGTGTACTGTATGTGGATATTTTTATTTTCACGTTTCTTCTATTATTATATACTGTTGTATTTCCATGATCACGAATATCTTTTCAAGTTACATCATTTTATTTTAAAATCATCCCATCAACTGCCATGATGGTGGAAATTGTTGTCTTTTCAACAATTATATAAACTAAATTTATTTACTACGTCAATGATTTATATGTCAAATGAACGTGAAAACATTTATTAATATGTAAGTATTAAAAACAAATTTTTAATATCAATATTACTCTATTCTATAGTATTCTATATTATGTAAGTATCTTCTCTTGAC
>JANVCQ010000008.1:15118989-15132144 GCA_025531925.1 Erythroxylum plowmanianum | reverse complement strand
TAAATCCCATATCAACTTTGTATTTAATCAATATGGGATTCAAGTCCCATACCTTGCAATTAGATCAAACCGTAACAGAGGGGCTACTTTGCTTATGAATGTACTAATATAGGTTTGCACATGATGGAAGAAGAGGAGAAAGAATGTAATGAATATGTGTGTGAACATAAAGCTGGGGAGGAGTTGGAAAGGGGCATATGTGAAGATTCTATTTGATATGATGCTATTCGTATGAAGTATCGTATATTTTACTTG
This sequence comes from Erythroxylum plowmanianum, assembly GCA_025531925.1. Taxonomy (NCBI): domain Eukaryota; kingdom Viridiplantae; phylum Streptophyta; class Magnoliopsida; order Malpighiales; family Erythroxylaceae; genus Erythroxylum; species Erythroxylum plowmanianum. Next base: position 15,131,889 of record JANVCQ010000008.1, on the reverse strand, counting down.
GTCAATTGTAACTTAATGACTTTGATGTGTTGCATCTTGGAAAAGCTAGCAATCAATTATTTTATTTTTCACGGAAGATGATTTTGAAGCTTATGAAGGTGGGCAAGGTAGAGAAGCAAAGAGAAAGTAATAAGGCAGCCATAAATACCAAGAAAAAGCCTCTTAATATTCTTAAAAAGAGAGAGAGAGAAAGAGTTTGAAACTGTCCGCAAGGAGAAGAGAATTGTGTTTTCAATGGTAGTGAAGGAAGTAATAAAAACAACAGTTAAAACACCCCTTGCATTATCAAAAGCAGTGAGCAAACTACTGGTTAATTTTTTAGACCTTATGCCAGATGATATATCAAGTAAATTACTTCTTTTAGGAGATGCTCAACATGCTACTAACTTCAAACTTGGATCTAAACTACCAAATTTTCCAGCATATTGCTTAAATATTATCAAGAATGGAGAGATGAAGGGGGCATATCAATTAAGTAGAAACTGTAATTTGGAGAGATAAAGAGTAGGAGTTGAGGTGACAACAAAGAAAACAAGGATTGGAATTTACTTTATAATAGATTTCTTTATTAGATAGGAAATAGTAATAAGTTATATATATTGTCCTAGTTATTTAGGACTTAAAACTTATTTTAAGAATAAAGGGGCCTTATTAGAGTGGGATTTAATATTATTTTGGACATTTTAGCTGGGGATCTTATTACTACTAGAATAAGAGTTTTTAAGAATTTTTCTATATATATATATATATATATGTATACTAGGCCCTTCAATAACTATATCCTGAATTCTTTTTTATAAACTTGACTTTTCTATTAGAAGGTTTGATGGTTTTTTTGCTAAGAGTGATTCTTAGTCTCTAGGAATAATTTCTAGTTCCTTACCCTCCACTAATTTTTTAACTCATTAAAATTCTAATGCTTTTAACTTGAATTTTCACCAACTAATTCTCGCCTAAATTTCTAGCAACCAAATCCTAAATTTTCAAGTATGCTAAACATGAAATTCCAATAGCCTAAGCTGAAATTCCACACCTAAAACATCATGTCCAATGACCAGATTTTATAAGTTTTGTGTGTTCTAACTATTAATTAGTATCTTCTTCTTATCCTACATTATTCACTCTTGTTGTATATACATTGGTTTTGGACATTTCCTATGTGGATTATTTTTAGGGAGGAAAGAAGAATAAGGAAATGGAGAAAGATGATTGGTCTAGGAGGGAGCGACTGGAAGTATTATGCCAGGAGGAAACCTCATGTTGTTAAGAGGAGGATAAGGAAAGGAATTCCCGATTGTTTAAGGGGCCTAGTTTGGCAGTTGATATCTGGAAGTCGAGACCTTCTGCTTATGAACCCTGGGGTTTACGAGGTACTTGTACTGTATACATGTTTTTTATGGAACCAGCCTTCGTGTCTCTGCTAATCAAGAATGTATTGATGAAATTATACATTTGTTGCAGCAACTGGTTATATACGAGACATCAGCATCAGAGCTGGATATAATTCGTGATATTTCTCGTACGTTTCCTTCACATGTTTTCTTCCAGCAGAGACACGGGCCTGGGCAGAGGTCTCTCTACAATGTTTTAAAGGCATATTCTGTGTATGATAGAGATGTTGGCTATGTTCAGGTATGAATCTTTTCTGCTTCATTTATTTTGGTTAAGATACTGAATGAAGAATTACGTTTGATGGAAAGTGCAGGGAATGGGTTTCCTAGCTGGTTTATTGCTTCTTTATATGAGTGAAGAGGATGCATTCTGGTTATTGGTTGCATTGCTTAAGGGGGCTGTTCATGCCCCAATGGAAGGACTGTATCAGGTAATCATATCATTTATGGAGTTGATATTTACCATGTCAGATTCCTAATTGAATTATTGACGTTGGTTGTTTTTATTGTCTGCAAAGTCTAGCTGTTGTCTGATAAAATGACTGTACGCCTTTGTTTGGTCTGACTGGTGTTATTAAGAATATAACTTCTGAAAGTAATTCTCAATAATACACAGAATTCTTTTCTTATGCACCGGTTTTACTTCCATCTGAGGTCTGAAATCACATGTACAAGTATGGCTTTCACCTTAAGTGTAGCTTGTCCAATATATCTGGTCCTTATGTTTCTAGTTTCTAGTCTTCAATACTTTCGCTTTTCTTGTATTCTAATTTTCCTTTTCTTTCTAGTTGACCTCTTCATAAGGAGGTGGAGATCTGACTTAAAATACTTGATGTTTGAAATGCTAATTCTAAATTGATCCACTTTCTCATTTGATCATTTGTTCTTCAAAAAAGTTATTATACCGAAGGGAGCAATGGTCTCCTGGATACAACAACTGGGACAAGACAATATAGGAAAAGAGATAAAAAGAGAATATAGAGATGAAGAGCATGAGAGGGAGAATAATTGAATATTATCTTATGAAATCTAGATGAGGAGTGATAATTTCAGCTCCAAAGTTATAAATCATTTGTAAATGATGAACCCATGGTTAAGCTATAAGAGTAATGCTCATCGTTAACTAACATTTTAACCATTTTGACTAGGGATCAGGCAAAAAGCTATAAACAATTCTTATGGCTTTGTTGGGATATTCTGAGGACTAGCCTCTCTACTTCTGCTGCAGGTAGGTCTGCCTCTAGTACAGCAATATTTGTTCCAGTTTGACCTCTTGATGAAGGAGCATTTGCCAAAGCTGGGAGAACATTTCACCCAAGAAATGATTAATCCTAGCATGTACGCAAGCCAGTGGTTTATTACTGTCTTCTCATATTCTTTTCCATTCCATTTGACTCTTCGAATATGGGATGTCTTTTTATACGAGGTCAGTAATCATTGATATTAGTTAGTCTATTTTCTGTAATTTATCGTTATGTCTACTAGGAATTGACATTTATGTACCTATCTATTGTGCTAGGGGGTTAAAATTGTCTTTAAAGTTGGTTTGGCTTTGTTAAAGTATTGCCATGATGACTTGGTAAGTATTCAAAAGCTTATTTTCTGATATTCAAAATTCTAGCAATTATGTTTCTGCTCATAAACTACTATTTTGTCAGGTTAAATTGCCCTTTGAGAAGCTTATACATGCTTTACGTAACTTCCCTGAAGATGCTATGGACCCCGATAGATTACTACCAATGGCTTACTCATTCAAGGTTCACTCTGTCTCTCTCGTATGCTTACTGCAATGCTTACACTATCTAGTTTGTTTCAGTGTGGAAGTGCATTCAGTGGTTGGGTTTTGCTATTATCCTCATAACTTGCTGATTTCTTATTGTGATCTGTGTGATAACATCTGCTCATTATATGATAGAATAATACTTTGACGACTTTTTAAGCTTTTTGGTTATCAGACCTCTTAGCGTGCTGTTTTTGAACTAATGTTAGAACTTCAGATACGGGAGAAAGGTGAATATGGCCTACCCATCCTAGTTTGGTGTGAAATCTTTCTTGATTTAATAATGCATATCAATCTCCAAGGGTATAAGTGACCTGTACCAATATAATATGTGGTTATTTCCTTTTTCCTTTACGGCTGTTGCTAAGTAATATATGATTAGCTTCTAGAAATCTTGGAGTACATGTGATTGACTTATATTTCCTTTATGACTCTTTTGGCTATTACTTGGCCACCTTGGTCACTTCTTTGAAACTAATATGTAACATGTAGATTCTTTTCTTGGATTATAAAAAAAAAAGGAGATAGTTGAATAAGCTACTGCGAGGCAATTGATATGGTCAATACACTTAATTATTGGAGATGTTATTAGAAAGCATTTTTCATGGGCAAACAATCTGATATTTTCCTGTTCTATATTTTTGGACAAACTTCCTGCACATGTATTGTGTTGATTTTGTTGCATGTCATGCCCCTTGCTCATACTTTGAAGTAGTTACAAATATTTGAAGCCTTAAGAAAAAGGTGAGCCCGTCATATTGCATTTTTCGAGGGGGGAAAAAAGAAGTGTTTTGTACTTAAATTTTGGGCTATAATAGGATATAGCTAGTGATTAGTTTTAGATTTCATTTTACCGGGAAGTTAGGTATAGAAATCTCTCAAATGCAGCATTTGGTCTTATCACCTTTGGCTTTTATAGGTCATGTTCCGCAGAATTTTGATCCCCAGCAATTGTATCCTTTAATATTTCTTTTCCTACTCACCTCTAGATACATTTTTTATATCATACCAATATTTGCCTCATTTTTCTTTTATGTTTAAGGCATTTCATTATGCATCTGAGCTACACTGACTGATGTAGGACGGGCATAAGAAATTCTAACAATTTGATGGAACACGTGTAAGTTACAAATTATAAAATTTAGGGCTGCCTATTTAATAAAGATTCTTATTATTCTTTTAATAGATTTAAACTCTGAATTAATAAGGATAAACTAAAATAAATATATTTTCATTTTTTAATAAGAAAATAAACCTTTCTGCATGGCTGACTTGCTTGCTGTTCAGTACTTCATTCTGCACCAAGTTCATTCACACACATGCAATAAACTAGGTTCACTCACACATGTACTAACACACACGAAATAAGGGAAAATAGATGCAAAAGTTAATTAGCTAATCAACATAACTGAAAGTTACTTTTTTTCGTAAAATTGGAAATTGCTCAAATATGTGGTGCAAAATAGAAGGGTAGGAAATGTTGATGTTAAGTGGTAACAAGGACTATGAATACAAGGACACTTCATTTCAGGTTTATAGATCCTACCTTACTCTCGTATCCAAGTCTGGATAGATCCTTCAAAATACGTAGCTGTGTATCCTCCGATTCCATTTCGAATCAGTTAATTAAGAAAATGTTTTTGGGTTTAATTATCAGGTATCCAAGCGGCTGGAAGAACTGACAGAGGTTTATGACAAGACGAATGGGAAGTTGGTTAAATGTGCAGCATTAAACACGAAGCATCAACCAAAAACAGCTCAAGTGAAGTTTTAAATTTGCATTCTTATGTTTTGATTCTTTGTTGATCTACCAATTCATCAACTGGGGAGAGGTATGTACAATGTTAACCCAACCTGCCAGACAGCTGATAGTTTCCTGTTCAACGAAAGAACATACAGAAATCAGTCTACATAGTTGAAACTTGTATTGCAGAAAGTAAGACGAGATCATGTCTACGCACCTCCTGTTAGGTTCTGATTCCCCTGTTGTTATTATATAAGCTGATAAAAGTCAAGTGATAAGGATGATGACAGGATTATATCTTCTTGGAAAGATTTAAGTGGAATCAATCACTATTTATAAGCAGAGCATTTTGGGATGAGGAGTATGATGAGGTTTTCGTGGCTAACTGATCAGATGTCTGACAATAGAAGGCAACTTCTATGATATGGCATTCTTAGCAACCAAGATCTTTTATTTGTTGTAGCTCAACTCCTGGAGCTTGTAACACCACCAAACAGTGGCAACTAAGAATGCTGTATATTGTTAACATTACAGAAGTACATATAATAAAACCATTCAGATTCAGTGGTTGGCAGGCAAACTTCAACATTCTTTATCCACTCGCTTTCCTTTGCTGTTAGAATCTAAATAGAGTGTCTAACCAGCCGTTAATGTAACTTTTGGCAAACAAACAAATAGTCAGGCAGATGATGAGTTTGTTACCAAGCCACCTATAACCTCCATCACTAACCACGACCACGTACCAGCCTTCCACTGTAGAATAAAGGGCACTTGGAAACAAATAAAGCGAAGGGACAAAAAACGCATAAAAGTTGTCAACTTTTAATATCCCAAATCATAAATGATCAAGTTGTGCCCCCTGCCGCCATCCTTGGATCATCATCATTCAGCGCTTTCAAATATCTCAAACTGGCTGAAAGGGAAGTGGATTCTTCATCGTACTAAGCCTCCCAACAGTTCACATCAGCTGATGGAGTAGATGGCATTACTTGAACACCCTACGGATAACAATAGAGTAGCCCATGGATTTAGATTTATATGTTTTCAATCATGAGCTAAGCGTAGGCTCAAAGTTTAATTTTTTAAGTAAAACAATATTATTTTACTTAAAAGAGTTAAATTTTCTAGAAAACCTAAGCAGCCCAAACTCAGTTAAAAAAGGACAATTTTTACTTTTAATTTTAAGAAAATTATTTTAAAAAATTGAATGGGCTGGCCATTGCCATCCCCAAAGCACCCTGAAAAACCCATCCCCATACACGTTGCTCCGAGAGAGGAGATCCTGACTCCTGACAAAACAGAACCTTGCATGTCATCCCAAAGCACCAACAGGTTGACGCAACCGTATCCACTGAAGTGTCTCTCTCTATTGTTATCTTCTACGTGAATACATCCGATTTCTCATTATCAACACCATATTCTTTCATGGATTCTACAGAACTTAGTACGGGCGAAACTTCCTAGCAGCTCTCAGTTGCTGAATTCGCTTTTTATCCTGCTCGAACTTGCTTTGAAGCGTCATAATTTCTGCGAGAAATCAAATGTTAGTACTTTGTTTTGCATTATCGCCGGAAGAAACGTGACACAGGCATCATAAGTTCTAGTTACAGAAATACTGTTTAGCTGTTGGAAACAAAGACTTGTACGCACATGCACAATGAAGACTATAGGCGCCAGAGATAGCAACGTCAAAGAAGCACATTTATTTTTTAACAGATACACATGCACGTATACTTTCAAATGCAAAGCTTATCTTGTTCAAAGAGGTGATGCTACGCTATCTAAAAGCAATGCGATCGCACCGTTTCTCTGTGCTTCTTTTCTCTGGAATCGGTAGAAATTTAAGCCAACTTCTTTGCACTTCTTTCTAGCCATCTGATCCTCCACAGCAGCCTGGGCAACTGAACCTACGGTAATTCCACCTTCAGTATCTGCTGTTTTTTTCCTTCCTTTGTGATGTTTTACAACTGTCCATCCTTCTTCAGCAATGCGGGCTTCTCTGTCTTTCCTTTCCTATACATGAGAAAAAGAACATTAATACGAACAGCAATAGGATAACCTGTATGCTGGCCAAAGAAAATGGGCAACAGGAGAAGCATACAGAACAGAGAACATTAAAAAAAAAAAGTCTAATCAGAGTGCTTCAAATTTTACCACGCATATCCCTGAAGAAGACCAATTAAAAGGGCAAAGAAAAAAAGAATTAAAAGGGCAAAGAACATCTAACCATGCTTAACAGGAGTAAAGTGCACACCTTAGGTGTAAAATGACCTTTGGCCCATGATACAGGCATATTTCACAATTTGAACAAAATGGCATCCCAAATTGGGATAGGCAATCTCTGTCCGCAATCACTCTTAAGTTCAACAAAACAATGGCCTTTAAAAGGAGAACCGCTAGCATGTACGAGTGATTACCTGTTCTATTTTCTCCTCATGTTGAACCATAAACTCATCAATTCTTTGTTGCAATGCCTTCAGACCTGGCCGACTTTGGTGATCGTCTGTAAGCCATTCTGTAATATGACTTCCAAGTTAATTCCAACAATAAAATCATGCTAAACATTCAAAATAGAAAAAAGAGTCTCCACAAATCAACTAATAAATCTGAACCATGAAAGTCAACCTCTTCAAGAGTTGTATTTATGACAATATGTTGGCTAATCTCAGCATTTTGTAAATTTTCTGAACAAAAAAATTATACATCCGTTACACTTGGCCTCAGCCAATCAATAAAATTGAAAAATAATGTCATCAAGATCAGGTTTTAAGATCACAGACAAGCTAGTTAGTGTAATTTTCTTACTGCTGCTGAAACAATGAGAAATCGTTTGACAAGAAAATTATATAACTTCATACTATTCATTCCTCTTGATGGGTCCTCATCCCCTGAAGATATGCAGTAAACTTCTTCAACAGCATCCTCACTCTTTTTCAGCATGCTCTTATCTTCATTTGCTTTAACATGTTCCCTATTGTTTTTCTTTGATTTCTTGTTTTTTCCTATAAAAAAAACAAAAAATAAATCACGAGAAAATAAATGAAATTATCAGTTCCCTCCAGAATGTATGTATGAACCAAACAAAGTGATCAGCAGTTTACGAGTTTCTGCTCCAATAGATTCTCTTTGCCTTTTGGATTTGACAGCATCTCCTTGACTTTTGGTAATGCTCTGGTCTGTTGCTTGATCTTGAAAATAGAACAAAAACAACTTAGTCAAGCTCAAAAGACAAAAATAATAGGATGAATAAGTAGAAAAACAATAGCTTATTAGAACTACACTTACAACAGTACAAGTGTTAGTGAGGCAATGGAGAACGGCAGTATGAAAACTAAAGTCAAATACATGTATTCTCTAGCATAGTTTATGATGTAGGACAAATAGAAGAAATATCAAGTAATGCATCAGTTCAATTGCAGAAAAGACGCATCATAATGTTTACGAAAATAGAACGGGCCAAAACAGATGGAAAACTTGAATTCCGCGAAATAAATTACCTAGAACTTCACTAAGAACTCGATACTTTCGTATACAAAGTAAGGGAATCAAATAGAAGGCAATAAACACTAAGATACATTTTTCCCATCAGAACAAATCACCATATCGAGGAATACATATTTCACATCAGCATAACATCAAAAACAGAAAAAAGATATGGTACTCACTAAACAAGACAGCAAGATATTAACAACGCCATTTTACTCATCAAAATCATCCCCATTACATTCATCTAAAGAGAAAACTCATCCCCGTCCTCAGGCTCTAGTCACTAGTACGAATAATTTCAAAAAATTCTTTAAAAGGAATCAAATTTACTTAAATCAAAGGAAACGAGAAATACCCTAGGCAATTGGATATAATTTGAATAACTTGCCTACTAAAGAGAGAGAGAGCAAGACGATATCAAGTTGAAATTTCAGATGTAAAAAGAAGTTGAGAACGAAATCGCAAGTTAAAAAAATACCCTTTCGAAAGAGCTTTGTGCTAGTTTTGTTCTTCTTCTTCTTCTTGATATCCTTTGTGTTCATGTTCAACTTCTTCTTCTTTTCCAAAGCTTTATCTTTTAAGCTTCTCATCTCTCTATCTCCGACTCTTAACATTAGGTGAAAACAATGTTTGAGGATTATAGGTTAGTTACACAAATCATAATATCTCCAAATTAGCCACAAGCCATTACGTTATGTCATCAGCCTACTAAAACTTAAAAAAAAAAAAAACAAGCACAGAAATATTCATGGGTACCTTCTGAAACTGATGATGCCAACAATACAGAGCAAACCAGAAAAAGAAACAGAAACGGATTTCCTTGTCAGTTCTTTGATCTTTTTTTTATAGCCTAAACTCAGGCAGCGCGTGCGGCCCGTAGCTTGGTAACAAAATGGTTGGGGGGAAAGGCAATGGGTAATGATCTAAGTTGTTTCTTCCGTCACTTTCTAGCAGTGGGAAAGGCAAAAAAGGACTAGCAAAAGCCGGTGGAGATGACGAGCACCGACCATGGATGATAAGCAAGCAGCAATGAAGTAGAGCAAAAGAACAGGAGAGCTAGGTCTTTGGAGGCCACTGATTTTGCACTCAGAGAAATATGGGTTTTGCTTAGTCACAATTACGTGGGCTAATTGCGTTTTGACCCTTTCGTTCTCATTTGCCATCATTGAAAAGATATGAAACGAATAAATTAAGAAAATAAAATTTAAATTATCAAAGTTAAAAAAAAATAAAACCAGAATTCAAAAAAGAAAAATGAGATAAGAACCAATTTAACTGTGAAATGAAAATAAAAGAGAAAAATAAACTTTAAATTAGTTTCATATTTAAAAAAGAAAATTTTGAATATTAACAACTGAATTTTTTGGGATAAAGGATAGAAGGGAAACTAAATTTTAAAAATAAACAAGAAAAATAAAAATAAAAGCTTAATTTAAAATAGAAAAATGAAATGAAAATAGAAAATTGCCTTAAACCAGTTTTCAAACTTTTATAACCACTTTAATTACTTTTTAACGTGAAAATACCTGGAGTTTTGTTTTAAAAAAATATACACAATTTGCAAATAATAAAATAAATTACAGCATATTAATAATTAATAAAGAGAAAATTATCTTTTTATCTTTTATTTTTATTAAAATTTTGATCGTTTTAAAAGCAAATAATGTAAAAGAAATATATAAGATAACATTAAGTGTTTTAATAATAAGAATAATAATAATAACAATAATAATAATAACAATAATAATAATAATAATAATAAGTATTATTATTATTATTAAAATTATAATTATAATTATAATAACAATCAACACCCCTTAGGAGGTGGTCGAGTTGGTGGAACGGAGGGCATGAGACCAAAATGTCTTATATTCGAATCCCTCTACTTATGCTCTCTCGATCGAATCTGTCATATAGGGCTTGCCTAATGCGAAGTACCCGGTTAAGGTGATTTGTAGGCTATTGAATTAATCTAGAGGTTTACTTAGAGTGTATCCAAAAGATAGTAGTTGCGGATTCCTCCGTTTTAAAAAAAATCAACTACTTTTACTTAAGGAAGTTAATGTCAATGATGATATTAAAATTATATAATAGAATCATCGTCACTTTAAATTTTCCTCACCAATGGTCAATTATAATTGATACATTATAAGTCATTCAACATCTGAAGGTTTGGCATTTGGTCTACTTAACCAATTAGTGCTTTTACTATCCTTTAAATTAAAATATCAATTTGTTTAAGAAAGTGTGGAGTTAATGTGATATTCACAAACTTCCACTTCATTAATTCAGGCATTTAGGTGCATCAAAGGTGTATGGGCAATATCAAATTCCTTAGTGAGAATGTTTAATAATACTATATAATTTTAACGACCTAAACTTTTTTCAGTATAGATTTGGATTTAATTGTCTAAGGCTAGGGATGACAATAGGTTAGGTCGGGTGCCGGCCCACTAAACTCTTCTAAGTATAGGTATGAATTTAACTGTCTAAGATTAAAGATGGCAATAGATAGGGCCGGACTCAGGCCTGACCTGGCCCAGCCCAACCAGTTGTTATTCGACCCATGGCCTAGTCCTTGATTTAACAGACCAAAGGCAGGTTGAGTAGTTTTGTCATTTTGTCTCTTTTGGTCCAGGCCTGAACCCATCGATGGCTTGCTCACCCGAGCTTGGTCTATTGACTTTAGATCTAGCTAGGTTGGGCCAGGCTAGGCTCGAGAAAGTATTTTTTGATGTTTGACCTCTAATGATCAGTTTAATAAATTTACAAAAAATTTTCAAATTTTATTCAATTTTGCAATTATAACCTGAATTTAAAAGAATGACAATTAAATACTAAAACTTTTAACTTTTTTCAATTCTATCCCGATGTTGGTATCTTTGTTAATGTTATTGATGTGACTCGCCACATAAGATAGAAATCCTAAAGACTTATACTTAATTAAACCAACTAATTAAATTTAACTAAACTACACTATTTTGAGATTAAAATCCCTAAATCAAACTCACAACTCTTTGTTCTCACACAGACCTCTGTTGCTCCTCCTTCCTTAATTTGTTCTTGCATCGGAGCAAACTCAGTTCATTCTTGCATCGCATTTGTGAGATTCCACATTAGTTGGAGAGGAAAATGAAGTATGCCTTATAAAAGTATGTATACCTCTCCCTTTAAGATGTGTTTTTCAAAGGGTGGGAAGAGCAAAACTGTGAGAGGTTTGGCCCTCGAGGCAACCCGAAAGTGAACATGTGGGCAGGTGGTCTGGGTTATTACAACATTGCACCAACCTTAGATTATTTATCTTTGGAATAATCAACTGAGCTTGGCGTGATGTGATACGAGAAAGAACTAAGGTTGGAGTGAGAACGAATTGAGGTTAATGCGATGCAAGGACAAACTAAGGAAAGAGGAGCAGCAAAGATCTGTGCGAGATTGAAGAGCAGTAAGTTAGTTAGACTTAGTTAGTTTAGTTAAGTATGATGTGTATAAGTGTTTAGGGTTTTTATTTTTATATAGTAACGTTAACAAAGATACTAATGTCAGGCTATAATTGAAAAAAATTGAAAGTTTGAGCATTTAACTGTTGGGACCAGATCCGGAGACCCGATCCCAACCAAAAAACGAAACGCAGAAAGTGGCCGAAAGCGAATCGAAACGAATACGAATCATAACGGAACTGAATAAACGGTTATAATCAACGGCGAAATACGAATCCAATGATCAAATGACAATCATGCCAAACAGAGACGGATCGAATTCACACTTGAAATCAAAGTATACAAATGAAGGCAAATCGAATAGCAGAACAAATGTCAAATGTCCGACATCCGTGAATAACATACAAAGACCAAACGATCGCGTTGGAAATCCTTAAGACATTCCAAAATCCGGTATAAATTTTTCTCTTTTTTTTCTTTTCTTTTCTTTTTCTTATACTCATTTCTTATGACCATTTCTACTCAAACCCATACAAAGCAATATTCTCTTTACATCTAAATCTTATTTTTTTATTCTTTTTCAACTTCTTATCTAACGAAATTTCGGCAGCATGACGGCTGCCTTTGACCTAACCCAAAACCTGCAAACGGTAAAATACACTTCTATAATCCCAAACAGATCTCAGAGTCATCGGACTCTCCCGTCCGGAATCCAAACACCAGCAAAACGCAAATCTAAACCTAACACTTCAAAAATCCTCAATCGATCATATAAAATCTCAGTCAATCCCAACCACATTCAATATCTCAAATCCATATGCAAAATCCACATTCAATATCCAATTACATATATAAAGCATAATCATACTCAGTTATGATCATAAATCAATATCCAAGTTTCGAATTCATATACATCCCGAAACAAATGCTTGATATACATAAATGGCAATTCAAGCCATAAACAATCTTAATATCAAAATTCCAATTTACACAAAAAGTCAAATGATACAAAATCAACCCAAACGTCTTGACATACTTTCATCCGATCTCCTGCTCGAATAC
>JANVCQ010000008.1:15096774-15109349 GCA_025531925.1 Erythroxylum plowmanianum | reverse complement strand
AATTGTTTTGCCTTCATAATTATTATTCTTTTGAAATGGTGTTCTCCACCTAACGCATAATTTAGTAAAAAGATTTTCTATAGAGTCTAGTTAATTCATTTAATATCTATGAGATAAATATAATCACCATCTTTTAAAGAAAATCAATATAATTAAGGCTTGAGCTATTGAACATCATATCCTTAGCACCTTAGACATATCTAATCACTCAAGTTTATATGTTCTAGGTCTGACAATGGCCTTTGCTTCTATACTTCAAACTTTTTGTGTAGGTAAGCTCTATCTATCAATGGTAAATCAATTCAAGGATAATTTTACTTCCTTCATCAAGTTTGTTTATTTTTATTCCTTTATTTTTATCTCCTCAAATGTGTGGGTTTAGTCTATTTGAAAGGGTTTTCTTGTAATAGTTAGTGACTCTTTGGTCCCTTCTCAAAATTGATTGATGCTATAAGTATAGTAAGACTAGGTATTTATGTGACCCCAAATTTAAATCGTCTTTTAAATTGTCAAAGGGTTTCTCCTAACCTTTCTATAACTTTGAATAAGGACACCAGATCTTATAACATATGCTTATTACTTGCAAATCATGCATTAAAATGATTATTCAACTATACAAAACTCAGAACCAAGCTTGCGGGGAAGGTTTTGTTTCATTATGTAACTGTTTTGGTCAATGTAGATGAGAATATGTGATATTTAACTTGTCACTTTATGCAGATCTATCATTTTTATGAATCACTTTGTATGGTTGCTTAGATTTATCATTCCATTATAAGCATCTAGCAATAGTAATTTAAATTTTGATGACAATGGCTCAATTAATATTCCTTTGTTAAAAGGGTCGTCTAAATCAATGTAAGTATGTTCTTGATCTTGCTTTTTTGCAATATGTCAGATGACGTCTAAGTCAATGTAAGTATATTCATAATCTTGTTCTCTTGTGATATGTTAGATGATGATGGTCTATGACAAGTTGGACCAATATGTTATTCTAGTTCACACATTTTCCTTATTTGGTTGATCCTTTATGATAAGTTTTTTCTTGCACACGTAATAGATGCATAATTGATCATATTTATACCTCATATTGGATGTATTTTTGCTTGATATTTTATACTTTTATCATATATTTGGTACTTAATTAGCTCTGAGTGTGTTTATAAAGTACAATTCCCTCCACAGACTTAAAGGAAAAGAATTCGGAAGAAAATACGACATACAATGAAAATTAGAAGCATAGAAGGGATGCATGCACTATAGCAAAAAGTACTTTAGGCAAAAACATGTTTGTAACAGTTTAAAAATGTGCTGCTAAAAATTAATATAATGTAATAGTTTTTAAAGTGTTGCCTTTAATAATATTAAAAAGCAACCGAAATAATAGTTTGTTGCCACATATAAGAAAAGGCATCAAAATTAAAAAAAAGATTGCAACAAAGTCTTATATATGCAACATCTAGAATTATTGCTATAGTTCTATGAATATTATATTATATCATCTAAGCAGGAAACTAATTAACATCACATTGCATGCATATGTTTTCAAGTGGAACCAACTTTTCCAACAACCAGTTGTCATCCATAAGGGTTGGTTGCACCTTTAAGCTCCCCATTGACAGAGTCCACCATAACTTATTAGGTTAATGTCATCTTTTAATTTGGATCTTTGATCATACACACTAAGATGAAAAGGAAAAAAAGAAAGAAAAAATTTTGTTACTCCAAATTTATTTTTTCCCATTGGATACTGATGAATTTGATTAGGATAGAGAAGGTTTCATGAAATACATTGGGTAAGTTTTTTTTAATAAAATTTTATTGATAGAAAATAGTAAATAATGACAACATTTGGAGAATAATCTCCTACATTAAAAGTGAGGCAAAATGACGATGCTATGAGGCATTAACAAATTAATGACAGCATAGTAAGAGAAAATGAAATGATTGCGGATGGACAAACCATTGTCTTATGGGTAAAAGAGCCACCCCATTTGGGTATCTAGTCATCACTTCTTTCTTAATTAGGGATGGGAGGAACAAAGACATTTCAGCGATGACTGTCTTCTCAGCTCGTAACCTTCTAGCCAAAGGTGAGAAATTTCAATCTAGGTGCATTTCTTCTTCCTAAATCTTCCTTTTCTCTTCTTCTCTCTCCCTTTTGTTATATCTATCTCTACAAAGCATCAAACTATAAACTAAGAAAAATATATTACTCATTTAGGTTTCTTCATTTATGCAATTGTATTAAACATCTAGGTTTATTAATTTATGGATTTACTTTTGTTTACTCCTTTCTTTTTTGCTTTCGATGGTTTACTATCTTGATATATTTCTTCTTTAACAATTTATTTATGTACAGTAATAGTAAATGGATCCGTTTAATTAGCTTGTTAAAAGAAAATCCTAAATCACTTGACTAGAAGAACGCTTCTGTCCACAAGAATATGAATAACAATGACATTATTGTACAATTATTTCCACAGCCACATTAGTCACAAATCCATTAGTGATTTCACTAACACAATAATTGTTCGGACAAAGTTCCCTATAAAAATGCCCATCTGTTTCTTCCTTCACTGTAATGTTGGTTGTTATTGTTTTTTGCCAACATTAAGCCTCCTCCTGTGGTCCCACACGAATGGTACCAATAGTTTATACAGGTTTTTGTTTCTCAATAATTTCTCAATTTTCAATCTATAGGTTAGATAATATTTTGGCCATAATTTTTAGCTCAAATTGCTATTTGCAATTAAGGGTAGCATAAATCAACTTGCGAATTGAGATGAGTTTGGGTGATTTTGAATAGGCAAAATTTATCTTCCATGAGATAGTCTGTAGTCTCGCCTTTTTTATGTACACTCCATTGTATGATATTCTCCCATTCAATTGATGGTTTATTAAGGAAATGATTTATCCATGCCATCCTCTGTGATTTCTTAGAAAGTTCACATTAAAAGAATAATTTTAATGTGATTTCTGCTACTTAGTTATTGGGTCAATGCTCTTCTTACTGCTTAGTTAAGTTCAATTGCAGGTCATATGTATAAAAAAGGTTGCTTCTGCATCCTTTCCTTACTATTTTAACTTTATTCCTTAAATTTTTTTCTAGTTCTAATAAACACTCAGTTGGCCTGTTGTGTACGTTCTCAATATATAAGCAATTTGTTATTTCTATTCCTTTTCTTTTCATAGCCAAACCAACTTTCTCCTTCTTGCTATATGATTATATTTATTGGTTTAAGGTTTAGTATATTGAGAGTTTTTTAGTTAACAACAAGGAGTAAAATCTGTTTAGAGCACTTGCAAGACAACATTGGAAATTGGTGGATTCATACAAAAAAGAGTAGGAAACATTTATCACTTCTTCTGTAACAAGGCTCTTTAGCTATTACATTTAATTGATTTAATTAAGTTCAGAACAATCTAACTTTTTTTGTTTCATTTATTTGAAGTTTTGATAATGCTTTTCTCTTTAGGCTGCACATGAATACTCAAATGGGCAACCGACATATACAACTTACCTCTCTGACTAGGTAAGACTGAAGAAAACACAAATGTCATTATGATTATGTCTATATATACTTACGTTATCATTGTTAAATAATCCATTTTCTCTGGTTCATGTGTCCTATATTTCTATGGCATTTATGCATCTTAAAGGTAATAACTTTTACATAATAGATGTTGAGCTATTTAGATTTCAAGAAAATTTTGAAGGCTCAAAGAGTTTGTTACTTTTTGAATTTTGTTATTGTTTTCTCATCATGTCAACACTGCAGAAGAATGAAAGTTATAGAAGATAATAATGATTCAAATTGTACATTAACTATGTATTAACTTCCTCCATATCAAATTTACTTATCATGCTTTAACTTGCAACTTGTGACATCACCTATGACATCATGACTAATGTGAAGCCAAATCAGATTACACTTACGAAATTGGGTTTCAATGAAGGGGAAGAACTCAAAGGGAGAAGCTTTACTGGTAAAGGGTTTGTAGCCCTTTCCCTTCATAACAAAAGGAAAAGACATGTTGATAACTTTTGAATTCAATTTATAGACATGTCAACCTGTTTGTGAGCAAAGTAGTTTTATAAATCTAATCTACTTCTTTTTTCTTTCTTTTTTTATAGGATGATGATGATTAGGAGTGGACAAGGAGGTACCTATTGAAGGATTTTGTAGTGACCATACATATAAGTTTTGTTTAGTATTTAGATTAGTTCACTTGTATTCCATATAAAATGGAGGACGATAATGTAAATGAATATTTTAGCTAGTGATTTTTTTCACTTTTGTATTTTAAATATGTTAAAAGGTTGAATTTTACAAGCCTTTATTGACTATATATCATATATAAATGCATTTTTTGTCATTTACATTTGATAGTAATTAAGATGTACATTAAGATTTATATTTCTTTTAATGTATATATAGATGTTGCTTACATAATAACAAGAATTTGATTTTACGTTAAATAATATTGGTAATGAAAGAATAAATTTTTGTTTTATTATTACAAATTGATGCCTAAAAAAATCTACTTTGTTGGCTTGTAAAAACTTAAACGTGTTGGAATATCTATTTAACATTGTTGCTATAGTTTGAAACTAATTTGTTGCCTTAGTCAAAACTTAAAGCAACATTTTTTATTTTGTTGCCTAATCAAAAAATTTTGTTGCTTTATACTTATTGCAGCGCTACTTCTCTTGTAACGATGTGAATTCTATTGCCTTAATAAAAAAAGAACGATAATTATACTTATAGCTATGCTTTTATATGTTGCTAAAGCATTTTATGCCCTAGTGATGGCTATGCATCAGCTCGTGCATCAGCCAAAACTCTAGAATTTAATATAAAAGTCATTGTCAGAGGCAAACAAAAAGAGGAGACATATAGAGGCTTTATGAAACTCTCACAGGCAACTCAAGGGGTGATTTTGATCCAAAGAAGCGGAAAACACAAAGAATTCAATGAAAGATCTATCAAAATATAAGATTAAACCTCTAAATTGCAAGAATACTCGATAAAAGACAACTAAGGAGATTTAGAATTATAAACCCATTATTTTCAATTCGTTTTTCTTTCTATTTATGTTTGATTTTGTGTTCGATCATATGTAACTAAACATCTTGTTAATATTTAGGTTAGATGAAACCTATGTTGATGCTTTACTATGATTTGATTCTTTTATTAATATAATTAGTTTGATTGATATATTATGATCCAATTATGTATTTTATTTATGTTCTAATAGATCCAAAAATTAGATCATACATAGAGATTGAAAAATCTGTTTATGAATAGATCAATCGTAATTAGAAGGAGTTGATTGTAAACCTAGCGATAGGATGAAATAAATCTTCCAAATTAAGGTTAGACCTAAAAGAGGAATTCATAATTTGGTAAAGCGATCCTATAAACTTTAACCTAAATAATTTGGTTGAAAACCTTAGGATTAGTTATTAATAGACTCAAGGTTAGTTATTAGCATATCACAAGAGTCTTCATGGTTCAATAAATCAACAAAACAATTGTATAATAAAAGATCAATCTATTAAGGTTTTAGGGAGATTTGAAAGCTAGATACTAATCTTTTTATATCGGTAATTTTCTTAACGCTTCCTTAATTTTATGATTCAAACTTGCTGCCCATTTATTCTAATTGCTCTAGTTTCATTTTTCTAAATTAAAAGTCGCAATTAATTCACAGACTAGATAATAGAATAAAGGTAACTACTAGTAATCACTGTCCTCATGAGATCGACTTGTATTTGTCGATACTAACTACATCTATGTCATGCACTTGTAATAATTCATAACTGACACACTTATCTTAGGTCAATTAACAAGTTTGGCTTATTGTGTGCTCTAAGGTGGTTAAAACCTAACTCCATGGGTTTTTGCTAGCATAAGTCTAGATTGAAAGGTTGTGTCAAAAGTATGTAGATGTTGTTGTATATTCTTAAAATTGTCAGAAGGCTCATTTAATCAAAATTTGAGAGAAGTTTTATGGGCTAAGGAGATAAGAATATTGTTGATTTTATGCTTTTCTGAGAAAAATGATGTAGGTTTGTAATTATCATAATTGTGAGCTCTCAAAATCAACTAATCATCACCGTACAATGGATCACAAAATGGTATTATATAATTTTGGTGGGTCTTAACTCTTCAATTCTAGGTTTAAGTATGGGTTTAGGCTCAAGCCTTTAAGACTAGTCCTAATATAATATGTTGAAATATAATACAACTCTATTTTGTGGACTTCTTCTTAATAGATTTATAAAACTAAATGTCAAAGTGTGTTTTAGTATCTGGTTTTCAATGATCAGGTTAATAAAGTTACAGACAAAAGACACAATATTTCCTCATTCCTAAGAATAATAAATGTTCATATAGTGACTTGAGGGTGTATTAGATATCACAACTTATCTTCACCTTGTGCAAATGTTAAAGAAATCTTAGGTTATTTTGGCTCTCTTATGACCATAGGTTCAAAGGAATTTAATCCATATATATAATTTAGCAGTTGAATTAGGATTGATAAATGTTACCGCTTCCTTACCAAGGCTTTTTCTACAACTATAACATTCAACTTCTCTCATTTTGAGTAATTAAGTACAAAATATATCATATTGTGAATATAATAACCCTAATATTTATTCTTTTAGGTAGCATGATGATCATTCTACCTTTTATCGTACTACTATGTACCTACTTTTCGTGATATTTTAGTTTATCAACGACATATATTTACTTATCTTTTAATATGACTCAATTTGAAGGACTAGTGGTGTCTTTAATTTGTTTAACAATAATTTATACAAACTAATCAGTTGCGATAACTATACTAGGTGAATCATGGGCACCTTACCTTGTGTTCAACTAATACCCAAGATTGCAAACTTGATAAAAAGTTAAAAGGATAAAAAGCATAACTTCTCGTGTGATCTTACTTATTCCAAAAGATATCCTTACGACTTAAAATTACAAAAATATATTGTGTTAAATTAAAACTTTTAAATTATAAACTTTTATTGAGTTTATCTCGAATTATTTTTTCACATACTATCGCATAACTAATTGTTAAACATGTGTAGTTTGTATGACTATTTTTTTAATAACAATTTTCATTAATATAACTTGAAAAGGGCTTAGTAAAAGAATTTTTTATAGTATTTCTAATATCATTAAATAATTTTTAGTAATTTTAAATTATTAAGATTTTTGAAATAAATGATGACATAATAGATATTTGTATCTTTTCCCTAAAATTAAATAATTCATCTTCCTCCGATACGATATTTTCGTAATGTTCAATATTAAGTAATATAATTAAGACAATCCTTTCTAGTCATAATTTTGATATAGTTTCAAGAGCAATTTATAAAGTATTATATGATAAGAAATGCTTTATATGCTTTTTTACAGGCCAATTATCATACAAATCATCATTGATGCTGGCTTTTTTATGGAAGTGAAGTTAAAAAAATATCAAGTACAAGCACATTAAGCTAACAGCTCACGATCCAAATGGATTGATCTCTAGAGTGACGCAGACAGGTTAAAGACACCATCTGCTACACATTCACGGGCTCATGATTTTAGTTAGCTCTCTTGAGATGGTAGCAGTTCTAATATGGATTAGCAACTTTTGCTACAAAGTGTATAGCATGGTCAAGGTCCTTAGGAGAAGAATTTAGCATGCCAACACGTCATAAAATATTGGAACAATGTATTCAAAATACAAGGAAAGTGTGTGTTAGACATGCTATAAGTAACACTCACATACATATATTTTGCTAAGATCAATGCCAAGAATTGAATTCCCTTTCTTTTAAATTACAGTGACTAGTTAAGTTACAACTGGTTGTTGACTTAAATTTTAGTGCAAACTAATAAATTAATTAAAAATGAGTAATTTAACACAGACAACAAATACTGCCCAGAAGTATTAGTCTTAGGAAGTTGGCAGAAAGCGAGAAAATGTGAAATAATGCATAGCTGTTGTTAATTCAGCTAATACATCGTTTACTTCTTTGATAGCTTCTTGCTTCGACTCTTTCTCCTCCTGGTCTCAAGCCCCCAAAACCTCAACCTCCCCAATACTTTGTATGGCAAACAAAGCAAGGATATGACACGTAAGGAACTTGAATAGCACCGTGGCACTACACGCGTCGAGCAGTGGGTTGGGTTTGTACACTATAAAATGGCTGCAATTACATGCTTATATTCATCACCCACAAGTTTTATCTTTCAAAGCAATTTAGCAAAGCTATTACCATTCCAAAAGTTCCCAAAGTCAAGAAATTAAGCAAAAAATGGCAGACAACACCCAGAACATGAGCTACAAGGCTGGAGAGACTAAGGGCCAGGCTCAGGTCAGCTTTTAGCTTTATATGTCCCACACGTTCCCAAGTTCTTCTTGGCATGCAATGCACTGTGTAGTGAGTCATCTTTTGAATTCCTTTTGTCTTTTGCAGGAGAAGGCCAGCAACTTGATGGACAGGGCTGGAGATGCTGCTCAGTCTGCCAAGGAATCAGTCCAAGAGGTCCGATTCTTTATAACTCAAATTCTTCTTCGTGGATGCTTTCATCTTTTATAGTGTAGAGATGTTGGGAGTGTAAGTTAAGTTGCATTTTTATTCTTGGTTTTCGTTATAGGCTGGACAGCAGATGAAGGCCAAGGCACAGGGAGCTGCTGATGCTGTGAAGAATGCAACTGGCACAAACAATTGAAGCTGAACAGACCCCTCTTTTCTGTTACGCAATCCTAGAAAAAAAAATGGATGTTTCCAAATCCATTTTCGTATGGCGTTTTCTTTTTTATTAGGGTCTTGCTGGTTTCTTTGTTTATTGGTTATCAGGGCATTTTTAGAATGCTAATGTATAAAGGAGAGATCTCTCTGTTTGTGTAGTTCTCTCAGTATCATAAATTGCAAGAAATGCACGAGTTGCTTCTTACAGAAATTGAAAGGAGTTTTGGTGCCACTTTCAGCTTCTATTCCTTTCTATGTATGTTGAGATAATTGTTGGGCCAGCACCTCCAAATCAACAAAATGAAGATATCTTGTAATGTTCCAGCCTTACCAAATTAGTTGGGCTGAACATGTTTCTATTTTCCCCATTGGAGCATCGTTTATGGTAGACATCCCACAGCCTACAAAAGTAAAATCTTTTAGTATTCACTTCACTAATGAGCATTCTGAAGACGGTCATCTTGTGAAATATGTTCGCGAATTTTGCAATGAGCATCATTAGTATATTTATATGGTAAATGATTAAATGTCTTAATCGGAAAATTGGTTTCTTTTTAATTAAGAAATGATCATTTTGATATTTTATTAAGAAAATTATTAAAAATAATTCAAATATCACCCTTTAACGCTTATCATTAATTCATTAATTCTTGCTAATAATTCCTATTAAATTAATTTTAAATAATTCCTATTAAATTAAGTGATACTTTCAATTCGATGATTGAACTATTTAATTAATTTATGAGACATTTTAATAAAAATAATCTTATATTTTTAATTCCACTCCTACAATAACTTAACATAGAAAATTTTCTTGTTTAATGACAATATGCAGAACAATTGGTAACTACGTCTTTCTATCTTTATCATTAATGAAAATGTGATTTAGTTTTCTTTTTCTTTTCCAATAAAAATATTGTTAGTGATTTTATAATGAAATTGATACAATGCGAGTTGGAGATGAAGAAATACACTAAAGATAATATAAAAGAAAGAAGGGATGATGTTGAATGCAGTATAGATGTATAATAAACGATGTCAAATGACGTGTGTACTAAAGAGAACATACTGTAAGTGTACATTATAAGATGGAGAACGAAGCAAGGAACATAATAGTGTGCATAGTCCACATTTAATACAAAAACTATTAGAGTAGTATATTGATGTTTTTGTTTAGCCAATGGGATTGCTACTAAAAGGGACGCATGATCATTGTATGTCACCGAAGGACGGGACATAAGTAATTAACTTGAGGCCCTATAGATATGCAGGGCTACAAAAGAAAGTTATTCAAGAGTTATATCGAGCTATGTTGCAACAAGGGATAATTCAATAAATTGTAAGTCATTTTTCTTCATTAGTAGTTTTAGTTAGGAAGAAAGACAATTCATGGAGAATATGTATAGATTATAAGTTTCTAAATAAATGCTTAGCGAAAGATAAGGGTCCTATTCCACTACTGGAAGAAGTTATGGATGAATAGGAGGAAGCCAACTATTTTTCCAAGTTGGGTCTAAGAGCAGGTTATCATCAAATTAGGATGTTTGAAGGAGATATACAAAAAGCTACTTTTAGAACTCATAAGGGATATTACGACTTCTTAGTTAATAGGATGTTTGAAGGAGATATACAAAAAGCTACTTTTAGAACTCATAAGGGATATTACGACTTCTTAGTTATGCCTTTTGATTTAACCAATACTTTTGCAACATTTCAGAGCCTTTTGAATTCCATCTTTAAACCCTATTTGCATAAGTTTATATTTGTGTTTTATATATTGCTGTATAGTCCTTCTTTAAAGATACATTTGCACCATCTTACATAAGTGATATAAGTGCCAAGCTACCAACAACTCTTTGTTAAGAAGTTAAAGTGTTCATTTAGGGTACAAAAGGTGGAGTATTTAGGCCGTTTCATATAAGCAAAGAAGGTTTCTACATATCTTTAAAAAGTTAAAAACAATTTAGAACTGGCAATTTTCAATAAATTTGAAGTAGCTTAGAGGATTTTTATGGTTGAAAGGTTATTATAAGAGATTCATCAAAGGATATGGTGAATTAAGAAAACTCCTAATAGGATTGTTGAAGAAGAATGCAGTTACATGACATGAGAAAGCTAATTATGCTTTTTATGCATTCAGGATGCTCTGGTTTCTACTCCTATTTTGGCATTGCTCAATCTTGATAAGATGTTTGTAGTTGAATCAATTATTTGTGGAAGTGGTTTGGTGGTGGTGTTAATGCAAGATGGACATCTATTAACTTATGTGAGTAAGGCCTTATCAAACAAATATCACCATTAGTCAACATGTGAAAAGGAATTGCTAACATTGGTCATGGCAATAAGATACTAGTCACATTACTTAATATAGAAGAAGTTTGTAGTTTAAACAAAACATATAAGTTTGAAATATTTACTGGAACAAAATATCAATACACCATTTCAAGAGATATAGTTACCTAAATTGCTTGGATTTGATTCTAAAATCAAATATAAGAAGGCAATGAAACTGCAGTAGCTCATGGTCTTTCCAGAGTAAGCATTAGATAGTTTATTCTGTGTTAGTCTCTCAAATTCAAACCACATTATTATAGGAAATTAGAAGAAAATGGTATACTGATCCAACTGTCGCTGTACTGATTCAAAAATTCAAGTAAGGAGCATCACCCAATTCTTATTATACATAGAATAAAGAACTATTATGTTGAAAGAATAGATTGGTGGTAAGTGTTGATTTTTCCTTATGGTAAAAATCATAGAATTGTTTCATGCTTCTTCAATAAAAGGACATTCAAGATTCTTATCCATTTATAAAAGGCTAAATTTGTATTTTTATTTGAAAGAAAATGTAAGCTGAAATTTAGGAATCGATTAGGAAATGTGAAGTATGCCAAAGAAACAAGTATGAAATAATAGCTATATATGGACAACTTTTAACCATTGCCAATTTTACAACAAACTTAGATAGATGTGAGCATGAATTTCATTGACGGTTTAACCAAATCTGTTTATAAATTACATGGAATGCCTACCATTGTTGTTAGCAAAAGAGATCCTATTTTCTTAAGAAACTTTTAGTAAGAGTTTTTCAAGGTTTGGGGTGTTTCTTTAGCTTTTTTCTTAGTATATCACACCTAGATGAATGGCCAAATGGAAGTACATAATAGGACCCTAGAAACATGTTTGAGATGCACTTTGGGTGATTGTCCTCAATAATGGAGAAAATGGTTGCCTCTAGCTGAATGATGGTATAACATCATGATCTATACACCTTCAATTTTTCTCCTTTTAAGGCATTGTATGGGTTTCCATCACCGTCCCACATGCTTTATTTAGCAAAGGATGCAAAATAGTTAATGGCGAATATGTCTGATAGAGAAGCTGCCATTCAACTGATTAAATTCCATAGTCAATAAGCTTAAAATTGTTTGAAGAAATTGGTAGAAAGAAGATAGTGGAGTTTTTGCAGTTGATGAATGGGTGTATGTTAAATTGAAGCATAGTCAATATAATAGTGCAAAAGTTAGAGTTAATTAAAAGATTTTCACTTCAAATATTGGGCCATTCAAACTTATATAGTGGGTTTGATTATAATTACTTGAGGGATCTAAAATTCATAATTTTTCATGTTGATCAAACAAACACGTTTCTGATGCTTTGAGAACAACTCCTTGTTTCTCTTTAAGATATTATTAAAAATCTAGTTGCCATTCTCGATAAAAGATGGTTTGTAGACATAATAAGCTTATAGTTTAAGTTCTTCTGTAATGCTAATATCAACCTTATGGATAAGGTTGTTAGGGAGGGAAGC
>JANVCQ010000008.1:15017589-15033020 GCA_025531925.1 Erythroxylum plowmanianum | reverse complement strand
ATGGAAAAATCCTTGAATTCTTATGCTTCTTTCATTTCATCAAAGTCTCACATATTCATACTTTTCATTAGGAAACACATCATATTTCCTCACGTATTTTCAAATATTCACCACCCCTTTCCTCATTTAATTTCATTTTATAATTCAAAATTTCAAGAAAAGTTCGGGGTCCAACATGACATTAACTACATTATTTAAGCAACAAACATTTGCTCTACTAGGTACTAGATTGAGAAAATTGCAATATCTATGGATAATGTCTGGTGTGTATGAACTGGAATCAAGTATATATAGGTTTCCCTTCAATTTCCCCACTCTAATGACTCTATTAGTCTTTAGGTCCTGAAAAATGCAAAATTTTAGGTAAACACTTCAGCACAAGAAATTCCTCTCAGCCAATTTACTTACTGACAGTAGGTTGTGTCTAAAACCAGGAATGTACATAACATTTTTCAATTTAATATTATCATGTATATCACATCACCATATGACTTGACTTGTTTGACAGTTCCCTCAAGTAAATGAACAAAAAAAATTTTGGTTAAGGTTTTTTAAGGTGAATGAGTGTTTAAATGCATATATATGGTTAGTTGCACCAGTGTCCATAATCCATTCGTCTTTAAGCCCATCAAATATAGGTTCTAAGACATAATTACTTGCAAAATCTGAGATCTCAGTAAAATTCACTTGCTCTGCTGTTGCCATCTGCTTCCCTTTCAAAATCCTGGTAATCTCTTGCTGAAGCATCTCTGTGACTGCAAGTGACCACTACTTCACTGATTCTTTCACATCATAACTGGGATTATTCTCAAAAGGATTGTTAACGATATTAACTTGTCCTTTTGCAGCTGTAGCTTTGCCCTTCTTCAACTGTTTATACCAATCTGGATACCCATGAAGTTTAAAACACGTATCCTTAGTATATCCTCCTCCTTTGCAATAATCACAGCTTCTATCATCTGCCTTCTGTAATTCCCTTTTTATATAAGAAATACTTCTATTAGCATCAACTCTAGATTGAATTCCTTTAATCATCATAGCACTCACTTCAGTATTCTCTGAAAAATTTGTTTGTACATTCTTCTATTTTTCTACCCCCAGAATCATTGAGTAAGCCTTGTTAATTGAAGACTTAAGTTCTAGAACTGATTCCTAACATTATCATAACTTTCATTTAAACTCATAAGAAATTGAATGAGTTTAGTTTGAAATATAATGTCTAGAAAATTTCCAGCAGCATTACAAGTACAATATCTCATAAAACCATAAGAACATTGGGGAACAGGCTATAGAACATTTAGTTCTTCCCACAATTTCTTCATTTTACTGTAATACATAACAACAAAAGACTTTGCTCCATAGAAGAGATCTGTCTTTGAATCTGGTAATCTGAGGACGATTGCTTTCACCTAACTACTCCTCCAGTTCTTTCCAAAGTTTTCTAGCAGAGGTAAAATAGATAAAGGTTTCTGCTATATCCTTCTGCATGGAACTGATTATCTATGATCTAATCATTTCATCCACCCTTCTCCATTTCGAACGAATAGCTTCATCTATTACCATTGATAAAATTAATTTGTTTTTAGTTGCTAGAGCTCTCCTCACGAATTTGTTCCATGTCATAAAATTATTATCATTGAGCAAT
Organism: Erythroxylum plowmanianum; assembly: GCA_025531925.1. Taxonomy (NCBI): domain Eukaryota; kingdom Viridiplantae; phylum Streptophyta; class Magnoliopsida; order Malpighiales; family Erythroxylaceae; genus Erythroxylum; species Erythroxylum plowmanianum. Next base: position 15,031,375 of record JANVCQ010000008.1, on the reverse strand, counting down.
ACAGTTACAATGGTCATTCCAGGGTTATCAGATCCTTGTAAAAATAAATGATCATCAGAATTTGAGTCATGTTTGTAGTTCCATTTGTAGGATCAACAATTTCATCTTTATTAGCCATGATGAAAAATAAAACAAGTCGTTAAGTTTTAAAATTGGGTAGTAAAATTCACATATTTAAGAAGCTTGGCTCTGATACCATGAACAGATTATGAGTAAGAGGAAACAACGGCAAATTTAACTTTCTGCCATTGTAGAAGAAGAAAATAAATGAAAGAAAAAGAAAACATGATAGATGAGAAAGTTTTCTTCATTACTTTGAACTATTACAAATGATTCAATATATAAAAAACAAGCATGAAGATTGTGTGCTTGTAACAAAAAAAATACAGCTCATTATTTACACCTTATCATAAGAATGATCTAGAATATGTACACTTAAACAATGATAACAAACTTAACTACCATGAGAGAGAAAATAAGAAAAAATGATGATGAAACTTCATATTTCAACAATTATACTCATTTCCTCACTTGCTAAGCAACCATTTACATATACGCACACACCGTACGTGGTTTAGATGACAACATTGCAAAAATTTTATTTAATTTTTAAAAAAACAAAGAAGATAATAACATGTATTTACTAAAATATTGATTGGTCTAAATTCAAAGTAAAAAAAAAATCTTCCGATACACAATTTTAGTCAGAACTTTTTTACTTCAAATTTCTATGAACTAGGTTTTTTTCAGTTGAAAATTTCTCCCATTGATTTAACGATATTTTTTAATACAATGCTTCAACTTGTAACTGTTTTAATCTGAAATTAGCTTAGCTTACCTACTTTTAGAGCTAGATGTTTTTTGTTTAATTCACTCTAAATTCACACAAATCATATTTAAGTTAAATGTGTCTTGAATAAAATTATTCAAAATCGATAAAATAATATTATTCGAATAATATTATTTCCATTTTGAAAATATAAGAATATAAAATGAAAATAATATTATTTTAATTAATTATATTAAAATAATATTAATTTAAACTTAAGTAAATTTCAAACTACATGTAAAAAGTCAGTCAGGCTCAGATAAACCGACCCATTATCAACTCTACCCACTGCCACTATTGAGACTCCTTTGACAGCAAAACCTTATCCTCTAGCTCCCATCACTCTAAATCTCAGTTTTGATTGCCTAATAATAGTTGCACTTCACCCTCGTGTAGCAAGCTGCGAATGGACATATATAGGAGGATTCAATATCAGGGAAATTGAGTTTAATTTGGTGAAGGGTTATACTGCGGTTAAGGAAGACGTACGATCTTACTTAGGAAAAGGTGGCATGCGCTATTTCACACTCCTAATTCAAATTGTTTAAGAAAGGTAAGGGTAAACAATGATAGGTTTAAATTATTTTTTATTAGTATTATAAATCAAATCATTTAAATAAGATTTTTATTTAAATCAAACCACAAAGTTCAAGCTAAAATAAAATAATTCCAACTAATTGGATTTGTTTTCATTTTTTGAGTTGATTAATTTTATAAAAATTTAAGAATATTTTGAAAAATTTAAATTCTTTTAGTAATTTAAAGAATTTTTGAAAAATTACAAAAAAAAGACTACATACATTGATGGTTCTCCTCCGACCCTGATAAAGTGAGGAGCTTTATGCACAGATTACATTGACTTAATTAAGTAAAGAAAGTCATTACATCATATCTTCACTCTTCTAATACAATAATAGTCTAATAAATAATAAATTTATGCAAGAAACAAGAATTTTAATCATATTGTTACTATAATCTTTTTGATAATATTTGTGAAAAAGAATTTCTTGAAAATATTTAACTGAAGTATATATATTATGATGTGTAGCATGGCAAACCTATTAGTTTCATAAACTAAAAATATAGAATTTTAAAGTACCATCTTTTTCCAAAAATTTTAATATTGATATCAAAACAAAAAATTAAATAAAAGAATAGAAAAATACTTTGTATTATATTAAAGCCGCTCGTTTTGTTGAACTTAACATACAAAACTATATACTAAGTTCTGAGCCAGGAATTTGGTAGCTTTTGTTCCAAGAATCCGTGGATATGGAATCGTAACCCTGAAGTGAGGTCTTACCCTGATAGTACGGCTTGTGTGCTGTAAATAATTACTACAAAAATTGACAAATAATTAGGTAACCCAGACAAGTAACTGCTCAATAAATGCAATGAAATGTCGTCTTCATCTTTCTTCGCGCGAGATGTGCACATTAAATATGAGAAATGACTAATTAGTTAAAGGTCTTTATCTGTATGGGGCTATTTATGAATCCAGGCCTTTAGCTTTTACGTTCACAAATATTATTTGTGGCATACAGATACAGAAAGACACTGTATGCCATGATTTTTGCCATAATGAATCAATTCTCAGCTTCAATCCTCAATGTGGATTCACATAGCTAGTGCCGTTCTTTTATTTTTGATTCGACTACACACCTCTCATAATAGGATCTCGCAAATATTGTATTTTATATAAGAAATTTTGTAATTTTTATTATAATAAGAAAACGGTTTATATATAAGAAGTTACATGTTTTTAACTTGAATCAATATGCTATAAATCTTTTTCTATATATAAACAAATTTCACTAATTTTTATTCTAAAATTTATCAATCATTTCAATATTTCCTATTTATATTTGATATTCTTACTTCTCATATGTCAATCATCATAATGAAAAATTTTATTTAGAAACTAACTTTCTAGCTAATTCATTTTGACCATATGAAATCTTATGATTTCTTTCTGAACTTTAAAATATTATATTATGATTTTTATAGTATTTTTGACGTGATTTTAATGGAAAATTCTATTCCTTATTCTTTCCCATTAAACTAGCTATAAAATTAGGTTTATCATTGAGTCTAAAACTCTTGTAAGAGAACGTTAAAAGTGTTTTCTTATTTAAATTCTAGAAAGTATACAAGAACAATAAAGTAGGGAAAGGGTTGTGATCTATTTTCAAGTACACAGAGCTTACAAGTGGCTCGGACAATCCATTAATTTGTGGGATGGGAAAGGAAAGAATTTTGATCAAGAAATGGGTAATTTTCTACGTCAAGGATGATCATCAAAGTGAGAAATTAAGGAATACGTGAGACTCAAGGACACGTTTAGTGGGTCCCTTCGTAATTTGATGTGGATAAGCAAATGCCCCGTCCTTGGGGGCTATTTCACATTTATTCTTCTTTTCATTGTCGGTTGGTTCTTTGTTCTGACATGAATTTCCCCATCGTCAAAACTTACACGTATATCGCAAAAGAGAAGAACTAAATGTATTATCCCACGGGTAAATATGCCAATGAGTTTTGGCAATTATTTTTGGAGCCATCTACAGTGAGAAAAGGAAAAAGAAAAAAGGAAGTCAATTTTAAGGGTTAAGATGTGTTTTTTTCTAATTTCAATTTAATTGTCATTGGCAGATTTACAGTTAAATTAATGGCATGTCAATTAACATATAAAATGACATTAACTACTCACTTTTTAACTATATGAACACATGAATGTTACTTTCATAATAGTAACAACTATGTTAACATGCCTCGGGCTCAAGTTCCTAATCATTGTTATACATGATACCCTATTAAAATTACTAAAAAATAAATTTAAATAAATAAATATCATATTAACTTCACATCCCAATCTGAATTGTTCAATGTAAATTTGAATTCTCACTTTAACTCAATCCTAAATCACATTCTTATAGATGATTCATTTATAACATAAGCAAACTTTCAAAAATTCAAATTATTCATGATCTAGGGTTGTGAAATCTCAAACATTTTCATAATTCACACAGCACAAATAGAATTTAGCTGTACTTAATTACTCTATTTTACTAAAGGAACAATAAATGAGGGGGTTAATTAATAAATAGAATACTGCAGTTTTGTTTGAGAAACATGCATGGTAATTTTGTTACCATATTTTACTGAACCACGAAATCAAACTTCAACATCAATCAATAATCTTAGGCATAAGTAGAGTGGAAGAAAGAATCATCTATCATCCTCTTTTACATGTATAATACACATTATGATTGCTTTAATATATCTTTCTCTCTCCATTTCCTTTGTTCTAATCCATAAAACGTCTATTTCATGGAACGTCAAACTTACTTAAGCCTATAAATGCAATGACCACCTAACTCATTGTCTTACGCCAATAACACTGTAACCAGGTGAGAGAAAGAGAGAGCAAATGTTTCCTGAAAGCAATTCTGCATCCGGAACAAGCACATCTAGCGGAGGGTTCGGCCACTGGAACTCCCCTGTCCCTTACCTCTTTGTTGGGTTGGCGCTCATGTTAGGACTTATCACGGTGGCTTTGATAATTCTTGCTTGCTCCTACCGAAAACCACCACCTTCCAGTACTGAGGCTGACCAAGAAAGATCAGACAAACAGGTTCAGATGTCTCCGGTGGATGTAGAACCAAAGATTGTTGTGATCATGGCCGGTGATCATAACCCTACGTACTTTGCCAAGCCCGTCTCATGCACGCTTTGCCCATCTGGACAAGTTTAAGGTCACGGTTCTTTTTTCTTTTTTGTTTTTATTAGGAGTAAGGTGATATTTGAAATCCATGTGATTTACTTGACCATCTGCAAAACATTTTTTTTTTTGCCACCTTCAAATCTTGATGGTGTCTGTTCTTCTCTTTTCCTTTATCCATATCCTTTTCAATGATTCTTTCTGTCTTCCCAGTTTGTTGTAGATGGGATTATATTTTTTTTTGGGTGGTTTTACCTTACGGGAATATGTAAATTAATGAGCAGAGGATACTGCAAACGTAGCTTCTAGTCAATTGTTACTTACATGCCTTCTTCTGTAAACTGTAGTCCTTCTCCGAGATCTTTTCAGCTTTCATCATAACTATATCAATACTTTCTTTGCCCTTCCAGAACAATCTTGCTGGCACCCAAGCAATTTTATTGCTTGATGAAGCTGTCATACGAAGACAAACGCAAATGATTAAATTCCTTTTACACTTTAAACACTGATTTCTTATGTTCAAATTTTGTTCACACGTAGAGAGATGACTTAATTTTGTGTAGGTCTCTTAAAGATCAACTGTAATCCCTTACTTTTAACTTATATATGATTTAGGAAGTTGCATTAGCTAATTTAGATTACACAAACTAACTTAAACATCACTTTAAGTACCAATTCATTTGTGTTAAACGTTAAAAGTGAATGCCTAACTAAAGTGATTGGAAAAGAAGCAGGAAACATTATAGCATGTAAACAGATTGCGGTAATTTTGTTGACACATTTATTGCAGGTAATTTTAACTACACGAGTTTGACAAATTATATGTCAAGTCTAACGTAAGAACAAATTGATTAGTCATTATTAGATAGTTATTTTAATGGTGAAAACTTTAACAAATCGAATCAAGTGAAAATGGTAGAACAATGGAGAATGTAAAGGAAAGACGTGTAAATGAGAGAGGCTGACCGATCGATGAACAATGGTGATGTCATTATCTTCTTTTTTGGGGGTCATAATCACCCACCTCAAATGATTGCTCTAAGGGAAAATGATTGAAGTGAACTTGGGTTCACCAGAGTCTGATAATTTACCTCGTAATCAGCAGAAATTATTAATTTGTCTCCAAATTTGGAAGTATCAGAGTACACTAACACAATGACATTCTCATAAAATCTTGCATTTACTTCTATAATATGCGAAGAGTCAATTTTATTTCATAATTAAACTATGTTCGCACAATTTTTTGAACAAACATTATAGAAAATAATTTCAATTCCAACAAAATTTTAAAATTTTGACTTCTTATCTATTCTTAAAGAATTTGGATATATTTATTTTTAAAATTTTAATTTTAAATAAAAATTATAAATTTTATTTTTAAATAGATCATCTAATAAAATTATACCTGAATTATCCAACAGTTGTTAAGATTAAACTACAATTCTAACATCTAAAACACACTTATATTGGAAATGTTGAAGAGAAAGAGCACGAGGGCTAAGTTAACTACAGTAATGTTTTGGTTAGATTCCTCCTTGGCATTGACATATGAGAAAACCCGATTAATAATAGCCTTTTTTTTTAATTCAATATATATTAGGAAAAAGTTTGTCTGCCTGAGTTATGCATGCTTATATTCCGTTGTACCATAACCAAAAAACATAATAATTGAAGTACTATACATTGTATCCAATGTTGATATATAACTTAAGTTACATGAAATGGAAACATGAAAATAAGAGAATAAATGAAAAAAAGCTATGAAAGATTATCAATATCAGGAAAATATAACAATATACAATCTAAGGTTTACTGAATAATTAGAGGTGAATAGTTTTAGAAAATAGACATATTAAATATGGTAAACAAAAACAGTAGGTACGAACTAGAAATCAACTTAAAAACATTAAATAAAAAACATAAATATTACTTAGAAGGTTTACCAAAAATGATACTGACGATTCATTTGATGGTTGTATATAATACTGGTAATAACTATATAGTATTGCAAGCATAAATGAAATTCTGCTTTGCTTGTTTGAGGCTCCACTTAGATATATATCTTGCTTTTTGACTTCAGGGGTTTCGTGTCCTCAAACAAATTGATTCGTTTTAAAAAGATCAAATCCTCCCCTGAAGCAACAATTAAGATGAGAGGTGATCTTATGACCCCATGGCCAATATTATTTATTATTTACGTCAGGCAAAGATTAGTGCGGACAACTTGAAGTGGGTATTTATCAACATTCACAAAACATAATATAAATTCACGACTTACTTAGTCACTTACCGGTCTCCATTTATCCGAAATAGTCTCCAAATAGGTCTCTTTTGAATGCATCAGTTTCTTGTACTCTTAGCCAGCTATCTTTGACAATAACCTAGGAAAACCATAATTGAATTTCTTTTTCCTGGATTAGAATACTAGACGTGGCCACCCGAAATTGTTTTTTTTTTAGCAAGAAACTTTTGGTATTGGACGACTTGGAAATTTTAGAGGGTAGTTGGAGTAGAAACCAGTAGTCAGTGAGAAGAAAAACCATGGTCTGCTTTAACATATGACTAAGTCTTTAGAAAGTGACTTTGTAAATCACTATAATGATAACAATTTCCACCAAGTATTTGGTATGCTTCTTCAAACAATTTGGTTGAAATTTTACTTTCTTCATTTCTGTAGTTGATTAGGATTGTTTGTTTCCTGGTAGTTCAATGACAATGCTTCAGGTTCAAATCCACTTGCCTTGCCAAAAAAACAAAAGAAGCACGTTATTAATGAATGGCATACCCCTGAACATTATCCCAAATCTTTACAGATCACGTAAAAAACCATTCCAAGTTGTTTAATTGATAAATAAGTTGATGAGATTCAGAGCATAACAATTTAAATCTTCCTTTTTGGTGCACAACAATTTAATTTTTAATTGGAATAATTAATAGAAAATCCCGAGCACAGAATAACATATGACCTGCTAGATCTAAGGAGATTCATACCATATATCTAGCTTCTTAATTATTATTTTTGTATATTTATTCAGACTATAACCATTATACACGGATGTATATGCTTCTTCACAGAGCAAAAGTTAAAAGAGAATCTGGGTTGGATTTGTTAATTCATTTAGTACTGAAAGAAAATTCCATTCCAAAGTTACTTGAGAAGATTCCTGCACAAACCCTTCAAATTTTCGTGTATGCATATGACTTTCAACATCATTAACCCTTCATATGAGTTGATAGCCAATTGCGCATCCAACGCTGCTTAGTCAATGTTGTGTACAATGATTCTTTTTTATCTTAATTGTTCTTTTGAATTACCAATAAGAAGTTCCATTGATAAATAAATAGTAGTAACCATTATATAACTCTCAGAGTCTAAGAAGCAAGAGACGTCATTCCCTAAGTCCTCTTAATAAATAATCTATAGTTTCCTGCTTTAGACGTTTGATAGATTGAATTAGTTAAACGTGAAAAGTATTTAACACCCAAGAGAACATTTAATTTTATTAGTTATGCCATGGAAAGACTTGGATGATTGAAATGACGACGGTTGAAGTAATTCCTTGGAGCTGTGATGATTAGAGTTGTCTAAACTCTAAACGGTTAGTTGATTTCAGTGAAAGCACAACTTAAAATAAGATCCGTCTTCAACTGCAACACTCAATAGTCAAGTCAATGCACCAAGCATGCAATCACCACTATCAAAAAGGAGGGATATATTTTCCAGTTGAACTTCTTCACGGGGAACATACTCCATCTACATTCTGCACTAGTAATGTTGTGTATTCTTCAGTGCAATCATCCAATGCATGACCAAATATTTTCTACGAATGTATTGATAGGTTGCGAGTTGGCCTGCCAGGAAAATAGAGAAACCTACCGTGTCGGTTTGATTCGGCAATGCTCTAAATTGTTTAGATACTTTGTCTTAGGACACACAAAAATTCTGAAACTGTGATGTTTTGAAGTTCTTAAAATATTTTATATTTAGAGTTCATTTTATAGTCTATTCTATGTTATAATATTCCTTGTCATTTATTATGTTGTACCTTAATTTTAAGGTGTATGACTTCGATTAGCACCATTCGTATTACTACACTTTAACAGTTGTTTCAATAGTTTATACAAAATTTATAACAGTTGTTTCAATAGGTTAGCACCATATTTTGTACGCATAAGAATTAAAGATTATCAGATAAACTGTTCTAATTCCCTGATTCCCTTGAGAATGGTCCTATCCGAGTGAAGATGATAAGGCATTACAGGAACCTGTAGGTCAAGCCTAGTAATTGCTGTAATCAAGCCTTAAATTTTCCAATCAAATCAAGCTGTATAATCTGTAATAAGATAAAGATTAAGTCAACTTTAGCTCGCAATCAAAATCAGTAAAGCTTTCTTGTACATGAGTTTAGTAAAACATAAGTAGTCCATCAGCGAAGGTGACACACAGCAATTGAGTAGTATCACGGATATGTACTGCTTAATAAAATAACAATTATTTCAACGCATTTGCTTGGTTTATGAAATACATATATCACTGTATGCAATTTGTATATTAATAGTACGATTTTCATAGCGGATAAAAGTGGTGTTAAGAAGTAAGCTATTTTAAGTAATAGTCAAGTAGTTTAAAAAAGAAATAAATAAAAATTAATAGAAATATTTTAAAGAAGTTTAACTAGTTAGGTATTACATTCTTGAGGAGATAAAGACGGCTGATTTTACTATATTGATCGATAATTCATTTGAAGATTACATTACACACACACACACACGGGTTTATATAAATATAGTTAATTATAAACTTTACTTGGTAAAGTTAAATAACAATTAAACATAATTATTATAAGTTCTAGATTTTTTTAAGACTTTGAAATCTATTAAGAATGTGATTCCAAATAAGATTAATTATTATGAAAATAGCTTGGGCTAGGGCCGCGTCCCAAGTCATAACTTTTACTATCTGATCTTTCTAGAGCATGACACTATCTTTGGTATGCCTACATCCTAGGCAATAGATTTTTCTACTTATGTCATTACTTAGAAGAGTTCTATGACATAGATGTGTTCCAGGCGTATCTTCCCTAGAAATACCTCCATTACATTAATACATCCGTGGCTTCACTTCTAATTTCTAGAGATAAATATGTCTTAGGTCATCCGTGGCTTCACTTCTAATTACTTAGAATATTTTTAAGAAGTATCCTTGTTCTTTTAGAAACACTCTAAGATTGCACCAATGTATATAAGTCATACACAACAATCTCCACCTTGGTGAATATATAGTATTTTAGTCAACAAACTCTAAGAAACACCTCAAAAATTGAGCATCTATGTATATGAGCCATATATAACAATTTCTATTATAGCTAGGGTTGTAAACATGTCTAATATCCTAAGACATTAATCAAGTCCTAGTGATGCTTGAACTTCTCCTTGGTAATCAACTTTGTCAACATGTTAATTATACCAGTTGAAATATTAACCTTTTTGTAACAAGATCTGATTAGACGCTATCAGTTATCCAATCTTGTGAAATCTTTCATCCTTCACCATAATATCCATTCATATATCTTTAAAGGGCTTTTTTAACTTTACAATTAAAGCATCAAACAACTTTAGCCTTTGATCTAGAACATGACTTACTATTGTTTTTAGTATCTTTTCCCTTGTTCCTCCTTTTTCTAACAACCAAACCTACATCTAATTCACCTTTATATATGCTAGAGACCTTTTTCTTCAATTACTTGGAATGTAGGGCATCTTTCACATTATTGGCCAAAAAATCTCTTACATACAATATGATATTAACAAAATTCTTATATGAATTAGGCAAGGAATACAATAGGATTATCGTTTGGTCATCATCCTTAATTTTTAACTCCAAAACATTCTAGATTCAAAATGGTATGATTAAAATTATTAAGACAATCTTTTGTATGTGTACTTACTTTTTAACATCCTTAAGATATATAAATTTTGCTTTTGATATACATAATTCGTAAGTGATTTCTTCTAATTCTTAATTTCAAGTTATTCCATAAAGAAGCAATAATTGTTTCATCAACTACCTCTCTCTAGATCTAGTCTCCTAGACTCAATAGGATTATGATGTGTGCCCTTGATAAAATCTCTTCCTTCTCTGGCACTCATAAATTCTTCAATAGATGTTCTTCTCCTTCCAATGTTGTTGGACATCCCTTTTGAACAAAACTTCTCTTATCTTCACCTTCCATAGAGTAAAGTCATTTGATTCTTAATATCGAACTTGTATAGAGACATCTTGACAATAAAACTTTAACTCTTATTCCAATTATTACAATATCAATTATTGTAATACCGAATTTTGCTTAAATACAAGCAATATAAAAAAAATTAAAGGAAGAAAAGAATACAAAAACTCATGTGGTTTGATAAATTGATGTGATCTACATTCAAGAGTAAAGTGATTGATTCCTTTATTACCGTGAGAGAGATGATATAAGGAGAATGGATGACAACAACCTTGTACATCCTCTCTCAAAGATTTTATCAAAAGGTTCTCATCAAAGTCTTCTAAAGTCTCCACTTTTAAAACTTTTATCAACTAATTATAAACTAGGATTACCTGTAAAAAGTCTAATTATGATGAAACTTTATTATTATAAAATTTTAAGGTCACTGTATTGGTTTAGGCCCTACAGTCAATTGGTTTAGTTGTAGTTTAGTGACAAATTATGTAAAGACATTCTTTATCTTGTTCATGTTTAATTGTATATGATAAAGTCCATGAGATAATTGTACATTGCAAATGAAATTATAATGAGATTATAATTATGAGATTCATATTGCATTTATGTTTTATTCCTAAATGATCATAGTTATTGTTTTATTAAGATTGGATACTAATAGAACGGAAAAAGACTAGCACACATTTTGTTTTTTTTAGGAAGGAAGTAGTCGATCTCATAGGTTAAAGTATATAGATACTTAAACAAACGTATGGATGCTTACTAGAGAACAAGTTCACTGAACAGACCTGATATCAGAAATTCATTTGGAACATTACTTGTATGTCTATGGAATTCTCATTGTGATGATTGTATAAGTGATTCTTTGACTTGAGGTAATCGAAGTTATCTTATATGGGGATTGCTATATTTTGATATTACTTATGAGCTATTAATCATAGGTCGTTTAATTGGTAGTCATTGGATGTAGCATGAACTATATGGAGATAGTTGAATGATCAAGATAGGATTCATCACCCTAAAGTAATTAGGGAGAATGTTTCGTTATTCTCGATTATTATTAATTCGGGATATTCTTGGCCAAGGTGAAATAACGCTTTGTAAATAGTTTACAAATGTCATTAATTGAATCAATAGCTAATGGAAGAGAATTAATATGATTAGATTCAAAATAGAGTAGACATTAATTTCATGCTCTATGTCTAATCGGAATATTTTATAATGAAAGGATTAAATTATATGGAAAAATTATGCACGAAATTGTTAGTCAAAACTATTTTGACATTTTTATATATTTGGGTGGTCATGATGCGTTGCTAAACGTTAATATTAATCTATGATTATAAATTGTTTAATTATAGAATTAAAGATAAATTAAAAGAAGTTTTAATTTATTTAAATTTAATTATGAATTAAAATTAGATTTTATAATCATTGCCAACACATTTAGGAACCTAATGGGTCTCATATATAGAATGAGATGAAGAGAGTAAAATTAATTTAATCAAGTTGGACTTGATTGTAAAGTTTGAGAAACTTTATGATTAAATATGAGATATTTAATAAATAAAAATCATTATGAGATATTGAATCTTATATGGGTATACCAAATAAGGATCACTATGAGATATTGAATCTTATATGGGTATAATTGGTATTTAATTAGAATTATTTGTAATTGTAATTAAGTTTAATTGAAATTAGAATTTAATGTCAATTAAATTACTAAAACGTCCAAAGCTTATTATAAATAGGCTTAAACTTTATGGAGCTAGCACTTCATATTTAACCCTCACTGTAAGAGTTACATAATTCTCTCAACTCATTCTGTGAATATCATTAGAGGTCGAACACTTGTGCGGCTACGGTGGTTAAGACATATTAGTTTTAGAAACGACTCGAGGGATACAACAAGATAAGGATTAAGTTTCAGAATAAGGTACAAATTAAGTTTTCTTTTTATTATGGTTCGTGTTAATCATTTTATAGAATTAAATAGATCTTGATTTTTGAGAAATCAAAAATCATAAAAATTTTTTTGTAATTATTCCGCTGTGATCGAGATCGAATCTCGATTAGGTTTCTCAACAGTGGTATTAGAGCATAATTTTATTTCTATACTTTGATTAAATTGTTTCCGTGCAATTGATCTTTATAATTTGGGAATTGACCTAGAATATGAAAAGTTCATATTCTGAACCTAGAGTTGTTTTGTTGTTATTATGAGAATATAACCACATTTTTTTTGCTTGCTTCCAAAAATTGGTTTCTAGAAATTTCAATTGCGCAATAGTCACTGATCGTTTTGCTCTAGAGTGGTGTTTCTAGAATTTAAGTTTTTGGTATTATACGCTTTCTGAAAACCTAATCCAAGAGAAACCTAAAATTGGCGTCTGCTATTTTTGTTGCTTTGTTGTATATTGGCTTGCGATGAGTGGATTTTGGAAACCCATAAGAATTCAACATTCTGGCTACTAAAGAAAAGATCTAAAATATGATTGTGATTTTTGTCTTGCGGATTGTGTGTTGAATAGTGAAACAGCAGCATCGTTGGAATAAGTTCTGCGATGATGCTACCAAAGCTGCGATTATGGCTGCGGCTACTGTTGTCGCAACTGGTTGGGCATTGACAAAGTTGGAGGTGCGACTAGTCGTGGACTGGAGCAGATGGGAGTGGACGCAGATGTGGGAAGCAGTTAGGAGAAATGTGAAAAGTGGTGTTGAACCACCTTCTTTCTTTGTCCCATCGATGAACAGTACATAAAACACAGAAGATGCGCAGAGAAGTAGAAGAACGGGTTTAAAAAGGTAGTTTTATGTTTTGAAATTTGTTTTCAAGGTTAATTTTATAAGGAATGTTTTAGAAGTTAATTTAATTTTTCAAGATATTGAATTATTAAATTAAATTAATCATCAAATCAATTCTAAAATTAACATAATTATTTTTCTTAATTTGATTAAGATTAATAATTATATTGATTCTTAATTAATTTTAGAAAAGTAGTTTCTAAA
>JANVCQ010000008.1:15001007-15017489 GCA_025531925.1 Erythroxylum plowmanianum | reverse complement strand
AGTTCTCAAGATAAGTAGTGGGAGTAAGAAGGAATTTGAAAGGTTCAAATCTCATAACATTACATCTAATTGGAACTTATGTCTTTAATGATACATTTAATGTATAGTTGAAAGGCTATGAGACATTGAAATATTCACTTTCATGATTAATTCAAAGAGTTTGTTTTGAAGATGACTGTGAATTTATCATATCTACAAGAAGGTTAGTGAGAGTATAGTTGTTCTCTTCAATGGGAGTATGTGGAGACATATTGCTTACAGAGAACAAAAGTTCTAACTTTCAATTGTGGAATACATAATTTTCCAATAATAACTCTTGTTGGATATGAAAAGGTAACAGCTTAATTATAGGAATTAGATCTATAGAGATAGATTGGACGTTGTTAACTTATGCAAAGTCCAAGTGCATAGATAATGTACTAAAAATGTTTAGTATTTAAGATATCATATACTTGTGAAGTATTAAAGATATCCATTATTCTATGTGTGAGTTGATATTTGAGTTCAAAAAAGTAAATCCTAATTAAGGTTTATTTACTTAGAACAATATCTTTTAGGATTGGAAAAAGTTCCATTGTAGCAATTGGTTGCTAATTAAGTCATAATACATTTTTTCATTTAGTGGAAATGATTAATTGGATCAACAAGTTCTTTAGTGAACTTAATATAGTTTCTTTGCATAGTTCAAGACAATAATGTACTATAGAAAATTAGAGTCATTGGGTATACATAAGGAGCTAATATCTCATCAAAGATTCAAGAATGTGTTTAGAAAAATTTTCTTAATTATGATGATAACACTTTGTAAATAATTTATAAATGTCATTAATTGAATTAAATACTAATGGTGGATAACTAATATGATTGGACTCAAAATAGAGTAGACATTAATTCTATACTCTAGGTCTAATCGGAACATTATATGATGAAAGGATTCAATTATATAGAAAAGTCATACATGAAAAAGTTAGTCAAAACTACTTTGATATTCTTAAATATTTAAGAAGTCATGACGTATTGCTAGATGTCAATCTTGATCTATGATTATACATTGTATAATTGGAGAATTAAAGATTAATTAAAAATTTTAATTTATCTAATTTTAATTGTAAACTAGAAATATAATTTATAATCATTTAGAACATATTTAGAAACTTAATAAGTCTCGCATAAAGAATGGATTAAAGAGAACAAAGACATTTTAATCAAAATGGACTTCATTGTAAAGTTTGAGAAACTTTATGATTAAATTTTAGATATTTAATAAATAAGAATTAATATGAGATATTGAATCTTATTTTAACATAATTAACATTTAATTATAATTATTTCTAATTTTAAATTAGAATTTAATCTCAATTAAATTACTAAAATGTCTAAAATTTATTATAAATAGTCTTAAGTTTTAATAGAACTAGTACTTATTGCTTAACTCTCTCTATAAGAGTTACATAATTCTCTTAATAATCTGTTCTATGGATACGTTAGAGGTTAAAAATCTGTGCAGCTATGGTGATTGAGATGAACTAATTTTAGAAATGATTTATAGGATGCGATAAGAAATGATCAAGCTTCGAAATAAGGTACAAATTAATATTTATGCTTCATTATAATTTAATTGTTAATAATTTTATCGAATTAAAGTGATTTTGATTTTCAAGAAATTAAGATACATAATAATTTCGTAATTATTTTGGTGCAGATTTTGTCCCGATTTTCTAGCAATGATCATGTATGATTATTATATAGTTTGAATTTTGCAATGGCAATGAGACGGATTCATTCACATGAAGTCTTTGTGGACGTACACATCAAAGAAAAGATAATGGTGTTTGGGGTTATATCTTAAATTGTTGGACTGCGGCTAATGGAGGCCCAATGAAATTTTGAGAACCAAGAATTTACGAACCAAGAATTTACGCCTTGCTTAATGCCTTATAGACGTCGATGCATTCAACTTACTTCGCAAGCAAGACAATCATCCATTTAGTGGTTGCATATAAATTTCTTGTCAGAGATCATCGTCAAGGAATAAATTTCAATCATCATTCTAAAATTGCTTTTAGGGTTGTATAGCAACTGTCAGTAAATTTTTAACACAACTGTTGCCAACAACATCAGCCCTTAAACTACCTCGACAAGATCTAGTCGTCTTGTCGCAACATTAACAGTGTTACATCATCAAGGTTCTTCTTGAAATTTTTGTTATAAGAATTTCTCATTCCTTGTAAAGAGAAGGAAGAAAAGTGTGTTTTAAATTGTTAATCTCCCATATTGGACAACCTCAAAGCAATTGACAACGTGCTGAAAAAAGTGTGGATACAAGCTAATAGGTAACATGAGCCTTTATTTTCTCTCATAATAAAGTTAGACAACACCTTGATATTTAGTCAAAAGGTCTATAAAGAAATTATTAAAAAAACTGTGCTTAGAATAATTAGATTCTTGGCCTTCAACTTATACGTACAAAATGTAGAGATTTAAATGTTAACCATCCCATTTTCATGTAGAAAATGAAAATTATGTTAATCTATTAATTCTTCCACTTAATTAAAAATTTTTCCCATAAACTTAAAAGAGAAAATCTTTATAAGATTCAACATGCATAAACTTGAGAGATTTAATTTCTTTATCTGCATGTTAAATTCCAAGTTTATATGTATATCTATGCACGATACATTCCTAAGGAACACCAGACCCCATCACTTTAACGGAGGATACATACTGCCGACTCCAGAGTGCTTGGGCCCCTGCTGCTCCCCTCCCAAAACATCAGCCGCAAAATAAAGATTCGTATAATCTTCTTTGTCGTGTAACAAGTCATGAGTCGAGCACGCAAAGCTTATAAAATCCAAAAATTAAGAGTAGAACTTTTTCTCACTTGACCAAATGTAACCAATTGTATGCTTTCATGCGGCTGCGGCTGCGGCTGTGTCCTTGAGATTCTGACAAGTAATTCGTCTACCTCCACAAATTTGCTTCTTTAATTCTCCTTTTGCTTCCAGGTACTAGTGGATGCAAACGGCCTGGAATTGAAAAAGACATGCACGAACTAATTATCCGGCTTTAGCACCGTATTTTTAACAGGAGAATAATCCTTCCAACAAAATTCCATTAAACTCCCTTCTCTTCTTCGGATTCTTATTTGAAACGGAACTGTAATTGTGGTAATTAAGAATTTTTAAGAAAAGAGAGAGTAAGAGACATCCACAGATCTTAGGGAATTGGAAATTGAGTAGAATTAAAATTATCTCCTAGTAGTTGTGAAATAATTCGCCAGAACTTGTTTCTTGAAGAAATTTTTTTTAAAAAAAAATCTTTAGAACATCTCACATTGTGAACATGGCTCTGATCATACATTTTGGTAGCTTGAATACGATTTATTTTTTTCTCTTAAAAAAAATAAGGTTTTGCTTTAGAGATTAAAAAATTAATATTACCAAAGTTTATCTTCTTCAACAGCACAGTTAATAACAAGTCCACTTATGTTCTAAGTTTCGTTACTGTCTTATTAAAATCGGTGGCCAAGAATTTAAGTACATGGTTCATAGTGAAAACATTAGGAAAGCCGATTTAAAAATTATATAGTTTTAACTCAAATTATTTCATAATCTACCCTCTGAACTTATACCCATCGATCAATTCACTCGTTCGGTTTTTAGTTTCAATTTGTTAGACATATTGGCTATAAATATAATGAATTCTCGAGTACTATCTATTTCAACTTTTGAAGCGTTCTCTATATAGGTCCAAAATTTGAGATGTGACAAATTGATAAGAGTTTAACTATTTTTATTGAAATGTTTAACCTTAATTTAGTTTATTTTGTGTATAATTTGTCTGACACGTTAGACTAGAGCATATAAATTTTTATTTTTTAAACAAAAGATTAGTTCTTGAAAGTTTTCCTAAAATGGAGCAAAATATATATGGGATATGCGTTAAATTTTTGGTGAATAGTACAATTTTGAAAACCATCTGATGCTAGACGAGGATATGGAATCGACATCTTTCTGATAGTACTCAGAGAGATTTCTAAGTGAAAAGTAAACAGTTGCCATACTCGTGACATGATTTTTGAGAGTGCATAGAAATAAAGTTTCACTATTGTTAGACATCTGTGGAATAGAGTTTCGCAACCTTCGACTTCTGTAAAAATAAAGTTCCAATGTACTTGAACTTCTTACATGTAATCCTAAGCTATAAATACCTTTATAGATGTTTTATAAGGTAGAACCTCTGGGAGATTGAGAAGGTTATTGTCTTTTATTCTCCTTGCATCGTCTTTCTCACAGAAATAACAAATTCTCTCTGTCGTGGATCTACGTGACATAATTGGTCAAACTATGTAAATTTTTGTATTTTATTTATTCCTATATTATTTTCATTTGTGTGCAACTGGTTTTAGAACAATTGGTATCCCAATAATTGATTTCAGAGCATATATCTTTGTTGACAAGATGTCTTTTCATAAGTTCAATATTGAGAAATTTAATGGATTGAATAATTTTACTCTATAGAAGCTAAAGATAAGGACAATTGTTATTCAACTGGGATACACAATATTTTTAAAAAGAGGAGAAAAATTATTCCAGAATTTGGAGACATTGGAAAAGGAATA
The DNA here is from genome assembly GCA_025531925.1 of Erythroxylum plowmanianum. Taxonomy (NCBI): domain Eukaryota; kingdom Viridiplantae; phylum Streptophyta; class Magnoliopsida; order Malpighiales; family Erythroxylaceae; genus Erythroxylum; species Erythroxylum plowmanianum. Next base: position 15,012,868 of record JANVCQ010000008.1, on the reverse strand, counting down.
GATTCTATCATAAACATACACTACAATACTATTGAATTTCAGTGATGAGGTTTTAAGAGAGGTGGTTGATTAAAAAAGTCATTTTTTAGTCATAGAAATGACTTGAAAGTAATTTTTTAAAAAAATCAACTATGAATCGTTTATATTAAAAGCAACATTTATTTACCTTGAGGATTACATAAATTACACAAGCGCAAGGTCTTATTGATAATTTTAATAAAATCATTTTAGATTTATAAGGTGTTGGGGTTAAATTTGAGGATAAGGATTAAGCTATACGTTGGTGTTCTTTAGATAATTTATACAATAATTTTGTTGATACCATATTGTATAGTGGAAAGACTATTTTTGTTAGTGATGGAAAAGGTGCTCTCCAGTAAAAAGAATTAAATAAAAAAGGTCTTTAGCATATATGAAAATGCATCAAATGTGGGTATGTTTGTTGGTAGAGAAAGGAATAAGGAAAAGGATACGGGAAATATAAGTAAATCAGTATCCAAATTGAAGACTAAAGCTATTCAATACTTTATCTATAAAGAAAAAGGACACTTTAAGTTAGACTATCTATAACAGAAGAATGGAAACAAGAAAAGAGAAATAGATGGAAAAGTAAGTGTTGTTCTAACCTATGATACTTCCAATAAAAAGGATAGAAGAGGGAATGATGTTTTGACTGTGAGTAGTTATGTTATACCAATTGGTAAGAGATAGAAAATGGTGCATCTTATCATATGAATTTCAATAAAGATTAATTTTGTTCTTCTAAAGAATGGAATATTACTATCAGATTAGGTGATGAAAGAAAGCAAGTTGTCAAATGCAGTGGTTCAGTGCAGATTAAAATAAATGATGGAATTATTAGCACATTAAATGCTTGGTATGTTCCTAAGTTTCAAGAGAATGCAAATTGAGTTATAGTGGTTTTGCAAACAACCCTTGCCTACGTTCACTCTCAATACTCTTCTTGGAATTTCACTATAATTCTTCCTTCAAGGAGAAGAACAACCTTTGTATAATCTTTCATGATAAAGAGTGACCTTTCTTACAAACTTCTTCCTAGGTGAAGAGGAATCTTAATACCATTTGGATTAACCCCCAAGTATAATATTTAACACCCCAACAAAGTATTACAACTTTAAAACTCACTTATTATGTTGATAACCCTAAAAAGGCTCAATCACATAAATGTGACACAATGATGCTCAATTGATTGAAAACTCTTTGTAATATGTATATAAGATACCTAAAACCTTATTGATTCTAAAACTATTAAGAAAATACCTATTTATAGTGTTTTAGGTCCCAAATTATCCGTTGGCACAAAAAATTAGTCGTTATAATGACTATATATAGTGCACTGATCGATCAATATAACATAAGGGTCTACTAATATGCATTTACAATACCAGATTCACTAGTCGTTGTAACATTGATCGACTAGTACACCTTATAGGTCAACAAATATGGTACATTAGTAAATCAATACATCAACCGATGTTGTTAGAAACTCTCGATACATCAAATTTAACAACTTTAACTTATATTTGTTGACCGTTAACTTATATAGGATGATCAATCACTCTAAAAACATGATTTTATCAACTTTAAATGCTTTGAACTAATTTATTTAATCCAAACATGATAAAAAACTTTTTAAAATAGTCCTTAAAGAATATTTGAAAGATCAAAAGGCTTTTATATTAAATCAAAAGCTTCAATGCCTCTTAGTGAATGTAAAGACTCATACAATGAAGTAAGATGCAACTAGTATACATTGTGAGTTAGATAATCAAATTAACAAAGTGAGCTTACAAATAATAACACAAGATGTAAAATAACCTTCATGAGCCTTTATATCCTTTTGTTCTTGTTTCAATCTTCATTTCATCAATTACAAACTTCAACTTCTGTTTACCAACTTCATACACTATCTTCTTGAGTTTATGACTTTATTTTATCATCACAATATCAATTCAAACCTCCCTTGGTTCAACAATATCCACCTTTTTATGATGAAAAAATCATTTATGATATTAGAGAACAATAGTAAAGTTAAGAATATAAAACATAATTCAAGAAAGTGATTTTCTCTCCATTAATTCATGCATAAAACATTATTCAAAGGGTAGTCTGATATGGTCTTTCTCCCATTCCTTAGCTCTCCCACCTTTGGCTTTTTCCCTTCTTTGGTAACAACTTTTAGAAGATAGATTATGTTTTATCTCATACTCTTTTAATGTCTTTAACATGCCTTCTTTTCTAGTTTTACCAACTAACCCCCTTTTACTATTGATGACTTTCCACCAATGCCCTTTCATTGTTAAACTAACATCACCTAACCTCAACCTCTAGGTCCTTCTACTGATCCATCATCCTTTGGAGGCTTAGCATCCTCATCTAAACCTTCTTTTAGCCTGCCTAACTTAACAACTAAAAAGATTTAGAAGCAAGTGATCAGAGAACACTAGGATTGTTCCTTACATTACTCCCTATAGTACTCTAAGTCTTAAGCTCTAAAGGTAGTGGAAGAGGGCCCTTGTTATATCTCTAATTTACCTCTTTTTCTTCAGCCATGACAACTTATTTCCAAGCAAATGTTGTCAAAGTAAGGTAATTCTAATATGGACAAATCTTTACGGTGTACCACTTGAATGTTGGACCATAAAAGGTCTTCGTCTGATTTCCATCTACTTGGGAAAAACAATTTGTATGGATGAAAATACATCAAAGAGAAAGAGAATTAGTTATGCTAGAATATGTGTGAACATTGATACTTATAAAGACTTACTATATTTTACTCCGATAAAGAGATTACAACTTGATGGGACACTAATTGAAGACAATGTATAGGTTAAATATCAATGGAAACCATCATTGAAATCCCTAAGTAAAAGATGGATTCTAACATGATAAGTCTTTAGAAAGGGTGACTACAATGAACTTATAGGTTTAAATGAGGAAGATGAAAACCTAGTTCCTATTAATGGATTTATAGTCTAGGAACAAACTCATACAAGAGTTTAACAAGAGAAATTTAGGTTGGAGATTTATAGGGGGAATCATATAAGGCAGATGAAGGAAATAAATTTGAGGATGATGGATCCTTCGAATGACACCCATAAGAAAAATTAGCTTTCAAAAGAATCCACTCTAATGGATACAAATTGCCACACTTCATCGTCTAATCATACACAAGAGGAAAGAAACCCAAATACTTAAATTCAGTGTAAAAAGAAGAAAGGCTAGTAGGAGTAGCACAGGTAAAAACTCCAAAGACGAAGCTTTTGATAAATGACCTTATTTTATAGAATGTTTTAGAGATATTAATTAACTTAATAAGCTCTCAGCCTTAAGGTATTTTGTCATTCAAGAAAATTCATAGATGCACCTTTGGAAACTAAAATCATATTGGAGAAATTCAAAATGCTTAATAGGTTGGAAGAAAAGTGTAGATTTATTTTGTACCACTAAGATCACTTTTTTGGAAGAATAATAATTGCCTACAACCTAAACATAATGGATATGGAAAGTTTGAACATAGAAATGCAAGTGATATATATAAGGTGGCAATTTATTTAAGGATCATGGATGTCAAATCTTAGGGGCACACTTTTATATAGAGTAGTAAGTAGGCCTTGGTGTGGTCAATGAGGAAAAAATTAGATTGTGTACTGATCAATCAGGAATGGTTAATCTAATTTCCTAAAAACGTTGCTTATTTTCTAAACCCCTTTTCTCTAATCACTTTTCAATAAGGATTGGAAAATATTTTCCAGAAATAAAAATATGGATTTCTCTTTAGTTTTAATAACTTCCTAGCTGATATGGAAGGTTTTTAGGAGGCATGAAGGAAATAAATGAAGTGTGATGTTGCAAGTACTTTACAATTCATATCTGTCCAAAAATTGAAGGCCATCAAGTATGAGCTGAAGCTTTTAAATGCAAAAATAGGTAACTCTACATTGTAAGCCATTTCTTTAGCTAGAGATAAATTAACTATTGCCCAACGCTAACTTTCTACTAAACTAGTGGATCCTATATTGTTGAACTCTAAGAATCAGTGCTTGAAAAGTGACTTATCAGTTATTAATAATTATGATATGTTATTAGAGCAAAGGGCAAGGGTCAAATGGCTTAAGGAGGGCGAAAGATGCTCCAAGTTCTTCTTTGAAACCATAGTTGCCAAGAGGAGTTATAATAGAATTACCTTTATCAAATCTATGGATGGGAGGATTCTCAAAAGGCAAGAGGAAATATTCAATAAGGTTGGGAAGTTCAATGGCTCATTCTATAGTAAATCCTAAGCAGTCCCTTTTTCCTCTCAACATTTTAGACCTGTTGTTCTAAAAAAATCTTATAGAAGGAAATGGCTAATCTGGTTAAGCTAGTTGAGGAGTGGAAGATTTAAAAAGTAGTTAATTGAACCCTAATATAGTTCTAATCCCAGATGGACTTAATAGATGCTTCTTCCAAAAATCTTGGTTTGAAATAGATCTAATGGTTAAACATGTGATCTCAGAATTTTCCAGAATAGGCGTATTATTAAAAAAGCATAACAAAACTTTTATTTTCTTGATTCCTAAGTCAAGAAACCTTAGCTCTTTTGAGAATTTTACTATTTCCTGATTAAACTTCCTATACAAAGTGATTTCAAAAATCATGGCAAACATATATTGTTTTGGGATCTCTTATTAGTACTAACCAGAATGCTTTTATAGAGGGGAGACTTATAGGGCATACTATTTCCTTTGTTCAATGGATTATGAAAGGATATTAAAGGAAGAATTTTCTAGAAAATTGCTATTTAAATATAGACTTTATAAAGGCTTCTAATTGTATGGAATGGAATTTTGTACTCTAGACTTTGGAAGTGATAGGTTCCCTAATGAATACATTAAATGAATAGAAGCTTGTATTATAACTCCCTCCTACTCAATTCTTATTAATGGGGTCCTTACTAACCTATTTAAAGGAGCCAGAGGTATAAGACAAGGTGACCCAATTTGCCTATACCTCCTTTTATTATATATGGACGTGTTCGCCCAATTACTCTAGTTCAATGTAAGAAATTCAAAGGGTTTTTGTTTTTATTAACTTGTATTTTGCTAATGACTTATTTCTCTTTTGTAAGGCCCGTCTTATCTCTATTCAAATTCTAATGTCCTCTCTAAGCCAATTCAAGGAGATTTTTTAATTCTAGAGGTCATCCTTAACAAAAGTCACTTTGTCATAGCAGTAAGTGTTGATATAATGGAAGAGAGGATAATTGGCATCATGGGGATGGTAAGGAAATAGGCCTACTCACCTATCTTAGTTTACCTATCACCACTAGAAGGATTTTCTTTAACGAATACTATCTGTTGGTGAAAGGGATTCAAAATAAACTGATAAATTAGACTAATAAATATCTATCCTTTGAAGGGAGTACACACACACACACACACACACACACACACACACACACATTCTATTATTCTAATATGCTTTTATTTACAGGAGCTATCAAAGCTATAAAGAGGATGATGAGGAGTTTCTTATATGGAAATCAAGTTCCAGATGGTAAGTATATAAAAGTGAAATGGTTAGACAGGTGTAAAACATAAGGAAGAGGGTGGTCTAGTTATCATTTCAGTCAGTATAATCAATAAGGTCTTAATGTTGAAGGAACTTTGGCACACAATTTTGGACAAAGATCTATTATAGATAAGATGGATCCATAATTACATCCTTAAAGGTAGTTATTTACGGGCCATTAAGCCTAAGGCTACTCACTCCTAGTTCTTTAAGTAAATTTTAAAGTTGAGAGGAATAATGAAAGAACAAATATCATGTAAAATTGGAAATGGTGTGACAACTAGATAGGTCATGGACCACTAATTAGAGGCTTTAAAGCTCTTCAATGCTGGAATATGGTTGACCTCAAAGCTAAAGTCTACATTTTCATTTCTTACTCACAATTGATTGAATTTTTAATATTAATTCAATATTTGACTACTACCTATCAACTTAATGAAAATTTACATGATTCCTTTTTTTTGGTTAAACCAATAACTAAGTAAGTTTAACAACAATAAAACTTGTAGGAACTAGTTAACTTAAAGGAGTTGTAAGGTCGAATGGTTCCATTATTCATGGTTCTTCCTTCTTGCTCTAACTTATTGTATAAGATAGGCGAGAACCATAGAGAGGATACCTTTCGTTAATATGGATTCGAGGTGAATTATGTGTTTGAGGGATTTAGAAACCACATCCTTTTTTCCTAGGTGATTTCTTAAAAGACCTATGAGGTATGATTCAAAATAAGTGTTAATGGGACTGTAGGAGCTACTTCTTTATTGACATGATTCAATGGCTAATTTCACATAATAACGTCCTTAATTCGATCAAAACCATCTATATAGTCTTCCTAGCTACTTGTATAAAGGAAATTTTGAAGGAGAGGAATTTCAGGTGATTTAAAAATAAACAGAGGAATACGGTGGAAGTTTAGAATTCTTTAATTATGAAAAATCAAAAAACAACGTACGACTCTAAATGGTCTTAATGTTAATAATAATGGATCAACCCAATCATGGGGACTACTCTGACTGCAAGCCTAATTTTCTATTCCCTTTTGTATATAAGAGAATACATAAGTGATGGATTACAAATTATTTAAAGTGGTACTTGAATTTGGCAAAGATTCTCCTTAATATGTGCCATGCATCTTTATTAAAGGCTGATTTTCTACAATAGAATGAAACATCATTAGATTTGAATAGTAGGAACCCCAATATTATATATGGATGAAATGTACCTTGTCACGACCTGATACCACATCTGGCATATGACAAATGCCACATACTTGTGCTAAGGACATTTACTGTACCCATAATCTAACTATACAAGGCTAACTAAATATCTTTTAAAAACATTTGGACAACATAATGAATGTATTTTAAAAATCCCAAAACTCAAGCAAAACATTTGCAAATTACTTTTAAATGCACTTCTATATTCATATTAAAATTCTACCATAACTTCTGGACTTTTAAGTCCACTCAAAATCAATCTCAACGACAATATCAAAGGTTCATATATAAGGCCTTTTACAAACAACAAGATAGTCAAAAGTTAATTTATAAAATCATAAAGCATATCAACATAACCAACCTAAAAAAAATAGTTCATGAGCCACTATACAACAAAAGTACAAAACATAGACTACCCACGTGCGGTAATGCTGTTAGTGCCTTTATTTTCTATCTTTTTATGTGTTAATTTTCTTTATTCTTGAGGTTTAAAGTTATACTTAATGGGAATTAATCTTGTTTTATGTCAAGGTGTGTTTTGGAACTGAATAGAAAGAACCGCGACAATTTTGGGATAAAAAGAGCTGAACTAGACATTGACCCTAATTAGACGTGGCCTTGTACAACCATCAGAAACTTACCCCAAAGAGTGCTTATGCTATCACACTTTGAAGTGGTAAAGAGTTAAAGGAACTTACCCCAAAGGTTTCTAAGCGAGAGGTTGAAGAAGAAGTAGAGAAAGAAGTTCCAAAGCAATCACAAGAGAAAAAGGAAGGTGATTCTTGCATTGTCACACCTAAGTTCAGTGTACAACCTTCTTTTCCTAGTTGTTTTGTCAAGCAAAAGAAGGAGGAGCAACAGAAAGAAATTATGGAAACTTTTCGCAAGGTACAGGTAAATATTCCTTTGCTTGATGCTATTAAACATATTCCTCATTATGCTAAATTTCTTAAGGAACTCTGTACCTTAAAAAGAAAGTTAAGTGGCAATAAAAAGATGCGACCGGGTGAGAATGTTTCTGCTGTGTTTCAAAAGAAGTTACCTCCTAAATGTCCAGATCCAGGTATGTTCACAATCCCTTGTAAATTTGAAAATTGAGAAAGCGTTGTTAGATTTAGGTGCGTCTGTTAACGTTACGCCACAATCTTTGAATATGCGGCCTCTGAAAGAAACTAGTGTCATAATCCAACTTGCTGATCGATCTAATGCCTATCCTAGGGTGTTCTTGAGGATGTCCTAGTTCAAGTTGATAATATGATTTTTCCTGTTAAACTTTATGTCTTACAGATGGGTAACGAAGATTCAACCACTTCAGTCCCAATTTTATTGGAAAGACCATTTTTGAAAACTACCAAAACAAAAATTGATGTCTATGATGGGTCCTTGACTATGGAGTTTGGTGGTAATGTGATTAAGTTCAATATTTATGATGTCATGAAATTTCCTAATGATGATCAATCTTTTGTTTCTGTGAGTTTTCTTAATACTTTAGTGCAGGAAACATTCCGTTTAAATGGACCAGATAAATTATGGACTGCATTGGAAAATAACTTAGATATTCAGGAAAGTAAAACACTAGCCAATTTTCTTGCCACTCCTAAAGAGCTGGATACCACTATCCAAATTTTAGAGTGGAGCAAATACTTGGACGAACAAGTACGTTTTCTGGAACTAACTAGAAATAATTCAAAGTTGTTTCCATCTATTATACAACCACCAAAATTGGAGTTGAAGGCTCTTCCAGGTAACTTGAAATATGTGTATTTAGGTGAGCATGAAACTCTTCCTGTTATTATTTTGAGCACATTGACATCTTTGCAGGAAACACAATTATTGGGTATGTTGAACAATTACAAAGATGTTTTTGGATGGACTGTGGTAGATTTGAAAGGGATTAGCCCATCAATTTGTATGCACCAAATTCTATTGGAAAATGGAGCTAAGAAAGCAAGACAACCTCAATGAAGATTGAACCCACCAATAATGGAGGTAGTCAAGAAGGAGATTCTAAAGCTCCTTGATGCTAGAATAATCTATCCAATTTTTGACATTAAATGGGTAAGTCTAGTACAAGTGGTTCCTAATAAAACTGGAGTAACTGTAGTAAAGAAAACATCAGGTGAATTGGTGCCCACCCGTGTGCAAAATGGGTGGGGGCTTTGTATCGATTACCGGAAGTTAAATTCTGTTACTCGTAAAGATCATTTTTCACTTCCTTTTATTGACTAGATGCTTGAAAAACTTGCAGGGAAAACTCATTATTGTTGTTTGGATGGTTACTAAGGTTATCACTAAATTTCTATTGCACCAGAGGACTAAGACAAAACGACTTTCACATGTCCTTTTGGCACCTTTGCGTATCGAAGAATGCCTTTTGGATTATGTAATGCACCTGCTACGTTCCAAAGATGTATGGTAAGTATTTTCTCTGATTATGTGGATGACTGTATTGAAGTTTTTATGGACGACTTTACAGTTTGTCGTGAGTATTTTGATACTTGTTTGATTAACCTTGAAAAAATTTTGAAACGTTGCACTGAAAATAATTTAATTCTGAATTATGAAAAATGCCACTTTATGGCTGATCAAGGGATAATCTTAGGCCATGTAGTATCTTATGAGGGAATTGAGGTTGATAAGGCTAAGATAGAAATCATTAAATCTCTTCCTTACCCCGTAAGTGTACGGGAAGTTCGTTCTTTTCTTAGACATGCAGGTTTCTATCGATGCTTTATAAAAGACTTTTCGAAGATCGCTCAACCTTTATGCAAGTTACTTCAAAAAGATGTGGAGTTCAAGTTTGACGAAGCATGTAGAAAAGCATTCAATGAATTAAAAGAGAAGCTAATCTCTGCTCTAATAATCTGGCACCCAGATTGGAGTCTTCCATTTGAGATAATGTGTGATGCAAGTGACTATGCGTTAGGCATTGTTCTAGGGCAAAGGATGAATAGAGCGCCACACGTGATTTATTATGCTTCAATGATGCCAAACGATGCCCAAAAAAAATATTCAACAATAGAAAAAGAATTATTGACGGTTGTTTTGGGCTAGAGAAGTTCCCTTCATATCTATTGGGCACACATGTCATAGTTTATTCAAATCATGCTATGTTGAAGTATTTGTTGTCCAAAAAAGAAGCAAAGCAACATCTTATTTGTTGGATTCTACTACTACAAGAATTTGATGTGGAGATAGGGATAAAAAGGGAACCAGAAATCTGGGAGCAAATTACCTTAGTTGTATCCATCTAGGCACAACTTCAGACAACCTAAAAGATGAATTTCCAGATGAAGATTTATTTGCCACACAACAGGTAACACCTTGTTATGCTAACATAGTCAATTTTCTGATTACCAAGTCTTTACCTAGTACTTTATCACAAGTTGAAAAAGATAAAATCAAAAGAGAGGCTAAATATTATGCATGGGATGAGCCACATCTGTGTAAATATTGTTCTGATCAAACTATTAGACGATGTGTATCTGATGATGAGATCCCTTTTATATTGAAAATTTTCCATTCTTTTGCATGTGGTGGACACTTTGTTCCTAGAAAGACAGCCCGTAAGGTGCTTGAATGTGGTTTGTTTTGATCTAAACTATTTTATGATGCATATATATTTTGCAAGTGTTGTGATCGATGTTAAAGAACAGGTGGTTTCGGACCAAAAGACCAAATGCTGCTCACGAATATCCTGGTATATGAAATTTTTGATGTGTGGGGAATTGATTTTATGGACCCTTTTCCTTCATCTTTCGGTAAGACTTATATTCTCGTTGCTGTGGATTATGCTTCAAAATAAGTTGAAGCTAAGGCTACTCATACTGATAATGCTAAAGTTGTTTTTGATTTTGTTAAATCTCATATTTTTATCAGTTTGGAGTGCCTAAAGCAATAATTAGTGACCGCGGACTCATTTTTGTAATCTAATTGTTGAGGTTTTATTGAAGGATTGGAGTTTGTATTTAGGCGACGCGCTATGGGCAAACAGGACAACATATAAAACTCCTATTGGTATGTCACCATACAGGTTAGTATTTGGAAAACCTTGTCATTTACCTGTAGAATTGGAATATAAGGCTTATTGGACCGTCAAACAATGCAATTTGGATTTAACTGAGGTTGGAATCAATCTAAAATTACACTGTCAGAGTTGGAAAAGATACATAATGAAGCTTATGAGAGTGCAAAAATCTATAAAGAAAAGACTAAGGCCTTTTATGACAAAATCTTAATTGGAAAAGAATTTTCCATAGGTCAAAAGGTCCTTCTTTATCACTCTAAACTAGGGCTCTTCCCTAGTAAATTACGATCTTGTTGGATAGGTCCATTTGTTGTTACTAATGTTTTCTCACATGGTGCAGTTGAAATTCAGATTTTAGACACTTTTAAAGTGTTTAAAGTTAATGGGCATCGATTGAAACCATATTATGAGAATTTACAGGTTGAAACTGCGGAAGAAATTGAATTGGCTGAGCCAGTTTACTCTGAGTAAGTTAATGATTTTTCATCTAGCTAATATAATGTTAAAGAAGTGCTCTTGAGAGGCATCTTAAGATTTATTTAATTTAAGTTTTTCTTCATTTTTTTCATTTCATTTTATTTATCTTAGTTTTTTTAAAAAGAAAAAAAGCTACATTGGTGGTTGCATGGCTCATTCTCCATTAATGTTTCTCACGTTGTTTTTGTTTCTAAATGGTGAGCACGCAAGCTTCATAAAATACAACTCTTGTCCCAAGTGGTGTTACTTTCGTTTTTAATGATGGGACCATTAAATGAGTGGTCAAACAATTGTTGTTGATTGAAGGGACAATTAAAGAGTTACCTGGGTCATGGGTCTTTGCTAGAAAGAAGCGTGCATTTCATTCTAAATCACATAGGCAGAAGAGAAGCGCAGATTAGACAGATTGGAGCACAATCAACTTGCTTTCTTCAAACATCAGAAATTTTAGCTGCCTTTTCCACCAACACTTTCATGCATTAACAGAGAAGCTTCTTTAACCTTTATTTTCTTTATTTTCTTGTGTTTTTCTTTTTGCAAGTACATTGAGGACAATGTAGATTATG
>JANVCQ010000008.1:14987979-15000003 GCA_025531925.1 Erythroxylum plowmanianum | reverse complement strand
GAAGGTGAATCATGCTGATTGATTAAAGTAGTTGGTTACATAAGTTTACTCAGAAATTGATGCTTGAGTGATTAGGTGATGCATAAAAGCATAATGGATTTTAAGTTCAGCCTATATGACTCCATTCAAAAGTTATTTCATTTCTTTTGAATCTATTAGATGCATGCTAGATAGAAATGATTAAGGCCCTTTTTTTTCTTTTAACCCTTGACTTAAATGACCCACCTATCTTATTTACTCTTGCAAACCCCTATGAGCCTTTGCCCCTTTGCCCCTTTTGTTTCTCAAAGAAAACACCTCATTCTAAAAAATCAAACCTCATTAGCCTTACCTATTCACAAGTTTAATAAAGTACTAAGTTAGCTAGTTTTGGGACTTTTGGCTATATTTTTTCTGACATGAGTTTACTAATAATTCTACTCATAGAGCACATTATATTTTGCTACTGTTATTGATTATTGTTTCCTTAGTATTAAAAAACAAAAAAAGAAAAAAAGAAAAAAGGAAAAAGAAAAGGATCAAGTATAGTAGCAATAATAATTTTTGAGTAGTTAGTTTTTTTTACATGCAATTCTCCAAAATACATTTTGTTGTCCCTTTGTATATTGAGTGCTTTATGACTGCTTGTGAAGAACCTGTCAAAACCCTTTTGACTTACCTTAACCCTAGCCCCATTACAACCTCAAAATAAACCCCTTTTGATCTATTTTAGCAAGTAATCACTGCAGAAGAGAATTGGTGTATTTGCAAGCCTATGGTAGTGTGATTTCCTATAGGGAGTTTTGAGTGAAACACAACCTATAAACACTTGAGTGAAATGAGTGAATTCTGTGAGGAAAATCTATTGTGAGTTTATGCTTATCTTTGAATGATAATTTAATAAGTTGAGTTTGTTTATGTGCATCGATGAAAACTAAACATGATATGTGTAGTAGCTTGACATTCGATTGACCAAAGTTTGAATGATTAGATGCACTTGGTTTCTTTGAAAATGAATTGATAGAATTTGATGATCATGTTTAATTTGCTCGAGGGCAAGCAAAAGGTTAAGTGTGGGGGATTTTGTTAGTGTCTTTATTTTCTGTCTTTTTGTGTGTTAATTTTCTTTATTCTTGATGTTTAAAGTTATACTTAATGGGAATTAATATTGTTTTATGTCAAGGTATATTTTGGAACTAAATAGAAAGAACCGCGATAATTTTGGGATAAAAGGAACTGAACTAGACGTTGACCCTAATTAGACGTGGCCTCATGTAACCATCAGAAACTTAAAACGCAGCACATGGAGACATGAGACCAAAACTTAAAAGACAGCACATGGAGACATGAGACCAAAACTTAAAAGATAGCACATGGAGACATGAGACCAAAACTTAAAAGGCAGCACATGGAGACATGAGACAAAAACAAAATGTAGCACCTGATGGGGAGTAAGAAAATGACAATGTCCAAGAGGCACAATATAAATAAGCAACCAAAACGCTAGAGAGAGTTGCGTTCTATGCATTTAATGCAGGTGTTTTACTCAAAACGCATGAGAAGACACAGTAGCAACAGTAGCGTGACCTAGTGGCTTGTGGTTTTAAAAAAGGAACCAACATTAAATTTTCTTATCACGCAACAGTAGAGAGGGCGCAAGTGAGGGCGGCGGCTAAGTGTGGAAGAAGAGGCTTGGAGCTGGTGCAGACGTGGTGTGTGGATGAACAGCTTTGTGGAACACTATTAAACCCCAACCTTATTTGTCCGATCGATGAATAGTGAACGGGAGATGGTTGCATAAGAAGCAAATAGAGAAGAGGGTTGGCGATAGAACAAGAAGACCAACACTCATGACAGTTCCAACGCCAGTGACAGTGTTAAATAATTAGCAAAAATTGTGATATTGGGTAACTAAATTTTTATTTCTTAGTTTACAGAACCCTAGTTATTGAACTTTGCATGTTGTGAGACTTTTGTTCTTTATTTCAATCGATTTATTAGTCAAGTATTACTTAGTTTTCTGAGTCATTATTTGATTTTTTGATTTTACAGCTAGGTGCACAACTAGTTTGTGATTTTGTTCAATCAATCGCTAGATTAAATAGGTTGATGTTCAATTCTTTTAATCAAAAGTAGTGAATAGGATTTTTGTTTATTACGTTAGGGACATGATTCTAGGAAAAATAATTGTCTAGGCTAAATATACATCATATGTATGTTGTCTAGTTTATCGATTTTCTTGATTCATAAAGCTATTAATTAATTAAATCTGACATCGTAACCAATTTATTAATTAATAAAGGTTAATTCAAATACATGTTTTGGTTAACTAAACATAAGAGAAAACAAGTAAAGAAATTTACCACGACGAATACTTAACTAATAAATTGGTTATTTTTAGTGTCGATGATCAATGCAAGTTCAATAACAAAGGAGACCAAAAATCAAGATTTGTTTCTATTGATTGTTAAATTCTCATTATTTTGTTATTAGTTATTTTTCAATTTCAATTTTCAATTAAATTCTGTTTAATTCACAATTACAACCCCTCTTTTATTGCATAACTATTAATGTCTGAATTCCTTGTGGAAACGATCCCTACTTTCCATTATTACATTAGTTTGTGTTGCAAGAAGGTTTCTTTTTATATTTGATTACAGGTGACAACATTTACCAAATGCCCCAAAAATGTTAAAAGACCGCACGATTTACTTAGAGCCTCAAGCTTACCAAATTAACCTGCAAGGTTGGAAAGCAGAGGGGGTGAGTGCACTAAGTACTCAGTGAGCAGGAAAAACATATATCACAAATAAAACTCGATACACACCAAGATGGTCTAAATAACCTAAGGATGGGTGTTTTTCACATATCTAACATGTACATAACCACCTATGAAGTGAACATACATGACATAGAGACATAGAAACACGTAGGCCTAACCTATAACTCAATATATACTAGTAAGGAACCATATAGGCCTAGCCTATTAATTACTCATCCGGTGAACATAGGTTCTAGTTCTAGTACATAAAAGCAAAAAAACGTCACATGTATAAAACAAATCTTGTCAGAAAATAAATCTCAGAATAGGTCAAAACAATCATGTCTGTCACCACTAGTCGACCAAACTAGTGTGCACAGCTACCAATTCTTAGTGTCCTATAATATGCTTTTATTTAGGGGAATTATCAAAGCTATAAAGAGGACAATGAGGACTTTCTTATATGGAAATCAATTTTCATATGGTAGGTACATAAAAGTGAAATAGTTATATCATTTCAGTCATCATAACTAATAAGGTCTTAATGTGAAGAATCTTTGGCTTATAATTTTGGATACAAAATTGTTATAGATTAGATTGATCCATAGTTACATCCTTAAAGGTAGTTATTTATGGGCCATTCTATCTAAGCCTACTCATTCTCAGTTATTTAAGAAGATTTTAAAGTAGAAAGGAATAATGAAAAAAGGAGTGTCATGTAAAATTGGAATGGTAATAAAGCATTCTTATGGTATGACAACTAGATAGGTCATGGACCATTAATTAGAGGCCTTGAAGCTTTTCAATGTTGGAATAGGGTTAAACCCAAAGCTAAAGTCTATAGTGTCATTTCTCACTCATGGTGGATTGAATTTCCAATATTAACTCAACATTTGACTCCTACCTATCAACTGAATGAAAATTTGCTTGATTCCTTCTTCTAGTTAAACTAACTACTAGGTAAGTTTAACAATAAAACTTGTAGGGACTAGTTAGCCCAAAGGAGTCATAAGGTTAAATGTTTCCACTTATTCCTAGTTCTTCCTTCTTGCTATGGCTTATTGTATTAGACAAGATGAGTACCATACGGAGGTTGCCTTTCCTTATTCGAGGTATATCTTGTGCAAGAGGGATTTAGAAACCATAAACCACCATTTTTTCCCATGTGATTTCTCAAAGGACCTATAGGGTATGATTAAAACTAAGCGTTAATGGGACTATAGAAGCTACTTTATCGACATGATTCAATGGCTAGTTTCACATAACAACCTCTCTAATACCAATAAGACAATCTATATAGTCTCTCTAGCTATTTGTATCAAGGAAATTTGGAAAGAGACGAATGTTAGGCAATTTAAAAATAAAAAAGGAATATAATGGAAGTTTAATATTCTTTACTTATGAAAACCAGAAAATAACTAATGTCTCTAAATGGTCTTGATGTTAAAAATAGTGGATTAACCCAATCACGGGGACTACTCTAACTGCAAGCCTAATTTTCTTTTCTCTTTTGCATGTAAAAGAATACATAACAGATGGATTATTAATTATTTAAAGTGGTACCTGAATTTGGTGAAGATTTTCCTTGGTAATATGCCACACATCTAAATTGAAGTCTAATTTTTTGCAATAGAATGGAACATCATTATATTTGAATAGTAGGAACCCCAATCTTACATATGGAAGACACTCACCTACCTAGTAATTTACTCGACTAAAGACCCCTTTGATTGAGAGAAAATTGCTTCTCCACTGGGTGATCTCCCTCACTGACCACAAAAGAATAGGAGCATTTTTTGAAGACTTTAGAGACTCACACACATGTTTCACTTTATAGCCTCAATGTCCTTTTAATTAGATGAATTTTCAATGCTAATGTTCAAGCGAATTTAAACTGACTTACTTTAGTGAATCCTATAATTGTAAGGGTCTTAGTTGTAATTCTCCAATCTTTCATCATTAATGATATTTGGTTTACTTTCTCAAAAAGAATAATTCAATATAAGGAGCATAATTCAAAGAATGAAAGATATATTTCAAATCAAAGAAATATTCATACAGGAAGATCAAATAAATTTATTCAAGCATATTATATATAATGCAAGAAATAAAAAAACAAAACAATCACTCCCCATAAATTTCATTACTCTCCTTGAATATTATCACTTCCCCTAAATCTAATATCACCAAACTTTCCCGCCGTTTTGAAATCGTAAAAAAGAAATCCAAAATGTATAAAGCTAACTTGATTAAAAGGAGGAATTTGATCAAGATTATCAAATATTATCACAAAAGAGTTCTATTTAATTTTTAAAAATGTTGCAATAAAATATTAATTTTGATAAAGACATCTCTCTAATTTGAAAAATATCCATTTTTGGTATGATGCCTAAGTTTAAAATTTCATTTAAAACACTAAAGACAAGTTTTTAAAAAGTTAGTGGTTGGAATTGTATCGAATAAAGGAATAACTGCAATATGCTGTAATCAATTTGAAAAAAGATGTATAATTTTCAAAGCTCCAAAATACCAATATTAAACAAAAAAGATGTATCAATATAATTAAAAGGTAAGCAAACTTAACTTCTTTGAAAATTTAACTATGAAGGCATTAACCTAAAAAATATAGATATTAAATAGGAAAATATTGAAAAAATCCATATTTTGAAGCAAAATATTTTATTTGATGCAATTTTAGTGAGAATTTTATAAAAATAAGGGGTTATATTTTCAAGGAAAAGAGTGAAATTGTATATAGTTTTGGAGGGGATAAACTATAAAATATGAGAATAAGGTAAAAAAAAGTGGAGAAAAGACTAAACAAAAGAGTATTGCTCGACAATATTACTCAATTTTTTTGGGAAATTTTGCTTATAATCAATGACAAGAGAAGTATAATTACATTTATATGGACTCAAGAGAAGAATAATGACAATATGACTTAATTGGATGACCAGTATTGGTGTATTTAAGAGAAGGAAGAGTGAATAATGGATACACAGTGAGAAATTGATTTGGCTTTAAAATATGATCTACTATTCAACCAATGAAGTATATTGGTTGACCAATATATATATAGGCGACCAACTAAGGAGGGACCAACTCTTTGTAAACTCCCAAGAAAGAAGGAATTCTTAAAGTCAAGGAGATTTGTTGACTATTGAAGGATACTGGTCAACTAGTGTGTCTATCTTGGCGATTAGAAAAGTAATCAAACAGAAAACAAACTCACTAGATAGTTAGAAACATAATTTTTGGTTTCATTGGTTGAGATGTTGGTCAACTAGTGCTTTCTAGAAAACTAATGGACATCTTTGTATCTCAAATTTAAATATGGGTGATACTAACATCAATCAAGAATTACCAAAAACCTCAATAAGAGGTATTTATCATATGGAATTTCCGTCAGACATATCTAATTCATTTTTCAATTGTGAAAAATCTTATTCTTATTTAATGATTTAGAGAAATAACTACCCAATTGATGTAAAATCTTACTTAGTGTCCTCAATTTGTGCAATAAACTCTAAGTCTTGGAGGCAAAAATGTTAGATTCATCAAGATAAAAGATATAAATTCTAAAAATAATACTTAATTCAATAGCTAATATCTCTGCTTCTTATCATTTACTCCTTCAATTAATCCAATCAATATGTTTTAGGAACCAAAATAAACTTGGTTCCTTGATTGTTTAATTGCTTATTCTTTTCAACCTAAACTTTTAAAGGTTTCGTTAACATTCTTTGTTTGATAAAGAAAAATCTATCAATATGTCCAAAATTTCCACAAAAATTACATTCCATGTTATATGATTAATGATGATGCATAAATGCATTGCCTATATGAGTATCCATAATAAGGAAGTTTTCTTTTCACTTTAAGTATGTTGAATGATCTCCTAGTTTGGTGAAAATTCCTAACATGATTATATGAATGATGTCTACTATGGATGAAGGAGTGATGTATGCTTCTATATGGATGTGAATGGGTTTTATGTTTTCATAAAAAAATATGCCTATTATTCCTTCGACAGTATTAAACTTTAAGCCTACTTGCAAGCCATTTATTAAAGTATGATGTTTGCTCTTATGTTGGGACTTAATGAATATATCATGTGCATATGTATATGTGTGTTTAGATGTGGATGCTCTATCATCATTTGTTACTTTAAGAGATGGTTCTTCACTATATAAATATTTTCCTTTGACAAAAGTAGTTTTAGTGTTAGAAACACTTTCACATTTATATCCAATTTCATGCCTATCATTAGAATTCTTTTAAGATCCTAACATATTTTCAAGTTTCTTACTTCCTTTTGTAAATTTAGGTAAATAATTCTTAAAGGAATCTAATTCCTTTTTCAATGCTTCATTTTTCATGCCTTAATTCATCTAAGTCATGATTGTCATCATTGATCACATTTCTAGTTTCTTTAATGCTATGTAATTAACTTTTAATCTTTTCATTATCACTCGTGCATGTATCTAACTCTTTTTGAGCTTCCTTGCATTTGAAAGACAATTTCTTTCTTTTCTTACTCATGATTTCTAAACTTTTTACTAGTTCATCTATGTCAAATCAACATCACTATCATTATTATAAGAATTAAGGTTAGATGTTACCTCATCATTATTTATAGTGATAAATACATATGAGCGATCTATTCTTTCATTAAAATATATATGAGCTATCTATTCTTTCGAATGCTTACTTTCTAATTCACTTGTGCCATCCTAAGTTATTACTTTTAGTGCTTTCTTCTTATCCTTTTGGTCCTCTTTATATTTTCTCTCATACTTTTCATTATCTTTGAGTTGAGGATATTGTGACTTTATATGACCTAGTTTTCTACATTCAAAGCAAGTAATATTATAAGATTTATGTTTTAAATTGTTTTTACCTTCCTTGAGGTCCTTTCTTTTAGAGAATTTCTTCTTCAATAATTTTATGAATTTTCTAGTGAGTATGGCAATGCCTTCTTCTTCACTTTCACTAGTTTAGGTTTCTTCCTCTTCACTTGAATCTTCTTTTGAGGCTTTGAATGCTAAATTATTTTTCTTTGGGATAGTCTCTTCTTCTTGTGTCCCTTATAGTCTTATTTCATATATGAGGAGAGATCTAATAAGTTCCTCCAATAATAGTATTATTAGATTTTTTGCTTCTAGTATGGCTGCCTAAGCAACTTCCTTACCATTTTAATATTAGTGTATATCTTTCCAAGACTTCTGAGAGCATTAATAATATTAATAAATCTAGTATACATGTTAGATAAGCTTTCATCATGATTCATTTGAAACAATTCATATTAATGTATTAGAATGCTTACTTTTCTCTCTTTCACTTGATTGATTCCCTCATGGGAAATTACGTCAAACTTTATGGGATGTTTCACACATAAAGACCTTATTAGATTCATTTCTTCTTAATGCACAAAGTAGGATGTATTGTGGCCCTAATATTCAAGGAAAATAATCTCTTATCTTGAGGTTCCTCTTCCTTTAATTTAGATACCATTTTGTTATATGCAGTTGTTGTTGGAATAAAAGGAACGTTACAAACTATTTCTCATAAATCTACACTTTCTAGCATTAAAAGGAATCTCATCCTTGTTTTCCAATAAAGATAATAATTATCATCAAAGAAAAGTGATCTACTAATGCTTTGTCCCTTTTGGTTAAATAATGATGATGATGATGCTCCTAAGTATGCCATTGTCAACCTTTGCTATAAGCTTTTGTTAGAATACTAGCCTGATAACCTGTTTTGATACCACTTTAGTCTCTAATGGCACCTAAGAGGCGAAAAATTGGGTGTTTACAAAATTTAAAATTTTTTCTAACTAATATAATCAATTAATAACAATAAGGATGATGAAATTGCTAAATATAAATTAATCAAACAATTAAGCAATAAATTAAAGAGGATAAGCAAGAGAGAGTGCAAACCGATTTATAATGTTTTCGTAAACAACTCTTGTCTATGTCCACTCCTATGAATTTTCTTGAAATTTCACTATAATTCTTCTTTTAAGGCAAGGAACAATCTTTGTACAATCTTTTATGGTAAAGAAGAACCTTTCTTACAATGTTCTTTAAGGTTAAGAGGAATCTCAATCCCAAAATGGCTTACTCATCCCAATATGACACAATGATGCTCAAATGATTAAAAAATCTTTTTAATGTGTATATACAACACCTAAAATATTTTTTATGCTAAAACCAAAAATAAAATGCTTATTTATAGTGTTTTAGGATCCTAAATAGTTAATGGATCTAAAACAAGTTGTTACAACGACTATATATAGTGTGCTGGTCGATCAGTATAGCATGGTAATTAACTAGTATGCATTTATAGTTGTAGATGCACTAGTAGTTGGAACACTAGTCAACTAGTACAACATGTAGGTTAACCAATATGGCACATTAGTTGATCAATACATTAACTAATATTGCCACAAACTCTTGGTACATCAAATTTGACAACTTTAACTTATATTGATCGATCACGAACCTATATAGACCGAACCAATCACCCTAAAAACATTATTTTAATAACTTTAAATGCTAAAAACCAATTTGTTTATTCTAAAAATAATTAAAAACTTCCTAAAATGTTCCCTAAAGAATATTTAAACAACCAAAAGGGTTTTATATTAAAATCAAAAGCTTTAGTGCCTCTTGCAAAGACCCATGCAATGAAGTAAGATGCAATGATTATGGATGGTGAGCCTTTTTTTTTGAAACGTTGTCATGTGCGCTCAGCGCATATTATAAATTTCCAAAGATAAAACGTCATACAGAAAATGTGGAGGACATACCCCCCATTCAAAACCAGATATAGAATTGGTCGCCCTAGCAATCTTATGAGCAACCCGATTTGCTGATCTCTTAATAAAAGCAGTGGAAATAAACTGATGCTCGTTAAGAAGAGCTTTACAATCCTCAATAATCATCGAAAAATAAGATGGAAAATTATGTATGGATGTCAAGAATTGAGTAATTATTTGACAATCCATTTCCACGCAAATAGGAACACAAAAAAGGCTTTTGATCCAGCTTAGGGCTTCCCGAAAACATAATGCTTCATCGATTTGAGGATCCCTCTATCCTGGTAAAATCATTAACTTGGCTGCACAGTTTAACCTTTTGCAGTCCCGGACCACTATTCGTAATCCGTAAAAATCAGAAGATAAAAGCGCCACGTCTATATTGCACTTAAAGTGATTCGGTTGTGGAGCTTGCCAATTGGGTGGATTTATGGATTGAAGCTTTGCTGATGTGCTATTTCTCCTGTGTTGAGCAGTATTCCATTCTAATAATGTTGTGGTGGCTCTTCAAAAAATTGAGGATGGGTCCTGAGTTTTCTACTGCTAGACAACTTCATTTCGATAAGTCCATAAGCTCCATAAAATCATGCAAGTCTCCTCCTTCTGTGTCGTCGTACCATCTAACATAATAGAAGCAAGCCACTGGTGTAGTATTATAGTATGTGATAAAAACCAGTGCACAGAGTAAAGACACCAAACAGAAATAGCAAAATCACAATGAAAAAATAGATGGTGTTCATTTTCTGATGCTCTGGCGCATATGGGGCAAGTGTCAAATATGTCAATGTGTCTTCTTTTTAAATTGACTCTACATGGAAGTGCATTTCGCAAAAGTCTCCAAACAAATAATTTGACTTTACCTGGAATATGTAGCTACCAAATCTTCTCCCATAGAAAGTCTTTTTCTCGGAAGTCGACATTCACGTCCTCCATACCCAGTCGATACCCTTCTTTAACTTTGTACTCACCTTGATTGTTAAAAATTCACATCCAATCATCCTGGCGTCTTAAAAAACTAAGCGGGATCTGTAGAATCAACTCTACATCTCGTTGATTAA
This sequence comes from Erythroxylum plowmanianum, assembly GCA_025531925.1. Taxonomy (NCBI): domain Eukaryota; kingdom Viridiplantae; phylum Streptophyta; class Magnoliopsida; order Malpighiales; family Erythroxylaceae; genus Erythroxylum; species Erythroxylum plowmanianum. The sequence goes on along the minus strand of JANVCQ010000008.1, from coordinate 14,989,379 downwards.
AAACGTGTCTGATTCTTTCTTCATTCCACCGGTGATCCCTAATGAGCTCAGCTACGTATTCGACTTGCTCATTATAATCTGACTCTATAAACGGATCCCCATCATCCATTAACCAAGGATCTCGCCAAATATGGATGTCTTGCCCATCACCAACCCTTCTTCGACAACCCTGGAGCAGAATTGATTTAGCCTGATGTATACTTCTCCAGATTTGGCTTGGGTTATTACCCAATTCTGCTAAAAATAAATCCATCGTAAGGAAGTATTTGGCTTTGAGAATGGTTGCTACAATCGAGTTCGGGTATTTAAGTAGCCTCCATCCTTACTTTGCCAAAAGAGCAAGATTAAATTGCCTTAAGTCTCGATAGCCCAAACCTCCATAAATTTTTGGTATGGCGAGCTTCTTCCATTGTAACCATCGTAGGCCTTTGTTGTCTCTTCTACCATTATGCCAGAAGAACCCGTTCATCAAGTTCTCCAACTCTTTATAAGTAGCCAGTGGTAGTAAAAACAAGTACATCAGATAGTTTGGCATAGCCTGTGCAATAGTCCTCAACAAAATATCTTTCCCAGCTTTGGATAGCACCTTAGCCTTCCATCCTTGTAACCTCTTTGTAAGCTTCTCTACCACATAATGAAAGACATGTCGTTTACTCCTTCCAATGACAGACGGCATACCCAAGTAATTAGTATGTCCTGCAATCTTCGTAATCCCCAATGTTTGGCATATCAAATCCTTCATTGTAGGGATAGTATTAGGAGTAAAAGATATACCTGATTTGAGAAGGTCAATTTATTGACCCGACGCATTCTCATATAGGCTCAAGATAGTTTTTAACTGAGTAGCCTCTTCCACTGTAGCTCTGGCAAAAAATATAGCATCATCTGCAAAAAATAGATGAGACACTGGAGTAGCGCCTCTTGCAACGACAGTCCCATGAATGTGGCCTTGTGATTGTGGTTTGTGTAAACTCGCAGATAATCCTTCCGCACAAATGGTGAACAAGTAAGGGGACAGCGGGTCTCCTTGTCGTAAGTGTAACACCCCACTCCCGAGTGACCCGAACCCGATATCGTTGATGATATCTGAGTCCGTGCCCCGCGAGGGTGGCGTACTACATCAGTCGGTCGGTTATAACGCAGTATACACATTTTTTTGTGAAACACACATTCCACGTTAGCGCGGCAAAAACAGTAAGTAACTGAAACCCATGTTCATAATAAACCATTTTCAGTTATTACAGTCATCCGAGAATAATTTACAATTAGTCAATGAGTAAAACAATCGAACCACAATGGGCTCAGTAGAAATACAAAGCATTGTATACAGTGATTGCGGAACACAATTTGATAAGACATTAATGCAGACACGAACTGATCCCGACCTCTATCCTTCACTT
>JANVCQ010000008.1:14975803-14987879 GCA_025531925.1 Erythroxylum plowmanianum | reverse complement strand
ATTCGGCACGAAAATCGGGAATGTCATGTATGCATGTACAGTCATTTCATGTGCACAATTGCTACTGTGTAGCAATCTTATTATGCATGATGCAATCCCAATCTATCCCATCCTATGCCAATTTTACCATTTTACCCTTCCAATAGGGGGTGGGATGTTACAGTAAGCCTCTTTTAGGTATCAAAGGCCCTTATTCTTTGTTGCCATGTGCAAAGTAATAAGATACCGATGTTACTATGTTCATCACCTTTGAAACCCATGCCTTATGAAATCCTAACTTTAGCATGATCAGCCACAAATACTCCCACTCTATTCTATCATATGCCTTGCTCATGTCAATTTGGATCTTCAAATTAATAAAGAAAGTTTAAAATTTATAACACAAGATGTAAAATAACCTTGATGAGCCTTGATCTCCTTTTGTTCTTGTTTCGATCTTCATTTCATCAAATACAAACTTCAAGTTCGCTTTATCAGACACTATATTCTTGAGTTTATGACTTCATTTTGTTCTAATATTACTTTACATCAAAATAATCAACACATTAGTAGAATTATGCTTTGTTATCATCAAAATATCAATTGGAACCTCCGTTGGTTCAATATAATTTTTATAGGTACTTTTAATACTTAAAGGTATAAGTTTTATGGCGATTATCAGCAGCTTAAGTGGTAAATGATGTGTTGTTTGTGATGAAAAAAATTAGAACATAAAATATATATCCTAATAGAAAAGATAATAATGGGATAGATATTATTTCTCAATGTTCAAGGTATAATGATGATTCTACTATAGTATGGTACATGCTAGCAAGTTATTTTAGTGAGTAAGAGATGAAAAAACTTCATAAAGAGATTTTATTAAAGGACAACAAACGTAAGAATATATAATTTTGTAAGTTTTATGTACTTGGTTAAAAGCTTAGGGTAACCTTCAGGGATATAATGTTTAAGGAGTGACATATGTTAAAGTAAATATATGGAAAGGATATGTTAGTGTCAATAGTGAATAGTATTGGTTCAAAGATGGTACAAGTGGTATTAAAATAACTTGGAATAGATGCTGAGTGGTTAAAAATTATAGTTTAAGAGAAAAAAACAATGTAAACAAGGAAGCATCATCATTTTATAGCTAATGATAGACTGAGATGGATCATCAGACAACCAAAAAGATATAGTTGGAGAGACTTGATTATTTCATGACGAAAAGATCACAAGTTCGAGAAACAAAAATAGCCTCTTTGTAAAATGCAAAGGAGAGGTTGGATATAATTGATGTCCCTTCTCCAACCCTCGCAAAGCAGGGAGCCTTATTCATTATGTGTTGTTATTGTTATTGTTGTTGTTGCTATTGTAGACTCGATCACTTATGCTCTTACTATTAGATATGAGGATATAACCATTTTTAGTGTACTAGAGAAAGTTATGAGAAAGGTACATAAATGGAGGTATGGTGAAGGATGTGAGGTTTTACAAGATAAAAAATTGATTATATTTGGTGAGATCTTATTAAAAAATGTTCACACTTTAAAGGATACACCTAATATGTTAATAAAGTCACAGCCTGCAGAAAGGTTTAAACATAGCTTAGACTTGGTGATTACTTACATAACTTGAAGCCCTTAAGAGTATGTATGAGAGACAGTGATTTTTGGTTAAATGTGTGAGAATTTAGGTTAAAGGGGAGAATTGTGAGATATGCCTTAAATTCTTTGTGAATAATAAAGTTTCAAAAGTTAGCTTGCATTAGACAGGGATATAAAACTAATGCTAATGTTATACTAGTCAAATAGATTTTTAATTCAAAAATAAACCAACGTCAATATTAAGTATATAATGGATTCATGATATGATTTTTTAGGATACACAAAAATAAAGTTTAGTACTAATAGGCATCTGTAGAAATAAAATTCCATTGACCTTAGACTTTTTTGAAGATAAAGTTTAACTATACTTAAACTTCTTACATGTAACTATAGGCTACAAATACCTTGATAAGGATTTTGTTAGGTAGAATTTTTAGGAAATGAAGAAGGATGTTGTTTATTCTCCTTGTATCATCTTTGTCACAATAATAAAATAAATCTTTCCTCTTGCTTGTAAACATAGGTCTGACCAAACTATGTAAATTGTTATTTTTATTTCATATATTTTCTTCCTATATTACTTCTGGTTACACAACATAATAAATATAGAAATGAGTTTGAAGAAGTATATTTGACTCAAACTTGTAATTAATTAAACAATAATTTAGTAAGTTTATTATAGTTTTCCTTACATAGATTGAATTAAGGTGATTTAAGAGACAACATAAAATTAAGAGAAAGTTATAAGAATAATTAAAGATATCAAAATCTAATTTATTCGTTGATATAATGACAATATTTCTTTTATTAGGTCAATTGAAGGGGTTAGTCAATCATACCTTTGCACTTAAAAACTTCTATTTAGTCCAGTTTGGTTGATTGGCCAAAAAACGACAAGTTGTGGCTCGAATTCAACTCTTAATCATTGTCATTTTTTTTTGCTCTTGTAATTTCTTTCCATGTTTAGATATCTCTCTTCTAGTTTTTTTTTAAGTTTAATAGCACGTCAAACCATAAAATTAATGACTTGATGAGTTCTCATTCTAATTCTTCACTTTTTCATAGATCTTTATGGTTAGATGAGTTTTCTTATCTTTAGAGTATTATTTATATTATGATTCTGAGTTCTTTATATCCTAGTTTGTCGTTATTGATGAGTGGTTAAGTTTTTAGTTATCTCATATTTTGTTTGTTACTTTTTAAATTTTTTTGGTGCATGTATAATTTTTTAGAAGAGATGATACAACTAAAAATGATTTTAATAATTCAAAAACATTTAAGATTTTATAAATTTTCTCTTTAATTATTCATTATTTTTCTTTTCTAAAATGTAGGATTATTTATATTTAGTATATTAAATAAGTTCTTTGATATTTTTATTTAATTTAATTATTAGTCTTATAATCATTGAAAATATGAAATTTTAAACTTAAGTTAATACTATTTAAGAATGTATATTTTATGCAATTAATTGAAAATGTTCCTTACCTTTTAGATTTAAATACAATTTGCTAGTCAAGTATAGTAAGACATAATTATTTAAGCAAATTAAATAATCTTATGTTTTTTCACTTTATTTGGAAAAATTTTGGTACTAAAACTAGTATTATTGTTGTCTCTTAATGTTGTCTATTTAAATAGAAAAATTCTTTTATAAAATTGACCGCTTTATTATCTTGTATTATAGGAGTAAAATTTTTTAAAATTTGATGGACATCAAAAATACTCAATAATTCATATCATAAGCAATGAATATGTTAGAAAATATGTTACTTGGAATGTACAACTGAGCTCAAGCAAATTATACTATACATTTTACTTATTTAATTAATATTCTAAAAAATTAATCTAATAATTTTAACAGTATAGTTTTATATAAATTATGATTACTTAACAATTAATTACTTTAAAAATTCACATGATTTGTACGTTCTCTTCAATTTAAAAATTATTTATATATTTTAAATAAGTAATAAATACAATTTTGCCATAAAATGCAAATAAATATAATATATTTATATAATTGACTACAATATATACATCCCTGACGTAATTACGTATAGTATGTGGCTATGCAAAATGTTTATGTCAATAGTTTTTAATGTTATAAATTTGAGTTAATATTATATATAATATAATCATCCATTTAACATATTAGTCAACGTTTGTATGAATTGTATTAATGTAGTATAGTGTGTTTAATTACATCATTGAATTTAATGATAGTTTAGATTTTAGAAAGTCTTCAAGGGAAGGTTGACTTATAAATCTCTTAAATTTTATTATACATATATAATTGGTTAATTATAAATGTATATTAATACAACTTAATATATAACATGTGACTATATAATTTAGTATATTTTTATGTATTAATATATTATTAAGTTATTTCAGCTTATCTATAAACTTTTGTATGACGTACATATAGTTATTGATATGATGTAATAATTTTTAGTATGCTTATCTTAGTTATCATCTTCCAAAGCTATGATTAAAAAAATTTCAAGACCCAACTTTTCCAATTAAGCCTTTTAAGTGTCCAATAAGTCTATAAATCATGTCTATGTCAGATATAAATTATAGGTTATAGTTATAATTAAATAAGGAAATCTAGTGTAGAATATAAAATACATGTTATAATTGTATAAGGAACTCCAATGCCAAATATAAATAAAGTGAAGCCTAAAAACAATTTTTATCTTCTAATCCAAGTATTGTATGTTGTTTGAGTTGCTATTGCTTATATGCAAGGGCCATTGGCTTGATCTTTTTATCATTCGGTAAGAAACATAAACAGATACAAGGAGACGGAGAGAAAAGTCATCCTTTTCAAAGATGAACCCAACTAGCAACGCTCCCTCTGGAAGTTGTTACAAAATAAACATGATGGAACATAATCATGTAGATCATGTTGGACAAGATCATTTGTATATGCACATGACAAACAAAAAATCACGTACTTGGATTCCCGTTATAGTTCCACTGGTTAAAGAACTATTCGTTACCATTTTACTGTAGAGATTTTTTGTTGATACTCTTTTATGTATTATATAGAAGAAGTCAAGCAACTTAAAACATACATTTCGATGTATGTCTACACGGTTTGTTTTTTAAATGGCCTCCATATAACTACCATCATATAACTACCTTTGGTAGTTATTTCAAGAGCATAATGACTATTATACCTTCATGGGTGTAATAATGACTCATATCTCACACTCACACATAATGGGTTTAATCCTAAAAATAAACTCTGCAATACTCATACTTGTTCAATAAGCAGTGTGACCAATATATGACGAGAGCACAGTGCCATATATCTGTTAGGAGTATATGATATCTCGATTAACAAATTGATCATAGGACATAAGTGTCCTTGAGTAGACATTGTATGCTATATCCTAGGTGATATCTCACATTTGCATTTTTCTTTGATCTCATTTAATTTCTTTAAGTCATGATTGTATTCAAGTTCTCTACTAAAGAAACGATGGCCATCTATGAGTACTTTTCATGCAAGTCAATGATCAAAAATAAATGATCTTCCTTTGTTATCAATTCTCTTTTGAATTAAATTTAATTTGCTTTCCTAGAATTATTCCATAGGATCGCATCTTGCATGATCTTTTGCCAATAACCTAAAGTAACAAACCTTAAATTCAATTCTTAAGGATGAAACAAGAGTCATAAGGGCATATGATGAGGTTCTTCTCAACCTCAAGGGTTTCACACAATGTAAGATGAGATCTTGCAACTTACATTAATCCATTTTTATGGTCAGTTGTACACACATGGTATGAGTCATTTGCTACAGTATTTACCCACTTCATTTAACTTGAACATCTTTTATTCAAGAAATATCGTATAGATGACAGTTCAGACATACTTAATGTTTAACTTTAGTTCACTTATCTACTCAAAAACTTATTCGGAACTCACATTTAACAACATAAGACAGATATATTGATTAATAAATCACTTTGAACTAATTTCCTTGCGGTATTTATGGTTTAAGTTTCTCGCTCTCAGTTATCACCTAGATAATAAACTTTAAATATGCCTCATCTCTAGTGAGCATAAACACTAGAGGTGATTTCCCGTGTGAGAGGGACAATCTATAATCTATCTCATATACTTTTGATTTATCCCAAAATATATTTATACACAAACACATATATTCATGAATCAAATGATACACAATGTATAATCTTCATCATACATTTTGTCCAAACATATGACATTAATCTGAGTGAATATACATAGAGAAATGTTTATCAGTACATTTCAACATCTCCATAGTCCTAGTGACTTTACATGCCCAATGTATACAACTCTAAAAGTTAGCTTTGTCATTGAGCCTGCTATCATATCTCATGTAGATATATATCTCATGTTCACTTCTTCTCGTGCAACTGTATCTTTCATATAATTATCCTTAGTATCCATATGGTTTGTCTTAAAATGAAATTTGGAGTTTTTAGTATAAGCGATTGCAACTTGACTACCACAGTTTATAGTCACTGGATTAATTTCACTTTTAGTGACCCCCAAATGCATGAAAAATTGATGAAGTCACACAGCATCTTGTACTATAGTTGAGACTATTATAAATTTAGCTTCCATTGTGGATAATGCAATGCAAGATTGTTTCTTACTTTTCCATGATATTGCTTCATGGTTTAGTACGAATACATATCCTGAGGTAGATTTTCTTTCATCTAACTCTCCTCCTTAGCCTGCATCTGTATACCCTTATATACATAGATCATTGCCTTGATAACATAATGCATAGTCCACAGTTCCCTTTAGATACCTCAATATTCTCTTTACTGCTTTCCAATTTGCTTGGCTTGGATTTGATTGATATCTACTCACCATCACCAACTACGTAACAAATATCTAGTCATGTACACATCATTGCGTACATAAGACTTCCAACTACACTAGAGTAGGGAACAATCTTCATTTGTTCCCTTTCTTGTGGCGTTGATGAGCAATATCTCTTACTAAGGCGTTCATTTTTAGCAATAGGATTATCAATTGGTTTCTAATCTTACATACGAAATTGTTCAAGAATTCTTTGAATGTACATCACTTGTGAAAGTGATAATAATCTCTTTGAACAATCTCTTGAAATCTTGACTTGCTTCACTCATGTCTTTCATTTCAAATTCAAATGATAACCAATCTTTGATTTGAATAAGAAATACATAGTCATTACAAGCAATTAATATATCATCCATTTATAAAGATAAAATCACAAATTTATCTTTGGATCTCTTAACATACACACATTTGAAAATCATACGAAAAGATTATGATATGAAAACGAATATACCATTATCTTGAAAACTGCTGCAGGCCATAAATTGATTTTAATAACCAACATACTTTATTTTCTTAACCTACCTTGATGAAACCTTCAGGTTATTCCATATAGATTTATTTATCTAATTCTCCATTAAGAAAAGCATCTTTTATATCTATTTGATGTAATTCAAGATCCATACTGGCTACTATAACTAGAATAAGATGGATTGAAGCAAACTTCACAATAGGTGAAAAAGTTTCCTCATAATCAATTCCCTCCTGTTGTGTATATCCTTTTGCTACAAGGCGTGCCTTATATCTTTTAAGACTGCCATTAGCTTTTTGCTTTATTTTGAGAACCCCGCTTGTTTCCAATCGCTTTACGCACGTTAGGGAGGTCAACCAAGTCCCATCCTTGATTGGAGCTTAAAGAAGCTATTTCTTCTATCATTGCTGTCATCCATGCTTCTTTAGCAGGACTAATAAGAGCCTCATTTACATTTCTTGGCTCTTCTTGCTCTTACGGAATAATCATATTAACTTTTCCTTCAATCTCAAAATGAAATCGGGGAATTATTCCTTGATTATTTCGTCTTAACCGAGGTTCATCATAAATAAATTGATGATTGATCTGACTACTCCCACTTGTATAAGTCATCATAGAGAACCTTTCTGTGGAATTGCTCCCTCTTAGTTGAAGTTCCTCATGTTGATTCTTCATAATAGAATCACTTTGATCAAGCGACTCATATAACAATAGGTCTTTACCTATTTCACCTTGCTTGGGAAAATCATTCTCGAAGAATGTTATATCTCGTGATTCAAATTCAATTACACCTCTATTAACTTGTTCACTAATGAACAAGTATCCCTTTGAGTGTTCTGAGTATCTAATAAAATTACTTTTCTCCCTCTTGGGCCTAATTTTCCATGTTTAAGAGAGAGATCATGAACATAGGCTGCACATCCCAAGGTCTGAGACTTGACGCATCAAATCTCCTACCAGTCCACAACTCATATAGTATGCTAGTAATTGATTTCGTGGGCACACGATTAAGTACACAGGTGGCTGTTAGCAACGCATCACCCCAAAAAGTGATTGGTAAATTTTCTTAGGCTATCATAGACCTAATCATTTCTAATAACGTCCTATTTCATCTTTCAATGACACCATTTTGTTGTGGGGTTCTAGAAATTGTTAATTGCCTTTCTATTCCTTTCTCATCATATAAAGCCTTGAACTTTTCTAACAAGTATTCTTATCCATGATCAGTTCATGATGCTTTTATTTTCTTATCTAATTGATTCTCAACCAAGTTCATGTATTTTATGAAACAATTGAATGATTCCGATTTATAAGAAATCAAATAGACATGACCATATCGAGTATAGTCATCTATGAATGTGATGAAATAAACTGCCTCACGTCTAGTCCTTACATTCATTGGACCACAGATGTCAGAACGAATTAATTGCAATGGATATAAAACTTGTGTTCCCTTTCTAGATGGCTTTCTTGCCATTTTATCAACTAAACAATGCTCACATGTAGGTAGATCTACTTGACTTAGATTACCTAAAATTCTTTAGCTAATCGATTAATTCAATTTTGACCAATATGACATAGTCTAGCATGCCACAAAGTTGCATCATTATTGGAATTACTATATATTATTTTCCTTTAACACATCCAGTATAATAAAACCATCACATAAAAAACCATGACCATAATTAATAGATCCGAGATACGAATCCATTCCACCACTGTGGAAATTTATATTAAAACCAAGTTTAACTAACATTAATATAGATAAAAGATTCTTATGAATATGTGGAGCAAATAATACTTCATGTAGGATGAGGTGTCGCCCTCCACACATATCCAATTTATATGTGACAATTCCTTGTAAAGCAACTTTGGAATTATCACCTACATAAAGCCATCGACTACTGTGTGGGAGTTTACGAAACTCAACGAACGCATCACGATCCTTCACTACATAGTTGGTTAGTCTTGAGTCTGCAATCTACAAAGGATGTGATTCAGTTAGAAAAATAGAATAAGAAACATTCATAGAACAAATGTTTGTACTTTAAAGCTATACCTTCTTGGGCTTAATACAATCTCGACCAAAGTGGCCCTTATTGCCATAATTATAACACTTTACATGTTTCATGTTCTTCTTTTTTAAGGGATATTTTCGCTTTCCATGTTGGTCCCATTTTACCTTCTTGGATTCCTGAGGAGAGTGGTTGAATTTTTTATTCTTCTTCCACTTATATCCAGCACGATGATTGTGTTTCTTGTTTATAGCTCCATGTGCGCTAGAACTAACTGCATATGCATTAGAATACATCTTTGAGGCTTCAAGATGCTCTTCCTCCAAGATAACATACCTCATAGCATCTTCCATTGTCTTGATGTTTTCATTATGAGTTAGGTGCATCTTCATATGCTCCCAACTCTGGGGTAGTGAACGAATCACAACTTGCACTTGTTTTTCATTAGACAGCTCATGAACAACATCACGTAACTCACTTACCACATTGGACATTTTTCTTAGATGCTTTTGCATTGTATCATATGAGCACTTTTTATAAGTATCAAAATTAATTATAAGTTACCTCACTTTGGTCTTTAAAGCACCTTCAAAACGAGCAGCCAATGCGGACTACATGTCCTTTGCAGTTTTGAATTTATAGAACTCATGCATGATATCATTATCCATGCTACTCAGCAACGTGATGCGAGATAAAGAGTTCTTCTTTTTTCATAATTCATATGCATCATAGTTCCTTCTATGTTGAGTTGTAGTGCCCTCATCCATAGTTAGGTTTAATGGTTTAAGAGCCTCTTACTCTTCCAGTACATATTGAATTTTCATACTCCAAATTTCATAATTGTCACCATTGAGTTTCTCACCCCTATTAAGTTTGGCAACAATATTTTTTGAAGTAGTAGCCATTTTGAAACATTAAGTTTCTATAATAAGAAAGAAATATATATGCACGGTAATGTCACATTAATCGTTCATAGAGTAAATAATTTGATCACAATTGCTTATGAAATTAGAAGTCCACAAATGTGTTCAATCATCATTCATACAATAATCAAATCCTAATTACTTTACTCTAGACGAATTCTTATATACAATTTAGGTAAACATATTATATAAATATTAAGACTTAGTTCTTATAAAACAACATATTGTATTAATTGTGATTCAACCTACAAACATCCTATAGGTAACGAACCCTACGTGAAAATGAGTTCACGAGTTTGCATGTCATAATTCGCGAAGCTCGATTTACAATAGCTCTTGCTATTTCCATTGGAAGACTTATAGGATATAAAGTCCTAATCAACTCCCTTTTAAGCATCTCTTTAATAAATGTTATCACTAACAAATTATAAGTCTTCTCGTTAGGCATATTATTTTAGAGCATTCGTAATAGTTCGCCTTGAGGTTGATGTAATGTTGCAAGCAAAGTCATGTACTTTACTTCAACATTTGTATAAGCTCAACAACCTCCAAAATATAACTCTTACATCATGTTATTAACTAAAATAACATGTTGTGTTAGACCGTCTCCCGGCAATAAATGCATGTTAACCAACTTTACATACATGTTGCTAATGCATCTCTTCTATGCCTCACATCGAATAAGCTTAGGTGTCCGCTTAATAATAGGCATTTTCCTAAAAAAACAAATTTTCAGAAATTAGAAGAGTGTATAAAATAACAAATTAACAAATTATTCTTTTTAACGCATAGCGAACTTATGCTCATATATGGAAATAATTTAATTTATTTTTTATTATATTTTTTAATTAACAATTTATTGAACTAATCAAATCATGCTTTTAATATCTAATCAATTAGAAACTTAATTCTAATCTAAATTATCATTGAACTAATCAATTATCTTGGTTTAATTAGAAACTAATTTCCAATAAATTTCCTTTTTAATTTCAACTAAACAAATTAGTTTTAATTTTAATTAGAACACATATGTCTAATTTTAATTCAACAAAAATAATACAATTAGAAAACTCATTTCTTATTTTGTTGATTTTAGAAACTTATTTCTAAGTTTATTTTAACTAAACAAATTAGTTTACTGGTATTAAGAAAAAAATAATTTCTAATATTTTATATTAATTAGAAACTAATTTAACTAATTTAATCAGTTTGTGTAAAATTAGAAAACATATTTCTAATTCTTTATTTTACATTTAATTTAAAACATATATCTAAAAAACAAAAACTATTTGTTAAGTCTTTTATCTATATATATATATATATATATATATATTATATATATATATATATGGACCACTGTAGTCACCTTTCTCAAGGCAACTTTTGAGAAAACAAGACATGTCCCGCTTTGTTGGTTAACCAATGCAACGCCTGAGACAAAAAACAAAACACAGGCCTCTCTGTAGAGAAGGAAGAAGAGTCTTCTTCCTCTTCTTCTTGCGTTTCGTTTTTTTCCTTTTTTTATAAACTTTTCTCTAGTTTCTGAAAATAAAAACATCGTCTAGAGAGAAGAAACGAAAACAACAACTTATTGAAGCCTATACATAAAAACATTCATAAAAAACAAAGAAAAAAACAAAAAAACTCTTTTTGTTTATTAACGTTGCGTTTGGTTGCTGTCTCCGATAACTGGAGACGGAACGGAACAAAAATTGGAGACAGTGAGGTGTTTAGTTATGGTGGACAGAATAGAGAAAACTGTCTCTGTCTCGAGGACAGAATGTGCTTGGTTGCAGGGGACAGAACGAAAAAATAGTGCAAATGACAAATTTACCCCTAGTCCTTAATATGATTATAAAACATATCTATCAATGATACTTTTATTATGAATGGATTGTAATAATAAATTTTAATAATAATAAATACAAATTATATAATAAAAATAATAATAACAATAATGAATAATAATAAATACAAATTGTAGTTGAAAGGTTCAAATTGGGGAGATCTTGAATATATATAGTGTTAGGAATGAAGATGAATCCTTTTGGGTATGAGATTCAATGATGATGGATGTTTTTCAATAGATTTGTAGTGGTTTTATGGCATTGGAGAGGGGTTTGAGGTAAGGAAATGTTAGAAGGGGGTTAGGAACCTTTGAAGGGGGCTTGAGGGCTGAAAAATTCGTGTTAC
>JANVCQ010000008.1:14954308-14971353 GCA_025531925.1 Erythroxylum plowmanianum | reverse complement strand
ACAGCTACGGGAAAAATGTTGATTTTGGAATTGTTAGAGGCCGAATTTCGTTTTGTGGTCTTCATGAGAGTTGTAGGTCTAAATTGTTAGAGGCCGAATTTCGTTTTGTGGTCTTCATGAGAGTTGTAGGTCTAGATGTCTAAGGTGGAACAAAACCCTGAGGTCTTGGGTTCGAGTGCCAGAAACTCACCTAAGGCCAGAGGGGACAATACCGAGTCGCGTGTGGATAACAACCCACGGACATAAGGTTGTGATGACGGCGTGGTGTCAGCAACCCCCGGGTCCAACAAGCAGTGTACATAACTTTTTCTTCTTTTAATCTTATTATTGATTTATCAAAAAAGAAGAAAGGAGAAAATAGGGGGTGGCGAGAAGAATGAAATTTTTGTTTTTTTCTAAAAATATAAAAGATAAAAATGAAAAATACATAAATGAAAAAGTTAAATTAAATTCCTAACTTAAATGAAATAAACCTAATAAAAATAAAAATAAAAACTGCTGAAAAATAAAAAGCATAAACAAGCTTGAAAATTTTACAGGCTTCCTTGAATGTGCTTCTTTAACATCTTTAGCTGGACATGTTTCTTTACTTACCTGATTAGAAATAGGTTGGGGATATCAACTTTATTTCTTCCACTCGCTCAACCGAGAAGTTCTCATAATATGGCTTCAGGTAGTATCTGTTAACTTTAAATGCCTTAGATGTATCTAAACTTTGAATTTTTATTGCACAATGAGAAAAAATGTTAGTAACAATAAATGATCCAAGCCAACGAGATCGTAATTTTCTTGGAAATAACTTAAGCTTCGAATGATAAAGAACTTTTTGTCTGATTGAAAATTGTTTCCTAGAAATCATTTTCTCATGAAAAGCTTTAGTTTTTTCTTATAGATTTTTGCATTTTCATACGCTTCATTACGAATCTCATCTAACTTTTGCAATTGCAACTTCCTATTGTTACCAACTTCTTCTTGATCCATATTCAACTATTTCACAGCCCAATAAGCTCCATGTTCTATTTCCACAGGTAAATGACAAGGCTTACCGAAAACTAACCTGCAGGGTGACATGTCTATCAGAGTTTTGTAGGCAATTCAGTATGCCCACAAGTCATCGTACAATTGTAAACTCCAATCTTTTCTATTCAGATTCATCACTTTCTCCGTTATGGATTTGATCTCCTTGTTTGTCCACTTGTTTATGGATGATATGCCGTGGAAACTCGATGGGTGATACCAAATCTCTTCATCAAAGCCTCAAAAATCTTGTTACAAAAATGGGTTCCTCGATCACTAATGATAGTGTGAGGCATACCAAACCTGACAAAAAGGTTAGATTTAACAAAATCTATAACATTTTTAGCATCATTAGATAAAGTAGCCTTAGGTTCAACCCATTTCGAAACATAATCCATAGCTAACAAAATGTAATTCTTGCCAAAGGAAGAAGGACAAGGACCCATAAAGTCTATTCCCCAAGCATAAAAATTCTCACATACCAGGATGTTCGTGAGTGACATTTGATTTCTCAATCCCAAGTTACCTATTCTTTGACAATGATCGTAAGATTTGCAAAACATGTAAGAGTCATAAAATAACTTAGGCCAAAACAGTCCACATTATAAAATTTTTCGAGCAATTCTTTTGGGACCAAAGTGTCCCCCACACACAGATGAATGACAAAAATGTAAAATAAAAGGAATTTCATCATCTATGACACATCTCCCAACAATCTGATCACAACAAAATTTCTAGAGGTAAGGCTCATCTCAACCGTAGTATTTAGCCTCTCACTTAATTTTATCTCTTTCAACTCTAGATAAATCACTAGGTAAAGACTTAGTCACTAAAATGTTTACTATGTCCGCATACCATGGAATTACCTGTTGAATTCCGAAGAGACTTTTGTTCAGAAATTTGTCATGAAGAACATCAAATGCAGTGCTCGGAGTGATCTTGTTTAGGTGATCGGCCACCAAATTTTCAGATCCTTTCTTGTCGCAGA
This sequence comes from Erythroxylum plowmanianum, assembly GCA_025531925.1. Classification (NCBI taxonomy): domain Eukaryota; kingdom Viridiplantae; phylum Streptophyta; class Magnoliopsida; order Malpighiales; family Erythroxylaceae; genus Erythroxylum; species Erythroxylum plowmanianum. Next base: position 14,969,348 of record JANVCQ010000008.1, on the reverse strand, counting down.
TTTCCAAATCGAATTCTTAAAGTAGTAAAATCCATCAAATCAATCTCAGCTTGGCTTCTTTTCAGAGCTAATCTGAATAGATGATCACCTTCGTCTCCAACAGGTCTGACCAAAACTTCTCCAATCTAAATACTATCGCTAAAAACTCCTTTGTTGTAGAATAATTTTTCTGGGTATCATTAAGTATCATGGACGCATAATAAATAACATGAGGTATCTTGTCCACTTGTTAGCCCAACACGACACCAACTGCGTAATCCAAAGCATCATACATCAGCTTGAAGGGTATGTCCCATTTTGGTGACTGAATAATCGGAGTCGTAGTGAGTCATTCCTTGAGTTTATCAAATGCACTTTTGCATGGCTTGTCAAAATCAAATTTCACATCTTTTTGGAGCAATCTACACATGGGTTGTGCAATTTTAGAGAAGTCCTTGATAAATTGCCAATAAAATCATATGTGACCAAGAAAAGAACGAACTTCTCATATAGTCATGGGGTAAGATAAAGTTCGAATAACATCTATCTTAGCCCTATTGACTTCAATTCCCTTAGCAGAGATATTATGCCCCAAAATTATGCCTTGATCAACTATGAAATGACACTTATCATAATTTGAAACCAAATTAGTTTCAATACAACGTTGTAGCACTTTTTCAAGGTTAACAATGCATGTTTCAAAAGATTCTCCATAAACTGTGAAATCATCCATAAAAGTTCCATGCAATTTTTCACAAGATTAGAGAAAATACTTACCATAACTATTGAAATGCCGTGGGTATGTTACACAATCCAAATGGCATTCTTGGGTAAGCAAAGGTGCCGAATGGAGATGAGAAGGCTGTTTTTTCTTGATCCTTGGGTGCTACCAAAATCTAGTGGTATCCTGAATAGCCATCTAAACAATAATAGTGAGATTTACCTGTAAGTCTTTCAAGCATTTGATCAATAAATGGAAGCGAAAAATGATCTTTTCTAGTAACTGAATTAAGCTTCCTATAATCTATGCATACTCTCCAACCATTTTGAACACGAGTTGGTATTAACTCACTGTCACTATTTTCAATCATAGTTATACCAGTTTTCTTCAGAACTACCTAGACCGGATTTACCCAATTGTTATCTGAAATTGGATAAATAATGTCAGCGTCAAGAAGCCTCAAAATTTCTTTCTTCACCGCTTCCATCATGGGTGGATTTAGAAAACATTGGGGTTGCCTCACTTCCTTCACTTCATCGTCCATCAAATTTTGGTGCATGCAAATGGTGGGACTAATACCTTTCAAATCAGCCAATATCCAACCAAAAGCTTCTTTATTCTCCTTTAACATGTTAATCAGCTTGCTTTCTTACAAAACCATAAGTTGATTAGAAATAATAAGAGGCAATGTATCTTGCTCACCTAAAAAGATGTACTTTAAATGACTACATAAGCTCTTCAATTCCAACATTGGTGGCTGGACCAATGACGACAACAATCTGACGTTGCTTCTAGATATGTTCATGCACGGCTATTGCTTGGGTGATGGTTCGGTCTCTTTCTTTTGGTGGGATAACATTTCCATTTTGTTATTAAGCAATACCGAATCCTTGCTTTCATTCCACTATGATGCTTATTCTATTTCAAAGGTTATTTCAAGTTCATCTTTGTCCTTCAAAACTGAATTTTCTTGTACCCATATGTCAATAAAATCCACAGAAACAATAGGTTCATTATCATCCAAGATTTTCATGATATTTTATATATTGAACTTAATTAATTCACCATCAAATTCTATAGTTAACGTTTCGTCATGAGCATCTATTTTCATTTCTGGTGGTTTTCAAGAATGGCCTTCCAAATAAAATCAGAGTGGAAGACGATGTATCATTGGTGCCCATCTGCAAAATATAAAAATCAACCGAAAAAAGAATATTCCATACTTGAATTAAAATTTCTTTTAACACACCCTTCGGATAAACATTTGAGTGATCTGCTAATTGAATCACTACATTAGTTTCTTTAAGTGGTCCAACATTTAAAGATTTATTAACATCACATGGCATGACATTTATGGATACAACTAAATCTAACATAGCTCTTTCAATCCGAAAATCACCAATTTGACATGGGATAGTAAACATACCTGGGTTTTGACATTTAGGTGGAAGCTTTTTCTTTTGCAAGATCGTTGAAACGTTCTCCACCAATTGCACTTTCTCATTAAATTTTAATTTCCTCTTCGAAGTGCAAAACTCCTTAAGGAATTTTGCATACTGTGGAATCTGTTTAATTGCATCAAGGAGAGGAATATTTAACTGAATTTTTTGAAAAGTCTCCCAAATTTCCTTCTTTTGCTCTTCCTTCGTTGCTTTGGCAAATCGACTTAGAAAAGGGGGCGGAATTACCATATTCTACCATGTAGTTTGCGTCATTTCTAGTTGTGAAGGTTCCTTTTGCGTGATTTTTTCTTCTACCTCTCTTCTAGAATTTTTCGGAAGTGGTTCCTACAATTCCTTACCATTTCGCAATGTGATAGCCTTTGTACTTTGTTTAAGATTGATCTCCAGTTTTACTAGAAAATTTCAAGAAGTTCACGCTTCCAATCAATTTATGGCAGTTGCTATTTGGCTTATTTGATTTTCAATATTTCTTTGTTGATTTTCCATATTTCGGATACTTGCTTTAGTTCTCTGTTAAAACGTCAAAGTATTAGTGGCCAAAGATTGCACTATATCTTCTAAGGAAGTCTTACCTTCGAAATTGGATGTTGTATTTTGATTTTGTCGAGGCACATACAGTTATCTATACTGTTGCAAATTCGTAGTCATTTGCTGCCCTTGAGGATTCTCATACCGCAAAATCGGGTGATCGCGCCACCCCGAATTGTAGGTGTTGAAAAATGGGTCATACTTCCTTTGACTCGTTCTAACAAAACCTCCCACAGCATTCACCTATTATGTATTTTCCTCCTGCAAAATTGGACATGCATCAGTAGGGTGTCCTAACATCAAACATATTCCACATATCTTTTATAGCGCTCCCTTATCCTAGGGTACATACCGAGATGTCCTGAGAACATTCCAATACATAACCTCTGATAATGACACGCTATGTTCAATCACAACATTCTCTTAACATGGCATCATCTATCTTTATTTTCTTATAAAATATCATCAAGAAAGTCACAATATTTTAAAACCAAAATTTCCTTATTTCATTTCATAAAATCGAATATTTACAATGTATCTTTCAACGTCTATAATGATACAACGTATAGGCTAATACAAAAATGTACTACATGAAAGAGGAAAATACACAAAATCTATCTAATCTATATATATCTAGCTGACCGACCTTTGAGCCATTTCTTCTTGTATCTAAAAGTAAAAATGTCCCTCAGTAGCTAAAGTTGTCCCTCGGTCCTGAAAAATCAACGTTGTAATTTTGATGGGTTTTGAGAACTCAATGAGGTAACCATCATCGATGGTTCATTCAATTCATACATCACATTAATACACATAACATATTATTCACATCTTTTTGCATATTCATAAAATGTGACATTTCACTTTCAGAGCAATCATCATAAACCTTTCATTCATATACAATACGCATATCAAGTATAAATTCAATGCACATGAAACTCACTTTAATTTATTATTGCCGTTGTGACTGATTGCCTTTTTACTAGCTCATATCCCTTAATGGATACCAAGTTGTATCAAATTATGTCCCATATCCCTTAATAGATACCGGGTACATTTATAATCAAGCTTGAGGCTTCTTTATCTTGGTGACTCCGGTCACATTCACATTCAAAGAGCACTTCAATAACTCATTCATACACCAGAGTCATCGAACCTTCATTGTCTGGAATCAACAAAATCAATTCACATTCATTTAATAATTCAAACATAATTCAAAGCAAACAAGCAATTGGGTGAGACCGTCTAGGATACTCACAAGTCACTCCCAAAGTTAATGCCTAGAATTTTTGGCAACGCCTGGAGGTTGATGTTCCAATTGCTCCTCTATAACAAGCAATATAAACACATCAAAATTCGGCACAATTATAAGTGTTTAAAAATGCACATGTAAGTATATAAAATATGCACAATGTATGTTCATGGAAATCATGGGTATCTATCTATTATTCTCATCATGTAAACATTCTTATTACCAACTCACATAAGTACCATGTATACTTATGGTCTATACCTTAATAAAAATCATTATAATCCTAATTTATAACTCATTTGATCAAAATCTAGTTTTTTCCTGAAACACATCTTCAGGTCTACAGTGCATGATCAATTGTACAATGAAAATGAAGTAAGTTAGGAATTCTTTTTCATTGAGAATTATCCTTCTGTCTCTTAAGTTTCTAATGACACCAAAATCATTCAATTTGGTTTAGTATTGTGAAAGTTATACTCCAAATATTTTTGGACTGCTTTTATTCTAAGAAAATGCCTTATACTCAACTTCCACCGAGAAATTTAAATTTTTGGGGACGGAATTGGAGTTTTATTTCTTCATAAAATTTGTATCCCTATGCCTCTATTTTACTCCAAATCAAAAATAATTCTATTTTGATAACTATAGAACAAGATATGCCCAAAATATCGAAATATGTTCAGTGCAGAGAAAAGTTCGTCGCGGCGAAACCAGAAGTTCACAGCGGCAAACTCCTCCTGAAAGGAATTCTCGCAAAAATTTCACAAGTTCGCTGCGGCAAAACCTATAGTTAGCCACGGTGAACTTTGCCCGAGAGGAATCTTAGCTAAATCCTTCAAGTTCGCTACGGCGAAGCAAGGAGTTTGCCGCAGCAAACTTTCACAAAAGTATACCCAGTTTTTCAAGTTCATGATAGATTTTGAGACTCTTAGAGATAGAATTTAAATTCAATGTCTTCATAAAAAATATATGTATATGTCTCTAGTTTAATCCAAATTAAGAATCATATCATTTGGATAACTAGAGAAAAAGTTATGGCTAAACATACTTAGTGAATATTTTTCAGTCAATTCCAACATTCCAGATTTTACACCTAACATAACTTTTACAAAGATTACCATTTTCTACTTCATTTACCCCTCATTTTCAATTCCATTTCATCTCAATATCATTTACCAACAAAACTTGATCTAAATTTGATCATTAACCAAAAAATAGGACATGTTCATGTACCTATTCATCAACAATCAAATACATCTCATCATTCATAAATTCCTATTCTTTTTCCATAACATATCTCTTTCCTAAGTTCATTATTTCAAGTTGTTAGCCACTTCATGTACACTTCAAGTTTAGCTCAACATCATCTATACATAAATCAAAATTCCATGCTTGATCATAAATATCCAAAATAGAACACAAACAAGTCATAAACTCATTTGTATACTCATCATCTTCCAATTCTCATTAAAACATCCTTTTTAAAACCAATCTATCTTAAAAACATGTGTAGCATAACTCATAGTTTCCTACTCATCATATACAACATCAATCATCCATAAAACAACTCCTAACCTATTATTTAGCATTTATATGAATCAAAACATCAATATATATGTATATATTCATTACTTCACTAACGTTCTAGCATATACAAAACTCCTTATCAGATCATTCAACCTCTAAAACATCTTTATAAATCATTACTCATCAATCATATATATAAGCAATAAATTTACATACTCTTCATCATCCACGACACATACATACACCAGACACCATTTCATGTCATTAAGCTCTAAATATCATCATGAATGCCTCATTTAACCAAACCCATGATATTTAACATGCTACTTACTTGATTTAACTTCTAATCCTTCACACTCTTCAAGAATATCAAAAATCCCTAACTTCACCAAAAACCCGCGATCATCATCTTCTAAGAGTGGTAGGGATGGGTTTTTGGTGAGAATGAAAGAGAGAGCAAGCTGAAGGAGTAGTAAATGGAAGATGAGAGGTTCAACGTGGGTGTAGATTTGAAAAATAAAAATCAAGAAGAAGAAGAGAAGAGAAGCCACGAAGGAGAGAAGAAGAGAACCAAAAACAAAACACCTAGGTTCTTTTAAATAAGAAGCATCACCAGATACAAACAAGAGGGTCTTTAAAATTAAGAGTAGTGGGCTTTAATACATGGCTTGGTAAGTGACACTTGTCACTTGCCACATATCCAATTTTTTTATAACTTGAAACTAGTTTTTCTTATTAACTAGTCCAATCAAAACCAATTCCTACTCCAATTGTCTCCCAATTTTCAATGACACTTGTCAATAAATTCCAAAGTCTTTTATCAAAATTTCCATCACTATTGGACAGTAAATTCTACTACCATTTATTGATAGTTTTGCCATTCGACAATTTTCCTAGTCCAAAATACCTAACAATTTCCAAAAATTTCTCTAAAAATTTCAAAAATTCTAAATAAGCAAATACACTCTCCAAATCAATTTTCAACACATAAAAACCACAATTCTTAATAGAAATCACATTTAGAAATAATTATATCTTGTATGTTCATGAATGCATGTACAATCATTTTCATGTGCAAAAATTCACTATTCACATGTATGTGTATGTCATATTATGCTTGAACATGAAATGTATTTTCTAATCTCTCAATCATCTCTCATATATTATATTCTAGCCTCAACATAGGTAATGGGATGTTACACCTTTGCTTCTTCTTTCTTTGTAATATCGCAATTTGTCGCACCAAAGAAATATGGTCATCCAATCTTTTCTCCTGCGTGTTTATATTCACTTTATTCATGGCTTTTGTTCCATGCCTAGTACAGATTCCGAATTGTTGCGTATTAGAGGCTATGTTCACTATCAAATCCCTTGCGAATTGGTGTTTTGTTAACTAAGGCACCACCACTTGCACCGTCAATCATACTCTTATCTGAAAGCAAAAGACCTTCGTAAAAATATTGAATCAATAGCTGCTCGATTATTTGGTCGTATGGACAACTAGTGCAAAACTTCTTAAATCTTTCCCATTATTTGTAGAGGGTTTCTCCTGTATGTTGTCGAATTTCATAAATTTCCTTTTGAATGTTGGCTGTTATCGGTGCTGGAAAATATTTCTCAAAGAAAAGCCTCTTCATTTCAGCCTATGTTTGCACGTTTTCTCTGACTGAATAGTATAACCAATCTTGAGCATCATCCTTGAGGGAAAATGGGAAGGCTCTTAGCTTAATCTGCTCTTCCGTCACATTCGTTGGCTTCATTCCCATGCAAACCACGTCAAATTTCTTCAAGTGTTTGTATGGATCTTCTCCTAGTAAATCCCTGAAAATAGGTAATAAATGAATCAGCCCAGATTTTAACTCAAAAGTATTGTTATCACCTAAATTCGAAAAGTTGATGTAGTAGGGCTATTGAGCATCCGTGGGTGTGGCTAGTTCGCTACCATCCGTTCCATCTTTTGTGTTTGTTGCTGCTATTTCGTCTATTTCCATAGTCTTTTCGCTGTCTTCTCGATCTCCGAATCAAATAACAATTGCATTGTTTTGTCTACTCGTGTAACATACATATACCATTGAGAAATTCCCCGACAACGGCCCCAAAATTTGGTACTGCTATCACCCACAACTAAATTTAAAAAGAAACCAACTTCTGTTAATTCAAATTAATGTAGTAGTGGAAAATGGGTATCGTTACTACGAGGAATTTTAATAGTAATGATTGTACGATTCAAAACTAAAATAAAGTAACAAAAGAGGGGTGGTTTTCAATTCACGACAATTTAAGGAAAGAGATGAAAAAAATTGAAAATCAATAAAAGTAATTGGATCTGAAAATTTTATAGAAAAACCTTGCTTTCGAGTCACCAATGTTATCACACTAAAATGGATCTTTGATATAAAATTCAGTTCATCAATAAACATTCACTGGGGGTTAATTTCTTTTAAGTGTAAATGAATAGAAATATGCCTTCTATGCATTCTTATTAATCAACATCCTAGATATGATTGTAGATTCAATTGAATAATAGCTTAAAGAACTAAGAAACCAATGAACAAGATAACACATGTACGACATATATTTAATCAAGATGAGTATCTTCTTAGAATTCCCTAATGTGAAGAAGGTAATCTAATTGCTACTTATGATTAACAAAACTGAACGTCATATTTCATTAATCTGGCTATTAAATGAATCAATTCCTAGTTGCACACCTAGAAATCAATCAATTCAATTAGAAAAGTAGTTCGGAAGACACTTAATGTACAACAACAAAACAAACTTTATTGAAACATCTCACACATAACAAATGATAACATGGTTCCCCTCAACCAATAAAAGGGGTTTAGCTACTCATAACGAAAGTAAAAATCAAAGAGACAACAAAACATATAGTCTCCATCCCTGTTCTTTTCCTAAAGAATACGAAAATCCTTAGAAGAAAAGTACAGAATCGTAAACTGAACTGAACTGAAAGAAAAATACTACCGAAAATTTTAAAACTATGCTAACTTAAGGGATAACATAAACAGTAACATGTTTTGTTCTTTTATGCCTTCTCGATCACTTCTTTCTCCATCATTTTTTGCAGATCACACCTCCCACATATTCAGGTTGCAAATCTTCAGCAATCTGATCTTCCAAGATTATGAAAATCTCAAACGAATCAGATTTGAATTTGAAAACAGATTTGTAGCTATTTTCCATCCTTGCACGTGCCCACGCTTAGTCACTGAATTTGTTGCCAAACTAGAATTTTTTAGGTTTTCTTTTTTCCTTTCCATTTTTTTGATTCAATTTCATCTTTTCAGTGTTGAAAATCATTTAAGAACATTTAAGAGACAAATCCATCAATTTTGAATAAAATTTTCAACACATGAGAGAGATTTATATACCAAATGAATGTAAAATGACAACTAACCAACTAGAGGAGGATGGACTAAAGATATATTTAGATCTTATAAAGAAATCCATTTTTCAAAGAATATTAGCTTCCTTGGTTATGAATCGACTAAACCAGCAAACTTATATGCCTCTACCTGGGCACAACTGTCCGAATCTCCTACCCTCAGTGAATAGAAGTCAATAAACTTAAATAAATATAATCAATACTCAATGATTACCCTCTCTAGGACACTTGGCTCTAATACCAATAGGGGGAAGCATGAGGATCAACTAAGCAAAAACAAGTAGAAAGCTTTGATGGGCTCTAAGGATAAACCTTAAGTTTTTAAAAGATCTGACCTAAATCACAATCCTAATGGGGGGAAGCTCAAGGATCAACTAAAAGGGAATAAGTAGAAAGCTTAAATAGGCTCTAAAGATAATTAAGGATAAACGCTAAGTTTTAAAAGTATCTCATATAATTCACAATCTAATACGGGAAGCGCAAGTATCAACTAAGAGGGAACAAGTAAAAACCTTTGATGGGCTCTAAGGATAATTAAGGATAAACCTTAAGTTTTCAAAGGATCTCACCTAAATCAAAATTAAAGGCTCATTTAAAGGAAAAGTACAAGGCTCACTTTTGTAAAGAGGTCTCAAAGCTCAAATTAGGTAAATTATAAGTACATCCTTAAAGTCTACTTAAGATCTCTAATTTGGCTTTTTATCTTTTTATAACCTTTTTAATAACTCTTTTGAAGACCTTATTGGTTCTAATCTCATTCCTAAGTTAGTTTACTAATAAAAAGTCATTGTTATAGACCTCTTCTAGGAGTTCTAAATGTTGCTCTTCTAACCTAAAAAGGTCTCCATTTAACCTTTTTATGAGTTGCTTTGTCAAATATTGAGTTCAGAAAAAGGAGGGTTTGTTGTCTATAGTTGTTCATCAAAAAGACATTAAACTAGGCTTGATGGTATTCGTAATAGGTATAAACTAGGCAATAAGGAAAATTTATTATAAATTAGGCTTCAAATTTGTTAGGCTTCGACAACTCAAGTCCCCACTCTATAAGGTATATCACCTTTTTGGTTTTACACGTGGAAAATGTAGGAACTATTTTGTCAAGTTTAACATAATGATGCTTGATTTTTACACATTTAGATTCTTCAAAGATATGCATATAGTAATCTTAGGTTTTGGATTTCCCCTTACATTATGAGCCATGATAGTATCTCAACAAAATCAATAAGAAGAAATTGTGTTTTCCTTTCATAGAAAAGTCTAAAACTAGGAACATCAACCTAATCAAAGCATGTTCCATTTATGAAACTCAACAACATCACTAATGCGAAAAAAAAACAATTGACATATTTAAAGAATAATGTTATAACAGAAAGAATAGAAACTAGTTACAATGTGAGCAAAAAAAACAAAATTAGAAATTTACACAAAATCATCAAAAGTGAAATACGTTTTGATTTGCCAAAAACATTTTTGAATAGAACACAACAAATTGTGGATTCACCTTATGAAAGGATATGGATGAAAAGCAAATCCTACAAAAGCTATGTAACACTCCACTCCCTTCCAACACACGTACGTGGTCTCTACGATCAAACGTACATATGCCCGTGGTGTGTTAACTATCTCACCTTCACTTTACTACATGGCATCATAAGTAAAATTAGAAATAACACATTATCTAAAGTCCCGAAATTTCCTCTTTTCATTTCATAAATCATAATTTACAATGTAGCATTAGATCCATCATTCGTATGTATATATTGTCAGCCTATCAAAGCTCACAGTTCAGTCTATAAAGTATGCTACATAAGTGAGGAAATAAAATAAAAACTAAAAATTAATCTTCAGTCCCTAGTTGACTGACCTTCGAGCTATAACTTGTACCAAAATCCAGTCTTAGCAGCTAAGTCATCGCTCTCTCGAACTAGAAATTGTCAACGTTGCAATTTTGGTTAGTTTTGCGAATTCAATAGAGTAACCATCCTCGATGATTCACTCTTGTTATACAACACAACAGTTCATATTGTTATGTAATTCACATCAACTTGGTCACATCAAGTAATATTATGAATCACTTGTACACAAATCTCTTAATTCAAACACAAGTTCATACCATTCATTATCACATATTCATACAAGGGAAGTCATCATAACAATGCAATTATTCAATTTATTCATAACATATTTGAATGCAATGTTTATGAGACTTAATTTATTTATTACATTGTTGTCACTATGTGTCTTTTTCATTGTCCTATATCTGCTGTGGATACGGGGCTCTTTCATGCTGTCCCTTATCTGTTGAGGATATAGGGCTCTTTAAACACATTGAGCCTTAGGCTCTTTCCACAATTGTCTAAGCTTTAAGGTCTTTATCACTGGCAACGTCAGTCGCAACTGCCCTTATATTTCATGCATTGGAATGAAATGCATTCCTCAAATTTGATCAATTATGCACATTCTGTCACATTCATATTCTTTTTCATTCACTTTTTTCATCAGAATTTTAGTTTGGCATTCAATATTCAAGTTGAGAAACAAATAGTCAATCACATTCACATTCAAGTAACACTTCCAATGTTTTATGCATACATCAAACTCCTCAAATATTTCATATCTAGAATTCAGTACACAAACGTCACATATAACAATTCAATGCAGTATCAAATAGAACAAATCAAGGAGAGACCATCTTAGGTTACTCATAATTGCTCCTTTTAACTTATTACCTTGAAGTTCCGACAATGTCTGGAAGCGATCGCTTAACGTGCTCTTCTATATGCAATCACATACATTTTCATATTACTGTATTGCTCATTTAACTGAATACATACATTTATAAATGTATCATGTGTGATGCATGTTCAATAACAAATTCTTAGGTATATTTCTTTGTTAAACTGATACAAATATCAATTTTACTCTAAAGTTTCTAAAATTCAAACACTTGTTAACCATTCCAGCTTTGTTCTCAAAATAAACTTTCGGGTCTACTTTGCATGATGATTATGACAAGGGAAATGGAGTATTTATGTAACACTTTCTTTTAGACCATTGTACCTTAATGTCTTAAGTTTCTAATGACACCAAGATTATACAATTTGATTCATTATTCTATGATGTATGCTTAAAATACTACAGACTGAGTACATTTGAAATTTTGGCTAGTGCATGATCATACACTCAAAGTTGTACAACTCATTTCTCTCAATTCCAATATCCAAAAATTACAAAATTTAAGTCAATTGAAACATAAGAGAATAAACTACAACTTTTGTGAAGAAACTTTGTCTGATTTATCCTACATCAATATAGTTTATTCGACAACAATAAGATATGTTTTCAGTCAGGGTAGTGTTATAGCGTAGGTCAATACTCAATCTCAAGATAAATTTTAAGACCCTTAAGGACAAAATTCATATTCGAATTCTTCTTAAAAATTATAGCCAAATGTCTCTAGTTCAATGTAAATCAAGAAGCATCTCATTTAAAGATCTACTATATCAAAATACCAATGCATGTTCAGTGAAAGTTCTCCAGTTTATAACATTCCAACACATTTCCTCATTTTCATCCTAAATCCATTAATCAAATCTTTCCCAAATGGATTCAACTGGCTCTAAATTTTCATGTAGAGGAAGAAAAATATATTAGGAATCTATTTTTTAAGTTTCAAGTCATTTGGAGGTCAGATGAAAAAGTTATAACCAAAAGACTCAAAGTTATTCAATTTCAGGAAAACTTCGGGTGCATAATCGTGCACTCCATTCTTTTCAAGATTTTACAGCACTTCTTCTCTTCTTGTTCCTCTCTTCTACTACTTAATCCACAATCTCTCTACACCATTTCTAACATACATTCTCTACATTTCTACTCCCATTCCAAGTCAACTTACCCTAAAAACAACTTAAAATTCAAAGTTCAACATAAACATCAAAAACAAAACTCAAATATGAACTGCTCACCATTGTCTGCACTTGTTTCATTTCCTGCACTTTTCATTTTTTCTAACCTTCTATATTTTTTTGTATTCTTCAAATTCAACAACACTTTCATTTCATCATAAACTTTTAATCTTAGTGCTTTTCCCATAACTCTAAACTCGTTTGGTTCATTTCTAAACACTCGAACACATTCACGAATAGCCACAGTAAAAAAAAAAGACATAACACTGTGTAAACAACTTCTATTTTAAGCAATTCTGTATTTCATAACTTCTCCGTTTAACTCAAATTTGCATAATTCTAGATACACTTTCTGCCGTTTTCCTAAATTCTCAAATTCTTCATCTAATTCATTCACTGAAACTACACTTCTTAAACCTCTCATGCATATATTTATTTACACAGTAAAATATCATTAAAAATCACTTACTTGATTCAGCTATCCTTCCCAGAATGAAAATTCAATATTCGATGATGGACAAGGAAAAACAGTTTTGGTATAGAGTTTTTAGTGAAGCAATGAGAGAAAGACCAGTAGAAATTTTTTGCTCAACACCTAACAACGTAAGTTACTATCACGTTGACACATGTCATCCATGAATATGGGCCATTTTTTAAACATTTAAAGCTTCCATATGTCACAATATAATTGGTCCATTTATAAATCAATTATACCCGAAAAATATTGACGAATGCATGTACAATTATTTTAATATGTCAAAATAATTATTCATGTGTATGTGCATATTCAGTTATGCATGAGCATAAAATCCATTTCTAAAGTCTCTTTATATTCTCATATACACTATTCTGGGATTCTAGACCCTAACATAGGATAATGAGATGTTACAAGCTAGACCTATCTAGATGAATAAAGAATTAGAACATTTTTATAGAAAACAGAGCAATGACTTGTTAGAGAAAACATTGATCTTTGTGTCTAGATCTCCATGGATTTGTGCAACTTTTTATATAAACAAGAATTTTGAAAAAGAGAGGGCAGTATCGAGGTCAGTTATTAACTACAAATCTCTCAACAAGGCCCTAAAATGGATTAGGTACCTTATTCCAAACAAAAATGATTTTCTTCAAAGATTATATAATGCATAAATATTTTCAAAATTTGACATGAAATCTAGATTTTAGCGGGTCCAAATAGATCCTAAAGATAGGTACAAAATTACTTTTATTGTCCTATTCGGCCAGTATAAGTGGAATGTAATGCCTTTTGGATTGAAAACACCCCTTTAAAGAATTTTCTCACCTATGCTGGAATCTCCAATTGCAAATCTTGTTTGTAGTCATTTTTCCATGCTAAAACCCATAGGATGAAGAACTTCGAGAAGAACAAGAGGCTTGGAGAGAAAATGTCTTCATATGCCTTTGTTTGGTATTTTGCTTTGAAAGTACAATATCCTTCATATACTTTTGGCAAAAATATCTAGGGAATGCTTCCATAGTATTTCCACCAATTAACAAACCTAAACAAAAAATTGTAATTCACTCTAATCTTGAAAAAGAACAATCACAAGTAGCGGTTCATCACATTGTTCATAAAAAAGGCATTGACCTGGGCTTACTGGTAGCCATAATACATATAAATTGAGCAATAAGGAAAATTTGTTTTATAGACTCCTTGATGTGTAAGTCGATATTTTTTCAATAATGTGACGAACTTCCAACACTTGGTTAAAGCATTTTCAAACAACTCTAGAGTTAACTATACCTCTGATAGATTCAATACATCTATTTATTTATATAAGCATTTCAAGATCCTACGATTAAAGGTCCATTTTTCCCAAAATTTTTTGTTCAATAAAGTGTATTCTACTACATATAATACAAGTGATAGGAATCTCATTAGTTAAGAGATTATTGGTGACGTCAAAATTCTACTGAAAAATATACCTCTTAACATCCACCTCAACAAGTTTTGTAACGTGTAGAATTGGTTATGTTGGACCCCGCTTGTTTTCGGAATCTAACTCTTGTGAAATCATGAAACTTAAACCTCGCTTTGATACCACTAGTGTTGGAACCCCACCCCTATGAGTCACGTGCTCGATGTCCTATGTGACATCTAGACGCGCATCCCACAAGGAAGGAATTCCACACCAAGCCAACCTCAACAAAAATACCCAAATCGCATACTTCCGAATAGATTTGAAAATTTAAAAGTCTTGGGTCCTAAATTGAAAATTGATTCCTTCAGATAAGTTGTAA
>JANVCQ010000008.1:14926397-14941361 GCA_025531925.1 Erythroxylum plowmanianum | reverse complement strand
GCAAATGGTTTGCAAGTTATGAGATGCATGATTATGTGAGTTTGTGGTGGTCCCCTAAGTATGTCAAGTGCACTTGTTTAAAGGCTTCTCCCTCCTACCTGCTAGTGGCATGGAGCTCCCTGGTGGACTCCCATAAGTTCACAGCTACGTAAGACCATTTTATGGGATTGCGATAGTACGTTTTGTTCACGGCTAGACAGACTCGTATGGGAAATGTGTAGTACGTTCTATTTTGGATTCACCCAAAATATTATGATGTGTTTATGTGTTTACATATGTTGACAAATTTGATGATTGTTTGACTTGTGTGAATTGTGAATTTGCTTGACAAGTTGACAATTTTGAGAAATGAATGTTTTATGAATTTCAATGAGGTTTTGCTACAATTATGAAAGTTTCAAATGGTTTTTGCTTATTACCGTTTATAAAATTGTTACCCACGAGCTTTAAGCTCACCCCTCCCATTCCATCCCATCTCCAGGTGAGGAGCATGAGATCGAGTGATTGAGCATAGAGGCATCACTCCGAAATTGGCTTATTTTGTATTTTAAGTTAGTTTTTGTAAAACATTGCTTTAGTAGCATTTTGAGTGATTTTAGTTTTTTGTAAAGGTTGTATTTTTGGATTATGATGTAAGTGGCTCGAAATGCTCGCTAAAACATTGTAAAACTCTTATTGGTTTTGATGTTAATGAAATACATATGCATTATGTATTGATCATGATTCTCCAAGTCTTTAAATTGCATTTTTAAAAGTTTTTCGTAGAGTAAAAATTGTGTTCTGAATTCAAGGGGGAAAACTATATTGATTTAGGTAGAACTAGACCAAGTTGTCTTAAGGAAAGTTGTAGCTTATCCTCTTAGCTTTCCAATGATATAACGTTTGTAAATTTTGGGTATGGGGGTCAAGAGATATGAGCATTATAAGTGATGATGCTGCATAGGAGTTATGAAAATGATAGTCATGGTGAATGATGAGAGTTTGTGTTTGTGATGAGTCATTTGAGTTGAATTTTGGGAGTTTGATGCACTCAAATTGGTAATTGAATGTTTTGGGAGTGTTTTTGCTTTATAAGAAGTGAATTTGGGAAGATTATGAGTGAATATGATGTTACAAAGGTTGTTGGAAGCTTTGGAGAGGCATTGGGGAGTTTGGAGAACCCCAATGTCCGTGTTAAACAGACATCCTTTTCAGGTCAGAAAATGACCCCTAGCCTCACCAATGTCCGTTTAATGGACATGGATGTCCGTTAAATGGACCTTCTCAGCCAAAAAGGACTTCCAACCCCGACAATGTCTGTTAAACAGACATGGATGTCCGTTAAACGGACATTCATTGATTAGCTTCAGTAAATTGTGATTTTTGACCCTTTTTGAGGCAGAAGCTCACTTTGTAGTATTCATGAAAGTTGTAGATCTAGATGTCTAATTTCAAATTTTCTAAGAACGAACTCAATCAGACATTTTTAGAAAACGTTATCACAATTGCGCCAGGAGAGGTAAAGAATGATTAAGGACATAAACATGTTGGTTTCTTTTGGTCATAACTTCCTCATCCGATCTCTGAATGAAGTGATTCTTGAAGCAATAGCTTCCTAACACATGTATATATCTCTCAATAAAAATTGGTATCTTTTGGAGTTGATTTGAGAAAGATTGATGGAAAGATAGTGAGGGGTCGGTTTAGAAAGCATGATTGGAGTATGAACACACTTTGGCTTTTCAAGCATATCTTGATCTTTAGAGCTCCAATTGAGATAGTTCTTGCTTCAAATTAAACTTGAGACTTAGAGCCTCAATTGTTGTGAAGAAATCAAATTATGATTTTGGTGATTGACTAGTGTGGGCTCACCACCCTTGTGAGATGACGACTAAAGAGGGTTCTTTGGAATAACCCTACAGGTTTTATGCTCAAGGTTTATGATTCCGGATGGATTGTTAGGCTTCAGAAACGGGACCTAACACTATAGCATGCAAAGGCAAGTAAAATTCTAACGGATTCCAATCTTGCAACAGGTGCATAAGTTTCACTGAAATTAATTTCTTCTTGTTGATTGTAACCTTAAGCTACAAGTCTAGCTTTGTTTCTTACCATCTTACCATTTTCATCAAGTTTGTTTCGAAATACCCACCGAGTCTCAATGATTGACTTATTTTTAGGATGAGGTAATAGATTCTAAACTTTGTTGTTATTGTTAAATTGATTCAGTTTGTCTTTCATAGTTAAAACCCATTTTTCGTCAGTAAGGGCCTCTTTAACTATCTTTGGTTATATTTGTAAGATGAGAGCAATAAAGTTGTTCTTGAACAATAATCTTGTTCTTAGATTTTCAGAGGGATCACTTAGAATATATTGATGCGTATCAAGACCTCTCCACTCTCTCGGTGTTTTTTGATGTATAGGCTCTTGTTGAGATAAAGGACCCTACTTTGTTCTAGCTTCAGAGGGACCTAATTGATTTTGTAATTCTGAAGGTGTTATAGGTGCAGTTTGATTCTTGGATGTATTTTTAGGTATCAATGGATGCTCTTCATCATTTGAGTCAGTTGCTATGGTCGAAGGTAGTGCTTTATCAAATACTACATGTATCGATTCTTCTATCTTCTTTATTCTTTTATTGTATACTCTAAGTCCTTTACTAGCGATATTGTAGGCCTAAAAGGATAGCTTCATCTGTTCCAAGGTTGTCTTTTCCATTGTTTAGAATGAAACACTTACAACCAAATGTTCGAAAGTAAGTAACATTTGGTTTTCTTCCTTTCCACAACTCATAGGGAGTCTTTTTTAGAATAGGTCTTATAAGACATCTGTTAGGTATATAACACATTGTGGATACTGCTTCTACCCAATATCCATGAGGTAGTCCACTTTCACATAGCATGGTTCTAACCATATCAACCAAAGTTGTGTTTTTGCTCTCTACAACTCCATTTTGTTAAGGCGTCCTTGGACAAGAGAAGTTGTGACTTATACTGTTGTTGTCACAGAATTCTTCAAACTTTCTATGATCAAATTTTCCTCCATGATCGAAAGTGATGCAGTACCCTTTTTCTATCTGAATTTTTCTACAAAACTTCTTAATCACTTCAAAAGTATCATCCTTATTTGATAAGAAATAATCCTATGTAAATCTGAAGTAATCATCTACTAGAACAAAATCATAATATTTACCACCAAAACTTTGAGTCCTAATAGGACCAAATAAATCCATGTGCTCAAGTTCAAGTGGTTGGCTAGTAGACACAATATTTTTAGGAGGAAAGTTGCTTTTGACTTGTTTATCTTTTAAACAAACCTCATTAACATGATTGCTTTTAAACTTTAAGGTCAACAATCCTCTTAATAACTCGTTTTTGGACAATTTTAATAAAATGCTCATGCAGGCATGTCCAAATATTCTCTTCCATATAAACAAATCCTTTTCTAGAGAGACAAAACACTTAACACTTTTTGAGGACATTTCTTCTAGTTAAGCATAATATATATATTATAATTTCTAGGATCAACAAACACAATATTATCATTATAAATATTGATAATTTCAGAATGAGATGCATAGAAAATGACTTTGTAACCTTTGTCACGTATCTAACTCATACTTAACAGGATATACTTCAAACCATCAATAAAGAGAATGTTATTAATAGTGCTAGAGTCAAAATCACCAATTTTACCAATTTCAATGACATTTGCTTTATTTTTATTTGCAAAGATAACATTACCTTCGTCCTTTCTTTTAATGTAGTTGAAGTGTGATATTTCACTTGTCATGTATCTCGAACAATCACTATCAACTATCCATTGATTCTCCCTTGTATTTTTTTTGAAATATTTTTGCAGAAAGCATTATCTCATTTTAGGTACCCAAATTTTTTTGAGTCCTTTTGGGTTAGTAGTTTGGTCTTTCAATCTCCAAACATACATTTGAGATAATTTCTTTTTACGAAAATTACAAGAATGACTAATGTGACCATGTTTACCATAATAATTGTACATAATAGATGAATAATAGTTGTTATGATTTTTGTCACTTAGCAAGTTCTTGCTGTTTTCTCTATAGCTGCTGCTGGATTTAACAAAGAAGTTTTTGTATGGTCTGATATTGTTATTTTCACTGTATCTTATTTTGTCCTTGCTAAAAATGCATTTACTACTACTAAGCAATGCATCAAGATTCTTTCTTCCATCAATGAAAATTTCCAGATCTTTTTCTAAAGAAAAGAGCTTTCCATTACTTTTCTCCTTTTCAAGTTCCAAGTCGGTGACTTTTTCTTCTAATTGTCTTACCTTACCGAAATCATTTTTTAGCAATGTATTTTCCAAATTAGCTACTCTTCTTCCAGAACTTCCTTTTCAGAAACCATTTGCTTATAGTCAACCTCAAGAGACATATTCCTGGTCGCTAAGTTTTCATTATCGGATTTTAATGATTTAATCTTAGTCTTCAGAGATGCATCATTGCTCTTGGACTTCTCAACTTCTTTGAATTACTTCACTGTCAACTTCTTATACTAATCATACAATTCATTATATGCAATTTGAAATTCATCAACTTCAATATTATAGTTAGAATAATATACCTCATCACCTCCTGATTCAGCCATGAAGCAACAATTGCTGACTTCTTTTGACTCTTCTTCTTCAAAGTTTTCAGAATCCTCATCTGACCAGGCTGCAATCATCACTTGCTTTCTAGATTTTTGTTTCTTGACTTGTCCTTTGAAGAAGAGGACATTTTGGTCATGTGTGTCCATGCTTTTTGCAGTGATAACATATGATTTGATTGTTTTGTGTATTGCTATTGCTTTTGCTACCTTTTAATAGGAACCTATTGTTTCTAGCTTTCTTGTTTCCTTCTCTTTTCTTCATCAGCTTTCTTTTATAGAAGCAGACATATTTTCTAACCATAAAGTTGAACTCGCCATATCCATCTATTTGCAACTCATTGTCATTTTCATCACAGTTTCATTCGTCAGTTGCTTTTAGTGCTATTAATTTTTTGTAGGAGGATCCTTCATCTCGCCTAAGCTCGGTTCCATGGATCATTAAGTTGCCTCGTAGCCAGTCAAGTGAAATAGTGTCTAGATCCTTTTTCGTTTTTAGAGCTATCACCTTAGGTCTCCATTCCTTTGGTAGTAATCTCATAATCTTCATTATGAGCTCATCATTAAGATATAGCTTTCCTAACTTCTTTAAGGTCATGATGATGTTGTTGAAACGTCCAAAGAATTCATCTATGGTCTCTCCTTGTTTCATGCCAATAGTTCTGTATTGATGCACTAAAAGACTGAATGCTTCTTTATCTCATTTGTGCCTTCAAGCATGACTTATCGTTTGTACCACATATCTTTTGTTGTAGAGCAGTAGGATATCTTTTTATATTCTTCTAGAGACAATACACATATCAAGTGATGTTTTTCCTTAGCATTTATTTGTGCATTTCTCTTGTCAGCATCAGTTCATACTTCGACATTATCAGAAGTGAGAATTGTAGCTCCAACTCTAATTACTTGCCATACTTCGATATTTACATATTGAAGATATGGTCATTCTCTCTTTCTAGTATGAGTAGTTGTTTATATTGAAGTGAGGAGGCTTTGAGACAAATTGTCGTTCAAAACTTCTCAAGGTGTTTACCATGATCTACCACGTACTGTAAAACACAATAAATATGAAACTTTGCTCTGATACCAAATGACAAAGCAAACACATGCAAGAGAGGGGGTGAATTGTGTATGACTTAAAAAAATTTCACAAGTTACTTTCAATTAGTATAAGGACAAGAGCCTGTCAGACAATAGTAGCTTGTTAAACGACAAAAGCCTGTTAAAGTATAAGTCTTGTTGAAAACAATAAAAAAGGAAGACGCTTGCTAAAATGAAAGGAACCGTCAGTAGGTTGAAAACAGAAGGGATCTATTATAAAAACGAAGGAGCCTCTTGCTTAAATGAACATACACACAATATAATGCGGAAATATAAAAGATAGAGAGAGAAGAAAGATGTAGTTGATTTATACTGATTCGGCTTACAACCTAAGCCTAGGTCCAATCCCCATGTATTCAACTTGAGTGTTTCATTATAAAATCATGTAGTAATTTGAAGAGTCTCTTCAAGCTCACGAGTACACATTTTTCAAGATTCTTCAACCTTTCACACTAGAAGTATATAACAAGCTTCTGAAAGTTTACAGAAAAATAAAATGTAGAATAAAAAACAATTACTCTCTCGATAGAACAATTTCAGTTTCTAAAGCACAATAAGAATGATATAACTCTCAAGGATATAGATGCTGCTCAAATGTTTCGAAAGTCTGTGTATGCTCTTTCCTTTACAAGTGTTGTTGATCTTTCTTAAATAGTTAATTTCTTTAACTAGCCGTTGTTTCACTTGCATCCTTATTCAACTGTATGGATTTAAATCTGAATAGCTTTGATGTCATTTTTATCAAAAACTTTGCAGTAATCACGGGGCTAATATACGACCTTCATAATTAGTATGATCCTTTTGGATAAACTATTTCTAATAAGGTAAGTTAAAAAAAAAGTTCTCGTAAGAAAGGAAGCTTATTTCTTATGATTTAATTTCCTTTTAAGAATAAACTCGTTAACAATAGAAAGAAATAAGTCCAATTTAAAATTTGAAATATTATGTAATTATCATCAAAATCATTAATAATAAGCCTTGAGCTAAGACAACTTTGATAGAAAAAGACTATGTTGATAGAACTGCAGAACAATTGCAAGAAATATTTTGCATTTCACTGGAATACAGGATGCATACAAGATGAGTAACATATACATAGAGATTGTACATTAATATGTTAACCATGTAAGGATCGAAAATATCTAGTCTGCTCGTTAACCATGTAAGGATCCAAAATATCAAGTCTGCCGTGTAAACAAGATCGAAATTTCTGCGGTAGTTTGCACGACAAGATCTAGTCATGTCATCATAATCTTAAATGTGCTACATCATCATGGTTCGATTTTGTCATAGAGATTTTTCATTAATTATTTAGAAAGAAAAAAATCTTAACAAAAGTTTGCTTAAAAGTGTATATTTCCTACTGGACAACCAAAAGCTGTGGAAAACGTGTTGGACAAACTGTAGATATGAGTTGATGGACGACAATTAATTGTGTTTCCCACCTGTCAACATTACGTGGCAAAGAAGTTTAAAGTTCAACGAAGGGTAAAAGTCTTCGAAATCGAGAGCCCATCCGAATATTGGCTTGTGCTGTGTTTGTACTAAGTACTAGGAACCATTTATTTTTGTCCCACATAAAAAAAGTAGATAAAAGCTTGATCTTAGTAAAAGATCTGTAAAGACATTACTAAACAAAACTGCGGTGCTAGGAATAATGGAAGACGGTGAAAACAAAGCATAGCTGAATTTCAACTTGTTCGTAGAGAGTGAAGGTCAACTATACCCATCTCATTTAGAAAATAGAAATTTGGTGTCCGTACAATTATTTTGTGTTAATTCAAAACTGTTCATCATTACGAGCTTAATTTTGGGGTTAAGTATAGCTTTAATATTTTAATTTTGATGTTCTTTATCTTTTAATCTTTCAATTTATTAAAATTTTAATTCAATTATTGACTTTTTTATAACGACGGATTCATTAATATAAGATTGTTTTAATAAGATTAACAAAAGTCTCAACATAAAAATATTTACATTACAACATTTAATAAGTAGAGAATTAAAATATAAAAATAAATGCTAACATTATTTTCATCTCTCCCATTTAACCAAAGTCATGGAAATTAAACTTGAAATTAATATATCACATCCTCATTTCTCCTCTACAAGATTTAAATGCATATATAAAATGGATTAGCTTTCAACTTCGTTTTAAGAGGCTTCATTTTTCTTCATGGAGGACATTGTCCACGTTGAATTTATGTTTATATGCATATGTATGTATGCTCGATGCCAGGGCCGTTCCTATAGTTTTATAGGCCCTGGGCAAAATTAAAAAAAAAAGGCCCCGATAAATTGAGAATATACTTAAGTTTACATATTTATATGAAACATAAATGATTCAATTTATAAGTTTACATAATGTCAAAAAAAAAAATTTTACATAACCAACTAAATATTAAATGATCATAACACTAACAAATACACAGATGATCATGATTTATAAAAAACAATTTTTTCGTGCATTTTTAGATGTAAAATCATTAATAATATCACAAAGATATATAAATGGTATTATATCTGTGATATAGAAAAAAATAAATAGCAAAATTTAATATCTAATATTAAAAATAAAAAACAAAGAGTAAAAATATATTAAAAAATTATAAACTTTACCTTTAAATTATACTCAGAATTTAGAAAACAGAATCGTAAAAATTTTTACTGCTAACTTTTGAGTTGGAATATTTTAAATATATATATTAATGAAAATAAAAAAAATTAAAAGGTAAAAGTATACTTAAATATTTCAAGACTATTTTAAGTATGAGGATCACAAAATTACCTTTACTTAAAAAAAAATTATTATAACTATAACGTTAAAGATGACTATAAAGTTAAAAATTACTTTTTAACATTATAGTGTTATAGTTGTTATAGTGTTATAGTCGTTATAGTTAAAGTCATTAGCTAACGACTAAGGTTAAAATTTAAAACACTGCATCACTTAGAGTTTAGAGGGGAGGCCCCTCTTATAATGGGCCCTGGGCAGGGGCCGGCACTGCTCGATGCATTAGGAACATTTGTAAAGAAAAAGCAAGTGTGCGCTGATTAATGGAGGATACTGCTAACTCCACATTATTACTTAGGGCCCTCCTGTTCCCCTCTAAATACAAGGTGTAAGATCATGTTATAAAATATCGATGCACACGATCTTCTTGGTTTTGTAGAAGCATGAAACTCATGTCACAACTTATAACCCGGTGAGCTCACACATCTAAAAGTATAAAAATTAAGAGTCAGACCTGTTTCACTATGGATCATATATGTAGATATATAATCTTGGAGTTTTGGTATAGAAATAGCACTTTTCAAAAGTTTTTCAGGTGAATACAACTTGAAATATGGTATGGCTTAAGGCAAAAATTTTTTTGTAATCAAAGGTAAAAAAGAAATGGGCTAAAGATATATAGGCATATTAATATGGCATAAATGATTGTAAAGGAAGATATGGTCTGAGACGTAACTATGTTACAACTCGTGTTTTATGCATAGGAAAAAATCAATAAGATCCAAAGGATGGAGCATGATCATATAGCATACAGAGAAGAAGGATGGAGCGTGATCATGTAGCATATAGAGACACAAGGAGATTCACGCTTAAATGACATAAGTGTGTTAAGTGTCTTTGTCATATTTTAAAATTATATGAAGAGATCTACAATTTGAGACATGGTTATGTCTCAAGCCATGTCAACACAGTCATAGTTATCTAAAAATGTGATTTTTATTGGATTTTAAATTTTAGAATGATATTAAGTCGTACTAGAGTTATAATTAAATTTGTTTTTATCTTCTTTTCTTCTTCTCTTCCCTTCGACAGCACCACCCTATAACATTCCGACCCACCCAAACCCTAGTCTCCTAAATCATTCCTTGGTTGCTTTCCTTTGCCAAGATACCGCCATCACACTTCATGTTCGTTGATTATGGGGAATCTTTTTAAGGTTTCAGGCTAATTATCCACAATCTTCACTTCGATTTGGAATGGGTACATGTTCTTTCATAACTATGGGTAAAATCGTGGATAAAATTTCTGATTGATTCTTGAAATCCATACGATTGACATTAGGCTTGTGTTAGATTGCTAGTTTGTTGTTGTGTTGAGTTGGTTGGCTTAAGTTTAGATTGTTAGGTTGTGGTTGAAATTGAGAGTGCTGGCTTGTGATCGAGATAGAAACTATTCTAGTTTTGTGTTGCTGCGATTGAACTTGTGTTGAGAATTGCTGATTGGTTGTTGGGATTGAGGTTTTTTTTATTGAGACTATAACTGGTTGTGTGACTATCATTCAATGTCACAAATTAAGCAAATTGCGAGGAAGAGTACTGCTTAATCTTCTCGAGCTACTAGGGGTAAAAATTTTGTCACAAAAGTAGAGGAATTTGATTTTGATCAAGCTATGTTCATCAGTGAGCAATGTGCAGCTTGGTTTAATAAGAAAAAGAACAACAAATTTGTGATTGAAGTCTCAATTGAAGAGGGTATTGATGAAGCAAACAATGTGAGGACAAAATTGGACAAATTTCATTGGGGCAAACTGTTGCACCTCAAAGGTGCATACTATGTAGTCGCAGTGAAATTTTTTTTTGCCAACTTCAGTGTGGTAGCTGATAAACAACCGCTGGTGCTCATTTCTCGAGTCAATGGGAAAGCAGTGGTCATAACAGAAGATCTGATTAATGGACATTTAGAGCTTCCAGTGGGAGCTAGTGTTCCATCTTTTGACAAACGAGCAAGATGTACAATTGATAGTAAATGGGATAAATCTAAGGCAATGTCTCAACTTGGGATTAGAGCCACTAGGAGATTCACAAACCAGCTCACCATTATGCATTGCAATTCCCTTCATATTGGACCTAGATTGGTGGAATTCCTGCTTGCGTATAATGTAATGCCTAAGGCTAGTGATTCAAGGTACCACCGTGATGAAGACTTGTACATTTTGGACAAGAAGTTTTTCTCCGATGACCAATTCCAGAGCATTGCTATTGCCTAGATGATAATGACTTCTATATGGCAAGTGACACATCACAAGGCTAAGACAAAGAGGTTTGTGTTTCCAGTGTTATTGAGCCAGCTATTTAGGAATCTCAAGGTCCTTAAGCGAGATGAAGAAGTGGCCTATACTACTAATGTGGATGTCATCAATGCTGACAAAATGAGGGAATTTAACTATAAAGAAGATGCTCCTAACTATTGGGTCAATTTGTATCAAGAGAGGGACAATCTGAATGCACCTGTTACACAACAATCTAGGGCTAATCCAGTCCCAGGAGACAATCAGGTTCTGGCTCAATTGCAAGAAGTCCAAGTAGAAGTTAGAGATCTTCGAGCTGAAGTGGGCAATCTCATGGCTTCACAAACCAAGATTGAAGATATGTTGAGAGCTTTCTTAGAGTAATAGCCACCTCCTTCGGGATAGTGATACCATAGGATCATAGGACTACATTTGCATTTTAACTTTCAAGCATTTAGATTTGCACTTTATTTTGACCTCACCCTATGTTTTATTTTGTTTTGGAAACTTCTAAGGATAACTTTAGTGTTATTTTGTTCTATCTCCATAATTTTGTCATGTATCACTTGATGGGAGATACGAATACAAGGTGCATAATTTGGTTTCTTAACAATTCAATCGGTTATTGTAGGGGGTTTCTGTACCCTTACTCCTCATTCTGTTCTTTGGATTATTATTATTTTATCTTACCCAACATTGAGGACAATGCTGATTTTAAGTGTGTGGGAGGATAAATTGATGGTTTTGCATGCATTATTTTGCATTGAATTATCTTACAATTTTCATTTATATAAAAATATAATAATAAACCCTTGTTTTGTGTAGTTTTGCATTAACTAATTGTACATAGTTTCATCAGGCATGTTTGCATACTTATACATCTTTCACGTTTTAATTGTCATTATAATCCAATTTAATAAGTTAATTATATTATGGTTAAGATTTATGTTAAATAAGATGCATAATATGATTAAATTGATTAAATAACTTGTCACAATTGGATGTTATAATGTTAAATTGATTGAATGAACATGTTATTGAATGAGTAAACATCACCGAGTGAGCTATTTTAAGACTAAAGGATTGCACCCAATCCTATTTTTCTTGTGAGTGTTATAATTTTCTCTTCTATATATGTTTACTTTTAGAACTTGCACTGCATCTTTTTGAGGTTACATAATCATATTATGGTATGTTCATAAAAGTGATAAAAGGCACTAAGATTGAGCTTGAGCTAAATAACTAACCTTTTTTTTTTATATATTAATCCCTTAGTGAACCTTTTGTGCCTAGTGATTGTATTTGATCCTTTTTCTTTGTAAACCTATTCCAAGGAACCTTGAACCAAGAAAAGCAAATTCACCCTTGTTCGATGGTTAGTAGAGCTATAAACATTGTGCATTCAATATTGTTATTGATAGGTATACAAAAGAAGAAGTGTGGGGATGTTTTCTATGGAAATTGAAGGAGCATATTGTTAAAAAAAATTGGCATCTAAATGGTGTTTTTGAAAAATTGGGCACGTTCACTTCAAATTCCAAGGTGAAAGAATGATGAAAATTGTGATGATAGAGTTGATGGAGTTTCCTAAGTATTATGGTTGTTAGGTAATGTTAGATGAAATCTAAGAGCATGATCTTAGCACTATCATGATCACAGTAGAGTCAACCAAATCATAACAATAATTTAGGATCACAGTATTATCTTGTTAGCTAGAATAACTAGAATAGAGAGATTCTCATTTAATGCCATTTGTATATATATTCATCACAGTGTATCAATTAACGACGAGCTTGATCCTCCAATTAATTATTTTATCTTACATGGTATCAAAGCACAGGAATGGATTAACCAAAAACAACAACTTCTTCCTCCTCAAACTTCAATACAAATTCTTCGATCCCTCAACTTCCTATAACTCTTCATCATGTTTAATTTTCTTTTTCTGTTAAACTCAAGCCCACAAACTATTTGTCTTGGAAAACACAATTTAAACTAATAATCAATTGTTATAATCTCAGCAGTCACATTACTGGCACTCCAGCACCACGATCATTAGTTCAAACTAGCACAAATTCCCTTGAGCTTAATCCTGACTATATACAGTGGTTTCTGTAGGACCAACTATTACTTAGTTGGATAATGCCCTCTTTAACAGATGAGGCCTTCCCATATGTCATGGGGATTGAAACTATAGAAGTGGCTTGGTGAGCATTAGAAGAAACCTTTAGTGCAGGGTGTAGCACGAGATAAGTCCAACTTCATATGTCGCTACAAAATTTGACCCCTGAAGAAAAACCAATGGCACAATTTCTTCGAGAAACAAAATCGATAACTGATGAATTAGTAATAGCAGGATCTTCAATTAGTGCAGCAGAATTCAATGCGAACATCTTTCGATTGTTAATGATTGATTATCATCTAGTTATCACTGCTTTAAGTGCCAAGAAATCACAGGTATCATTCTCTAAACTATTTGGTAGACTAATTTCTCACGAAATTCTGTTGCAAAACTCCAGGAAGCCAAGATCTATCATGTCAAATGTAGCAAGACATCACAATTTTTTGTCAAAAAGAATGGTGGTGGTTTCCACAAAAACAACAACAAAAACAAAGGAAGCAATTTCAACAACAACAAGAACAACAGGCATTGGTTTCCTAATCTGTGCCAAATTTGTAATTTAAACAATCAACAAGACACTTGCAAGAAGCGTTTTGACCAGAATTATGTCACACCTTCTGCGAATGTTGTTACTATCCTACAAGGTGTTGGTAAGAGTAATTGACTGGCTGACAGTGCTACCACTCATCACATGACACCAGATTTGACCAATCTGAGAATTTCTGAAGCATATACAGGATCTAACACCGTGGTCGTAGGTAATGGCGCAGGTATGCCTATTCATCTTGTTAGTCAAACCTCTCTACTAGTTAAGCGAAAATCCTTACTTTTGAAAGATGTTTTGCATGTGCCTTCCATTTAACACCAACTGCTTTCTATTAATAAAGTGGCTAAGGATAATGCTGGCTTCTTCGAGTTACATGATTCTCATTTTTTTATAAAGGACAAGACAACCAAGAGAATATTATTACGAGGGCCTGCTGAAGATGGCGTCTAGAAGGTTTCAGGAGTGAAAATTCAAACTTTGCAACAGTAATAGCCACAAGCATTTGCAGCAAACAAAGTTAGTCTGTAAGATTGGTATGCCCAACTTGGACATGCACACTATGGTGTTGTTAGTTCAGTTGTTAAGTAATTTAAAATACCTTGCTCAATAAAACATGTTCCTATAAATAAATGTGAATCCTGCTATTTGGGAAAGCTCAACAGAATCACCTTGCCTTTAACAGGCAAATAGTCAAAGGAATAATTTGATCTTGTTCATGCGGATATTTGGGGCCTAGCTCTTATGGTTTCTTTTAATGGATTCAAGTACTTCTTGGTCCTTTTTGATGATTTTTTCATTTTACATAGTTGTATCCTCTGAAACTCAAAAGTTTATCAATCATTTATTTAGTTTAAGGTGTTGATAGAACTGCAATTTAGTAAAAAGATTAAGGCATTCCAAACAAACTGGGGGGTGAATTCAAAAATGTTAGCACTTTTTTTAGAGAGTGTGGTATTGATCATCGGATAGAATGTGCTCATACACTTGAACAAAATGGGACCGCAAAACGAAAAATTTGACATGTCATGGACACAAGACTCACTCTTTTATTTCATGCTAGTGATCCTTTGAGATTCTGGTCTTATGCTTTCTCCACTGCAATTTATGTTATTAATAGACTTCCTTCGGTAGTCCTTCAAAACCAGTCTCCTTTTCAAGAACTTTTTTGTGAGGAGCCTCATTATGCTGATTTAAAAATATTTGGTTGCACAGTTTATCCTCTTTTAAGCCCCTACAATTCTCATAAATTCTCTTTTCAATCTGCAGTATGTGTCTTTCTTAGGTTTTCTAGCAATTGGCTATATCTGTTTGGTCCAAATAGGAATAAAATTTATATTAGCAGACACCTAAAGATTGATTAATCCAGGTTTTTGTATCATGAAGCCGCTAATAAGGGTAATTCCTTATTAGGGTCTGCTCTGGTGTTGGCCCCCAGAACTTTTTTCTTTAGTTAAACATAATTTAAATGAATTTTGAGGTTTTAATGAATTTAATTTTTGGGAGTTATTATTATGTTAATGTTAGCAAGACTATGTGACATTGGTAAATTGAATTAAAGTGTTAAGGTAG
>JANVCQ010000008.1:14890230-14911394 GCA_025531925.1 Erythroxylum plowmanianum | reverse complement strand
GACCAGTGAGTTGTCAGTGTTGGGTCTTCTATGCTTGTTTGGGTTCGAATGTTGGGCTTCGGAGACGGGGCCCAACAGCACATCTATTTGTAACTTTGTGTGGGACATTTTTAGAACTCAAACCCTTCTGAACGAGTTAACCGAAACTTTCCTCATGCTCATCCTGAAGATGGAGAATGTAACCTCTATCAAGATGTTTCACCCTATATGTTATTTGCAAGACACTTTCCAAGGTGATGGTTAAAAGCTTAAAAAGCGTCCTTCCCTCGATTATTGGCATAGCACAAATGTGCTTTGTATCTAGACGAAGATGACACATTACAAACAATATCATCATTGCCCAAGAAGTTATTCATTTTATGCGGCAAAACAATAGGTGTAAGGGTTTTCTGGCAATGAAAGTGGATTGAGAGAAACCGTATGACATGCTTTCATCGAATCTTTTATGTGTCACCTTACGACAAGTGAGAATTCCAACAGGTTTGATAAATCTGATCATGGAGTGTGTGACATTGTCCAGTATGTGCCTTTTAATTAACGACAAAACCTCAGATTCTTTTGTACTTGTAAAAGGTATTAGACAAGGTGATCCTATACCACCATATCTCTTTGTCTTGTGTACTGAGCGACTTGCGTAAAACATAATTCAATTTGTGGAGCATGAGCAGTGGACTCCTTTTCGATTTAATAGTAAGAGCCCTCCTATCTCTTATCTGCTTTTTGTAGATGATTTGTTACTTTTTGCTAAAGCTTTCAAGGCACAAGTCTAGATTGTTCAAAAGTTGGTGGAGGATTTCTGTACTTAATCAGGGCTGAGAATCAACACTACTAAAGCTGCCATTTTTTTTTCACAAAATGTGCCAAAATAGGCAAAAACCACACTGTCTCGTTGACTAAGTTTTCAGGCCACAAATGATATAGGGCGATACTTAGGCATGTCGATTCTGCATGGACACATTACCAGGAGAACCTATCAAGGCATTATGGAGAAAGTGCATAAATGACTATTGGGTTGGAGTGCTTCCAGCCTTTCATTGGCAGGTCATGTGACATTGGCCAAGACAATGCTACAGAACCTTCCTTATTTTTCCATACAGACGATTAAACTGCTTTATTATCTTTGCGACAAGATCGAGAAGCATGTTCGTCAATTTATCTGGTGCTCATGCATTACTAATTGTAGGCTGATCTTAGTGGTGTGGGATGATCTATGTTGTCATAAAGAAAATGGAGGTTTAGGGGTAAGGAAGCTCCGAGTGATGAATGAAGCATTCCTTATGAAAGATGGATGACAGTTAACTCATTCCATCAACAAGATATGAGTTAAGGCATTGAAAATATGAAATTCAGGACACTGTGCCATCAATGGTAAAAAGGACAAATTCATCTTTTTAGAAAGCAATTAGATCTTTATAGGGTAAACTCTCTGCTGGCCTCACTTGGACTATCGGTAATGACAAAATGGCTTGCTTATAGACTGACAGATGATTGACCAATGAGCGTCCTCTGGCAGCATATGTGAATAGTGACGTTCTAGAGAATACTTTGATCTAGCTAGCGAATGCTTTTGTGCAATCGGATTAAAATTAGAAATGGCATCGGTTTATAGCATGGCTTCCTCCTAGGATCTTAATGAATCTACCTTCAAGTTTGATTCTGTTTTCCTTAGATGGGAAGGATGAGTTTTATTGATGACATTCAGCTAATGGTTTGTCTCTAGTTAGGTCAGCGTATGTCGTCTTAATGGAGGACGACAAGCCCCCCCATAAGCAATGAGTGGACTTAAATTTGGAAGTGGAAGCTTCCAAAGCAGATCAAATTTTTTCTTTGGTTAGCATCCAAGGGCAATCTCTTTACATGATGGGAGTTAGCTCGTAGGCATATGATTCCTGATACGCATTGCCAACATTGTGAGGAGGATGCAGAGACATTAATTCATGCTTTATGTGATTGTCGATGGGCCAAATTAGTGTGGAACTTATTAGTGTCGGTAGATTTCTGGTCTGAATTTTTCTCTTTACCTCTTCAAGCTTGGCTGCAGCACAACTTGAGTAGTAAGTGATAAATGGGGCATCAAGGAGAATGACGATTGGGATATTTATTTTAGGGTTGTAGTTTGGCATATATGGACTTGGTGGAGCCTAAACTTTTTCCAACAGCAGGACTCTATCCTGTCTGTACAAGTCAAAGACATTATAACCATAGTTTATGAAATTAAGCTCATTTATATGAAATGCTCCATTTAGTTGATTAATGTGTAGCATAATAGAGAGCGGCCATGGTAGCCTCTAGTGTGTGGTTGGTTAAAATTGAATGTGGATGGAGCTATTAACCCAACTATTGGGTTATTTATAGGGGGTTGATGAGAGACCATAATGGTGCGTAGATTAGGGGCTTTGCTATGAATATAGGCAGGGGCTCAATCCTTAAAATCGAGCTTACAAGTATTTTTCAAAGCATGCAGTTTGCATGGTGTTAGCCATTAATCAAATCCTCAATGAGGTAGATGTTCATAGTAATGGGCAGTTAATACATAGTTTTAAAGAGCTCATCTATCGAGACTGGCAAGTAACCATCCAGTATGTGCCAAGGAAGGCTAACAGGAGTACAGACTTTATTGTGAAGTATGTTTGCTATCTTGTGCATGGCCCTCATGTTCTGCTCTGCCCTACACTTGGGTTGGGTGAATTGTTGTTGTGTGATAGTAAATTTCATCCTATGGAGGAGTAGTCACTAGGCTGGTCCTTTGTCTAAAAAAAAGGTTAAAAAAAATATCAAGTTCACATATACATATTTAGATGAATAAATATTTGAAAATGTTTTATGCAATTACTACTAAACAAGTTCAAGAGTAACAATTGTGTGTAACTAATGAAAAAGGTATGAAGAAAACTTAAATAATACATATATCATATAAAAGGTTGTTCACTCTTTACATCCAAAAAAAAGCATTCCTACATTGTACTTTTACAAATATTGGTTTGAAGTATCATATTAATTATAACAAGAACTGGGTTTGGCCCTAAAATTTAAATAATGAGATTATAGGATGCTTTGATCCTTAAATTACCCAGCACATTCATTCCTAGTTACCCTTTATGAATGATCTTTTCATTTAACTCCAAAATCAATTAGGGTTATTTGGTACATGAATTCCCTAAATCCATGGCATGCTTAAAAAAAGAATGATGCAACCAAAAATATATACCCTTGTCCAGCATTGAGTACTGCAAGAAAAGACTTAGAGGGCGGTTGGTTCACATAATAGAATGATAATAAGAATGAGAATGAATCTAGTAAAGAATGAGAATAGATATAATCATTATAATTATGACGGTTGGTTGAGAAAAAAGAATGATTAATATACCATTGACAGTGGTTGGTTTGTTAAAAATATTGAAAAATAAAAATTTATTATATTTTAATTAATTAATTATATTTAATTAACTAATTAATTATATTTTAATCAATTACATGTTAATTATATTTAATTAATTAATTATATTTTAAATAATCACATTTTAAATAATTATATTGTAATTAATAACATTTTAATAAATTATATTTTATATTTTATTAATTATAGTTTAATTATATTTAATTAAGAATTAAAAAATTAGTATTTGCAGGAATCAAAACTATTTCTCTCACACATAAGAGGTATGAACTATTATTTAAAATTAGAATATAAAAAACTATTCAATAAGTAACCAATAATCCTTTCTCATTGATTTATTCCCGTTAACATTATTTTGTTGGGTAGTTGTTATATATTGACTATGCGAAAAGAGTGTTTATGCACGAGGGGTGGCTTAGCTAGTGGCGGAAGGTCCCTCCAATGCTTAGAAATTAGGGTTTTTATTTGAATTGAATAAAAAATTTTATCGTTCATTTCAAATTTTTAAGTTATTGACGCAGAATATAATTGATTAGAAATCACTTGAACTTGTTATCACATCATAGTTACAAAATAATGGGTTCAAGTGTGCCAACGTGTCATACTTGCATGCATGTGGAACAAGCATTATGAAGCTAGTCGGCACCAATTTTAAGGTTATGGCCTTATGGGTTTGACATCCTATCGTGTCCGTCTCCATTAAGGAACCGTGTCCTTCTCTGATGTAACAACAGATGAATGCCTTTTGAACTGTTAACTACAGTTAATTGCATTGTCCCCCAATTATTTGCATACCATTGGCGCCGATAGTCAAATCCCAAAGAGGATCACCATTGCGTATAAATTTGCTACGCAATAAGTCCAAAGCAATGTAAGATAATCATAATTTCGTTGTGCTAGGTTTCTTGAAACAATATTGTGATCAGTAGTTATTTGTAATATCGATTTGGAGATAGTGTCTCCAACCAATATCTTGAGTTCTTGACTCCTTATCCACTGAAGAAATTGAGAAAGCAGATGAACGTAAATAAATAATTAAAATTTATAAAATAGGATAAAATATTATAAAATTGGACAAAAGATTTTAATTCTCTTTAAAAGGATATAATTGCTACTCGTCTCCAGATAGACACTACAGTGAAAGGACACAACAGCAACACCTCTGCTGCTGTTAGAGATACATATACAGTCGTATCTACTTAGAGACTCTTAAGGATTTATGTTCCTTTGTTTCTGCCAGGGCACGTAAGGACTCATTTGGAACATATCCAACTTATCAACTGAAATAAATAATAAAGATAAATGATGAGGGGCACTA
This sequence comes from Erythroxylum plowmanianum, assembly GCA_025531925.1. Classification (NCBI taxonomy): domain Eukaryota; kingdom Viridiplantae; phylum Streptophyta; class Magnoliopsida; order Malpighiales; family Erythroxylaceae; genus Erythroxylum; species Erythroxylum plowmanianum. The sequence continues at coordinate 14,906,679 of JANVCQ010000008.1, read as the reverse complement.
TTACTTAAATGAATTAGCCATTAGAAGAATTCATATAATAAATCATAGAACACGTTGAGCATCTAGTAAGGCATAAAGAATCTTTTTGAACTCACGGTCATGGTTATAATCCAAAATCAACTCAAAAGTCAAAACTCCACTCTATAAACTCCATGAAACCCCCAAGTCCCACCTACTCCTTCAAAGCAAAGCTGCAAAACCAAGAGTCTTTAAACTACAGAGAGAGAAAAGAAAGAGTCAGAAGAACAATCAAGATCTGCAAACTTCTACATCAAATATGAATGTGTGGCATTCTCCAACACCTTACCTCTTCGGAAGCTTAGCGCTCATGCTTACACTAATTTCCACTGCACTGGTCGTTCTGGCATGCTCCTGCTTGAAAAGGGCTGCCAATTCAAGGAGTGGAGATCAAGAAAAATCAGTGAAGTCTAGCATACACACAGTGGTTGATGATGGTGAGCCAAAAGTTCTTGTCGTGATGGCTGGAGACAGCAAACCAACACGTCTGGCAATATCAGTCACTTCTTCCATTTCCAGTAATACATAAGTATATGTTTACTGATGTCTTGTAGTCCAAAAACTAGCGCTGAACATTTTGATCATATCTTAGCTTTTAAAGATGATTAGCATAACCATTCTACTATATATCTCTTGGTCTTTTAGTCGAAAGTTTAATGTCCTTTTCCTTAGTGGCGGTTGACAACCAATTTGAGTAACGTGTATTCTCAGATTTCCAGCTATTTATGGCAAGTGATCTAGTACCATTTTTTGTTATTTCTCCATACGTAAGGTTTATTATCTCCACTCTGAGTTTAATGAATTTAATGTCGGAAGCTATATATTGAGTTACAAATATGGATTCTTAACACTGATGAAGAAGAAGAAAAGAAAAGGTTATCTGGAAAACTTTTTATTTCTATATATTCGCTTCTTGTCGCCATTTTATAACAACTGATTACAAGTCTTTTTATTGATCTAAATATTAGCTATTGATTGACAAAACGTACATAATAGAATTCTAAAGAACAGATACTATATTTGAGTAGTCTTTAATAAAATGACAATAACTTTCTTTAGAAAACTTTGATGAACCTGAACCTGCGCTATTTAAAATTAGACTTAATAAGTTTTAAATTTATACTTGGTTCATGAATAAAAACATCCGTTTGCCTTTCCAAAGCACCCCTTACATTCACCACTACTGAAGACCAGAAGTCAAGTTCAATTTATCGAAAAATTCTCAACACCCTTTGTAAACTTGACTTCTTTACAACTCCAACCATCTCTCTAAGTTGCTCGCTTCGATCATAAAACACCGAATTATTCACAAGAGCGATGAGCGATTTGTTGTTCACCATAATTTTAGACACTTTTTTCTGAGCAAATTGAAGTTCGCCTAGCAATCTCCTTAGCCATATCACATGACATGCACTGACAGTTATAGTAACATAATCCAATTCACATGTTGAGAGTGTTACAACTGATTGTTTCTTTGAATATCATGAACTTGCATTTTCTCCAAAGAAAATTATAAACCCGATAGTACTCTTCTGGTCACCAATATCACTAATATATCAATATCACAATATCCTTTTGAGTGAACTTCATTAGAAGAAGTATACAAAATATCATAATTAAGAGCATCTCTTAAATATCGGAGAGTTCTTTTTACGGCTTGCATGTGTTCTTCACTTATATTCTTCATACGTTGATGCACTAATATTATGGTAAAAATATATCAAGAATAGTACAAGTCAAGTACCTTAGGCTTCCCACAAGGCTTCAAAACGTGGTTGGGTCAACTTTCCTTACTCCATCCTTTTTGGAGAATTTAACCCCACACTCTATCGGAGTATTCGCAGGATTGCAATCTACCATCTTTAACTTTTCTATAGTCTCTCTTGCATACAACTCTTGAGACATAAATATTCTATCAGTCTATTGTTTTACCTATATCCCCAAATAATATGACATAAACCACATATCACTGATTTCAAATTCTAGTGCAATCATATTCTTAAAATTATCGTGCTTGTGAATTTTTTTTGTAAGAATGAGATCATCCACATAAATGTACATAAAAAATATCATCTTTCTCTCTTTTAACACAAATAGCATATTCATGAAGCATCTTGAAAAACCATTCTTATGATGATATTTGTCGAGGTGACTACCAAGCTCGTGGCACTTGTTTAAGGTCATATAAAGCCTTCTTTAATCTTAGCATCTTATCTTGATGTCCTTCAATAATAAATCCTTTTGCTTGTTCTACATATACATCCTCTTTAAGAGCACCATTTGGAAAGCCTTACTTCGTAACCATTTGATGAATTTTCCACCATTTTGGGCCACAAGAGTGACCAATAACTGTATTGTTTCTTAGCGAGTAATGAGAACAAATACTTCTTCATAATTCATGTTATGCTTTTGTTTATATTTGCAACTAGTCTCGCCTTATACCTTTCAATTACTCCTTTCACCTTTTTTTTTAGCTTATAAACCCATTTAATCTCAATTTCTTGATGACCACTTAGTAGTGTGAAAAACTCTCAAGTGTTATTTTTCTTAAGAGAATGAATTTCTTCCTCCATAGCTTGTACCAATTTCTTGTCTTTAATAGCCTCTTCAAAACTTAAAGATTCATCATGTGCAAATAGACAAAAGAGATTCTCACCTTCTATTCTTTTGGTATAATCATAGACATATCCTATTTTCGAAATCTTTGAAGTTGTTCGCTTGGACTTGTTAAGGAAGAAGTTAGTATGGAAGGCGTTTAACTCTCACCTTCAGTCTCTTGGTCCTCATTCTCATCTTGTCCTAAATATGGAAGGAAACTATAGATCTCTTCTTCTTGAACACTCCAATCCCACAAGGCATCTTCCTCAAACTCCACATCTTTACTAATCACAACTTTCTTATAAATAGGGTCGAAACATTTGTACCCTTCAGAGTTCTTGGCATTGCCAGTAAGCACCATCTTCTTCTTCTTATCATCAAGTTTTGTCCTTTCTTGTTCAAATACATGAAAATAGCCAATAGATCCCCAAAATCTTTAGTGCCTCATACTTGGCTTCCATCCATTTTATGTTTTTTGAGGGGTTATTGTCTTCAAACTCCTTTTAGGTGAACGATTCAAGAGATAAACCGCACATACAACTGCTTTGGCTTAAAACTCTTTAAGCATATTCTTTCTTTTTAGCATTTTCCTCACCATATTTAGGATTTCCTTATTCTTTCTCTCTATAACCTTATTTTGTTTTGGTACTCTTGGTACTGTCACAGGAAGTCGAATATCATTTGCCTCACAAAAGACCTTGAATTTATTAGAGGTGAACTCTCCACCTTTATCAGTTCTTAGAGCTTTAATTTTGTATTCATTTTCTTTTTCAACAAGAAGCTTAAATTTTTTAATGTCTCAACAACTTCACTATTGGTATTCAAAAAATAAACCCACATCTTCCTCTTGTAATCATCGATAAAGAGCATAAAATGAGAGCACTTACCAAAAGGTTGCGACTTGATAGGACAACATACATTTGCCTGCATAAGTTGTAGAGGCTTGGTTGCTCGCAAAAGTGACACTTTTAGAAAGCTCTTTCTTGCATATTTTCTAAGTAGACATGCCTTGCACAATTGATTTGAGTAGTAAATTTTAGGAACTCCTTTCACCATATTCTTTGCACCTAGCATTTTAAGTTCTTAAAAGTTGAGGTGCCCAAATCTTATGTGCCAAATCTATGAAGGATCCTTAACACAAGTTTATAAACACTTCGCTTTCGCTATTTTCACATTTAACATAAACAATCAGTTCTTTGTCATGTTAACTTTAGTAACAAATTTATCATCTCAATTTTGAAGCCACAAATAATTGTTCTCCAATTTCACTTTGTGTCCGCTCTCTAAAAGTTGGTCGATGCTCAAAATAATGCTCTTCATTTTAAGATGTAGTAGACATTGTGGATAATTTTTCGTTCTCCATCCTTTGTGACTAAAATCACAGAGCCTTTTTTCCTTAATCTCTAACTTTTTTATCATCACTAAAATGAACATTCCTAGTCACTTCCACAAATGTGCTTCTCTTGTCATGTGGTTACTTATGTCATTGTCGAGATATCATGTGACATCTTTTTCTTGGGAGTCTTCCTTTTAAAAAAAATATAATATTACCTTCCACCTCTTTATGCTTGATGATGTTCGTCTCCTCATTACAACTCTTAGTTTGACATTCCCAAGAATAGAAACCATTCTTCCTATATGCATAGTACTCTACTTAGCTTTTATCCTTTCTCCAATTATTATTTCTTTCTCATTTACGACCTCTTTGAGAACTCCTGTTTATACCTTTATGAAATAAATTTTGTTAGCCTTTTCCTTGATCACAACCATAACCTCGTCCTCAACCATGACCTCAAACTCATCCCTCTTCCTCCTTTGTCATTTTGTTTATAATTAAAAGAAAATTTTACTCAGCTCTTTCGGTTCTTGTTAGGTCTTCCTCATTCTTTCTTTAAGAGCTAAGAATGATCCATTTAACTCGTCAATGGTCACGACTCTATGTCCTTCGATTCTTCAATCGCCAACATTATATGACTGAATTTCACATTGACAGAGCACATAATCTTCTCTACTATCCTTGCACCTTCCATCTTTTCATCGAGCTACTTCATTTGATTCACTACTAATAATCTACCATGGACTCATTATCCTTCATGAAAATTGACTCAAACTTACCCTTTAGAATTTGAAGATGCACTTTCTCATGGAATTCTTTAGAATTTCCCATCCATCCTTGGCTCTTATCATATTGACTATCTTCTCAAACATGTCATCATCTAGCCTTTGATGAGTAACTAGGAGTGTACTTTGATCTCTCTTCTTTATTTGTTGTCAGGCTTCTAGTTTATGTAGTATCCTCGTCTGTGGGATCTTCATATCCCTTCTTGACAATGTTCCATAAGTCATGAGACTCAGTTATGGCCTTCATACATAACACTTATTGATCATAATTGGTTTTGGTTAGTTGTGGGTATTGGAAGGTGATATTAGTTTTTATCATCATTTTGACAAAGCTCTGATATCATTGGAAGCTATAGTGAGTTACAAGTATGGATTCTTAACACATATGAGGAAGAAGAAAAAAAAAGATTAACTGAAAAACTTTTATTTCTACATTTCCACTTCTTATCTTTATCTTATAATAACTTATTACGATTTTTTAAGGCATGAATATCAGTTATTAATAAAAAAACATATAAAATAGAATTATAAACAACATGTATTATATCTAAGCAACCTTTAATAAAAATAGTTATAACTTTCTTTGGGAAACTCCAATATACCTAAAACTTGTCTAAACTATACTTAATACTAACAAAAACATTAGTTTATCTTCCAAAAACATCTTTTACATTCACTACTGTTGAAGATGATAATTTACATTTAATTTTTTGAAAAATTCGCAACATCTAATTACCTTAGGTGACAATGTGACGTACCCTCAAATTCGAAGATAAAGTAGTAAAGAATCCAAGTCACAGCACGCCATCTCCCTCCTGAGCCAAAAGTTTTCAGCTATCATATTTGGTTTTGTTATTTGTACTTGGTGACTACAAAATTGTGGTCATAACTAGAAGATAGTGAAGTTATTGGGATCTTAGTTTAGCAATGAAAAAGGTAAATAGCAAACTTATTAGTTACATATCTTCTATTATGACCCTATTTTTACTTCCCATGCCAAAACTTAAAGTACTTTAAGGAACTTCAAATTCTTGATCAAAGTTTCCACTTGATATAGGAAGGTGTGGTTCTTTCTATATGGTAAATTTTTGGTGATAAGCTAACCACTAAGTATAAGAACTTTTAGGAAAAATAGGTGTTATAATTTGATTAGTAGTTATCAGAGACAAAGATCCTATCCTTTATTAAATTTATGTCTCTACACATATTAGTAAAAAGAAATACTAATAACTTTGTTTTTGACATTGTTATTTTGAACCAAGCACCAAGAAAGGTTAAATTTTAAAAGTTAGATAAGGTAAAAGGAAGTATACAAATATATGTCTATTCGCTTATAATGTGATTACGTAGCAAATTATGAATCTTTTTTCACATACAGTTTCCAATTTGAATGCCGTATAAAACATAAATCTCCAGTTGCTTTGGTTAAGATTATATTCATCTTTAAGTTTTACATGGTTAAAAACATTATTTAGACACTTTTTAAATTCCAAATGCAACCCTTGTCATGCTTCAACTAATTAACTGTGAGGATAACAATCCCCTTTACAAAACACGTGTTTAATTGTGTAAATGAAATATCAAAATTTGAGTTAATGACAAAGAAGCATTTAGGTCTTCCTATTTATACCCTAAATGAGTAATTTTGTTATGAATCTAGGCATTTCAATGTCAGTAAAAATTCGTATGATACACTTGTTTTTCTTATGGCCATTGTGGTGTTAAATACACACACACAAAAAAAGAAGAAAATTACCCATTAACTTTGTGTACTAAGTGAAAATTGAATTGTAATTACATATTAATTGGTAGATTAAATCAAAAATAAAATGAAAAATTATATATAAAACTTGTAGCCTAATTGAAAATAGGTAGCAGTATCACAAAACCTAAAACACTGATGGCATTACACACCCAAAAAAAAAGAAAAATTATTTATGTGATATTTGGAGGATGCCACATCAACATTTTATGAATATTAAAAAATTTTAATGGCTGGTTATGCGTAGTAGTTTTTATGGTCATTATATTTAATAAAATACTCTTACACTACAACAAATGGTTTAATGTGTCTAAGATAATTTATTTACTATTGACCGTTATTTTCTTTTCTAATAACTTGCCCTGGTATGGATACTACCAAAGTTATTCAATCGAATCTGCCAAGATTATATGTACTCCCATAGGCAATTACATTCTGATAAGCATATTCGATTGGTAATATAATTTAACTCCAAATACATTCTGCCAATCAATTTTGATAGAAACTTTAATGGTTTCTTTGACATCAATTCTGATGATTTCCCAGAAAATTTTGATTTTTCTACACTTGCATAACTATAAAACAATAATACATTCAATGTATCTTTGATATCGTTTGTGATGATTCGATGCAATATATACGGGATACCGTCCATTTGAGTTCCTTGAGCATATATATTGACATAGTTTGATGACTGAAAGTACTTCAAAAGCTGAAAGTTCAACAATAATGCTCCTCTGAAGCAAGATTGACCCTTGATAGTGAAGTATGTCGTTAAACAAACCACAATTCTCATTTTCTTTCTACTCTAATCGCACATGCATAGAGTGAAGTTCACTCGACAACAAGCAATCTTGCCATGTGAATGAAAATCATTTTTTTCTTTGCTAGTCCTTCCACATGTATAAATATTTGTTTACTTGAGCAGAAAAGTTGCACTTTCGATGTTGCTCGATCAATGTTAGTGGATGCGACGGCTCGAAAAAGCTTGTTTGCGAGTTGAGAGATGGTATCTTGATGACCCCGTTCAATATGATTAGCTATGTTGAAAATTTTGTTTCATGCGAACCTCTGTACGTAGTGGGAACTACTGTCTATTGTAGCTTTTTGTTATTCTATGTCTATGTGTGAGCATAAACTCAGGATATTCCAATCCACTTCCATTACATAATATATACTGACTGAGAGCCTAGTGGGGTTAATAAACATATGAAACATCGTTGAAAGCCAGTTGCTTTAATTCCATAAGGACTAGCCAAGCCACATCCATTACATAATATAAACTAGTGAGAAGCCTAGTGGGGTTACTAAACATATGAAACATCGTTGAAAGCCAGTTGCTTTAATTGCATAAGGAAAAGGTAAAGAATGAAAAATAAATAAACCAAAAATTGATAATTTGTTTTTGTTTAATCGGGAAGGAAAGAGCAGTGCTATTGCAGTTATCGCTAGAGAGTAGTTTTAGACTAATACAATAAGATGTAGAACAAAAAATGTACCTATTGTTGGGAAATCGGGTTGAGATCCGATCTCGATCGCAGCGAAATAATCACAAAATTTTTTCGTGACTTTTGATTTCTCGACGATCAAGATCTATTTAGTTATATAAAAAGATTAACACAACTCATAATAAAGTGAAAATTTAATTCGTACCTTATTACGAAGTTTGATCTTTATCTTGTACCCTCAAATCATTTCTGAAATCGATCCGTCTCAACTATCAGGACACACGCTCACAAGCCCAAGTTGCCAAGCCAAAGTATATCTCATCATATCGGCAACAAATTTCTCTTCCAATCTTCATGATCAAATCGTATCTGCCATTACAACAAAATTGAATATATTTAGGATTAATTGTAGATACTGTATTCCATCCCAAGCATATTTGTATCTGTATAAAAGTAAAGCAATGTGATCAATACTACTAATTCATTCTTCCTAAAAACGTATACCGTTTTATGGTATTAGAGCTTCTGACTAAAGTCCTTTCTTTTTCGATCCCAATGGCCATTGCTTCCACCACCACTCCCACCAATGAATCTGTTGTTATCGCTATTAACCCAGCTACACAAGCTCCCCTCAAGCTCAATTCGAGCAATTACCTAGCCTGGAGAATGCAATTCAATAGCCTTTTCATAGGTTATGACTTGCTTGGCTACATCGATGGGACAAAACCCTGTCCACCAGCAACAATAACCACAAACAATGTTACAACCCCTAATCCACAATATCAGTTTTGGATCCGACAGGACCAACTGATTCTCAATGCCATCATTGGTGCTTTAACACCCACCCTTATCCCATTTATTGGTACCGCCACCACCTCCAAGGAGGCATGGGACATACTAGAAAGAACTTATGCTCAGGCTTCTCAAGGCAAATAGAAACAAGTAAAAGCTCAGCTAAAGAAGATTACCAAAGGTTCGATGTCCATCACGGAGTACATGCAGGCCATCAAAATTAAGACTGACGAGTTGACTTTTCTAAAGGTCCCTATGGATCTCGAAGATATTATTGATAAAGTCTTTGAGGGACTGGATGACTCCTACCTTGAAGTCAAGCGTCAAGTTAGTGCCAGAGATCTATCAACCTCGTTCGATGATCTACACGAATGACTAATCACTGCTGAAGTAGACATGGCTCCAGTTCAAACAACACAACTTCTTGCCACAGCCAATTATGCAAATCGATCAAATTGCAGGAGAAACAATTCAAATCAGTCAGGCAATCAATGGCGTCAACAAGGATAACAAACCAATTTTTGCCCTCCTCTAGGTTAAATACGACAACAACAATACACCAACTAGAATCAGAATGGCCACAACACTTACTGGAATCAAGCTGGTATGAACAATTCCGATGGCACTCAGCATCAACCACGCCCTTACCTTGGAAAGTTCCAAATTTGTGGTGTTCATGGCCATGCAGCCAAGCGTTGTCCCTCGTTTCACATTATTCCCACACCACCAACTCTGCCTCAAGTGATGCCACCGCAAGCCAACTATGCTGCCACGTCAGCTGCTCCAAATCAAACATCTTGGCTTCTTGATTCTGGTGCCTCGCACCATGTCACCACTGACCTGTAAAATCTGTCCCTACATAGTCCATATACAGGCAATGAGGATATTATGATTGGTGACGACACTGGTCTACAAATTAGTCATACAGGGAGTGGTACAATTAAAGCTTTAAACAAAAATCTTCAACTAGATAATGACTTATATGTGCCACACAGTTACATTATTTTGAAATTTTGACCCTTATAAAGGCAAAATTTGTTTTCTAAATCTCATGGAAGTTGTAGGTCTAGAAGTGCTCTTCGAAACGGTCTTTAAATGACCTTAATCTAATAGTTGGAGTAAAAGTTATGCCCATTTTACCAATTCAAGTCGGAATGGGAAATGGAGGAAGGGAGGAGTCACGATCACTTTCATGCAAGTCGCGTCGATTGCAACGCGACATCGCGGATGCGTGCGCGCACGCGACTCGCCGATTTTGCCCCAATCTGAACATACTCCACTCTTTTGAACATAACTTTGTCGTCCGACCTTTAAATGACCTGATTATTGAAGCATTGAATTCATAACACATTTCTATATTGCTCCATAAAAAAATTATAGCTTTTGGTTTTGACTCAAAAAAGATTGATCGAATCAAAGTAAGGGTATTTGTTGGAAGAGCATGAACTGGATATTTTACTGAACATGTTCCAGTATTTTGATAATATCTTGATCTGTAGGATTTCAAATAAGATGATTTTTAATTTGGAGTAAACTAGAGAAATAGGGAGTAAACTAGAGAAATAGGGATACAAATCATATGAAGAAGTCAAATTGTGATTCAGTCTCTAAGATGTTTAATTTATGGATGGAAGTAGTGTATAGCATACTATTTTTGAATATGAATAGCCCGAAAATGTTTGTAACATATCTTCAAAATTATTGAACCAAATTGAGTAATTTTGGTGTTAGTGGAAAGATAAGACATAGAAGAACACTTTTCTAGAAGAGAGTGTGACCAAATTACATCAGTTTCACTTTTTGATTGAATGTGAATAGCAGACCCAAAAGTGTAACTTGGAAAAATTCTGAAGTGAGTCAATGAGAATGGAATGGAGATTTTAATAGTTTTAATGAGGAATAAACCTACGCATAAATTATACTTAGATGAGTTTTGATATGAGAATGACTTTGTGATGAAATTAATGGTAAAATACCCGGGACTATCATAAACATGCATTGTACATATTTTATTTCAAGCATATGTATTATTAAACACTTATGATTGTACAAATTGTGATGTATGTATATCTTGCATAAATGGGTTGTGCAGGTTAAATGTCCGCATTTAGGCGTTCCTAAAATTTAGAAGCAAATGCTAATCTGGAGCATACTATGAGTAGACCTAGATGGTCTCATTTCACTGTTTGTTTTGTTTGACTTTTTGGTATTGATTGATTTCTGAATGATTATGTGAATGTGATTGACTGTATTAATTTTCGGACAGAAGGTTCGATGAATGTGTTGTATGAAGAAAGTATTGAAGTGCTCATTAAATATGAATTGGATGAACTAAGTGTACATAATTTGATTGTTAAATGTGTTTTGAAAGTGCATTTGCATATGAATGAAAGTGCAAATTCTCAACTCTAATGTTGAATGCCGGACTAAGGTCCGATGATATGGGAGAGTTATTGAATGAGATTATGCAAATATGAATGATGCATTCCATTTCATGAATGCATGAAATATAATGGCAGTTGTGACCTGAGTAGCCACCGATCAGAGCTTAAAGCTCAACGAGTGAAAATGAGCCTCGAGCTCAAAAGTGATTAAGAGCCTAAGGCTCACTATATAAAATAAGCCCTGTATCCTCCAAACAAATAAGAAATAGTTAGTAATGAACCCAGTATCCTTTAAATATGAGATAGTTTAGGCACTCGGTCATAACAAAGTAACAAATGAAAAGTGGGTCTCATGTGCATTACATATGCATTATATAAGTGATTAAATTGTATTGAATGTGAAATTGTGAAATGATGTGAATTATGTATTATGTGACTGGGTGAGCCATCGATGATGGTCACTCATTGAGTTCATAAAACTCACACAAAATTTGCAAATATTTTTTAGGCTTAGAAGAATACCCCGTTAGGCAAATGGGAGTATACCTATAGCATACAAGTAAGGGATAGAGGTCGGGATCAGTTCGCATCTGCATCATACTTTTTCCTTTTTGTATTGAATTGCATAATTTCTGCAATTTTTGTATCAAATAATGTATTCAGAAACTTTTGCACAATGTGTATACAAATATATTTATGTTGTAATGTAAAGACGTTATAACTAAAGTGTTTTGTAATTGAAATGGGCCTGAGTGGAAAGTGAATTTTCGATGAGTTGTGTATTGATTGTTTTGCTATGATTGAAAAAGTTTATGAAATAAAGTGAGCTTGATTTGATTATCGATTTCCACATATTATGTTTGTGATTTCAAAAAAAATATTTGTACTGATTTTTGAATGATTGAGTGCTCTAGCATGCCACCCTTGCATGGCACGGACTCAGATATTACCCAAGATGTTGGGCACATGTCTTGCGGGAGTGGGGTGTTACAAGCAGGATGCTATGGGAGAAGAAGTTGAAGAGATGCCATGGACATGGTCCCCTATCACCAACAATCTTGTACTTATGGAACTCTCGCTCTCTGATCGCTCACTAGTCACTCAATGTAAATTTTACTATCTATTCTATATCTAGGTTTTCCCTTTTCCTTATTCATGGGTGTCTTTTTCTTTTTCGTTTTTTTGTCTATGATCATCGTTCTGATTTAGTTTTTCCTTTCATTTTCCCATCCTGTCTACATTCTTTTACATTTCTCAAATTTTTTGTATATATTTAGATTTTTTGTTTGTTTGCTTTTGGCTACATTTTAAGTGAATCTTGTTCCGTTTGGGATCCTGAGTGTGGAACTTTATTGATGATATAACTTGCTCTATGTATGTATAAATATTTTTTATTTAATTTTCTAATCTAACGATCTTATGTCTCCTTATCATAGGAAGAAATGTTAAACTTGTTATGATATTATGTAATTTGAAGTGAAATTTCAAAAATTGATAGTGCCTTATAGTTGTCAACGCAAAAGAACTATTGCTTGTTCATGCATTTTTAAGCTTCCAAATTATAATAGTTTTCTATTGTCTTCGTAGCTCGGTCTAGCCTAATATTATTTGCAATCAATTTTTTTTCATTTCAATAATGAACTTTTTTGATGATATCACTTATAAGGAAATTGATGTTTATAACTTACTCTATGTAAGTGTGAATGTTTATTATTGAATATGATTATTTTTTTAATCAAGGGTAAAAATGTCGTATGAAATAATTAAATTAATTTTGATTGTATTCCAAACAGTGTAAATGAATTCAATTATAATATTATTAAATTTGTTCCAAACAATGTAAATTGAATTTAATTCAATCTCATGAATGTAATTGAATCCAATTCGTTAATGAATTCAATTCGAAGATTTCCAAACACCCTATAAATCTAAAATAAAATCATTGTAACTTTCTTGTAATAACCATGAAATCCGTTATCTTCATCTTCTACACCATTTTCACCTTTCAATCTCTTCCATAAAACTACTCATATACCCAAAATTGTAGAAGAGACGGAAGGACATTGATTCACTTCATAACCATCCTTCTATGGGGTAAAATCTTTCTGCAGCCTTAAGACTTCACAATAGGCCTCGTCGAAATCCAAACTTTAGGCTTCAGGATTTTCCTGGAATACTTTTCAAGGAAGACCTAATAATAAGGATTATCCCTTGTACTCAAGTTAACACGAGTATTGTTGTGGTATTTTTGATGTATCGTAATTATCACAACATTTCCATAATCTTGTCTGTATAGTATGACTAAAGAAAGAAGAGAGAGAGAGAGAGGAAATAAATTTCCATAATCATAAAAGAATATTTGAGAGGAAAGACTACTGAATTCTATTTTTGTATGTTCATTATAGTCATTAGCATGTTCTTTAAATACACATGATAGAAAGGGCCACAATGTGCACTAGTATAGGATTACATTCATAAATCCTTTATTTAAAAGATGCGTATCATGTATAATAACTAACACTATTGTGTAGATACTCGATATGTTTCTCATGTCTCATGTATCTTCTTCGTTAATTTCTGCAACAATTTTCTTCCCTTTAACATCCTTGTCCAGCAAGTTAACTTCTAGAAATTGTTTCTGAAGCTCAAAGAGGTACTGCCATGATGCACTGAGAGGTCCATGACCACTAAATTAATAACTGAGTTACAGAATGGTTGTTTCTTTTAACCATCCTTCTTCCTAGCACTACTATAGGGAGATTTTCTAAAGGTGTAAGGAATTCTAGTAGGGATGTTGAAGTTCTTTCTTAATCCATATGAGCCTTATTTACCTACTACATATAAGAGACTAGATAAATAAAAGCTCCTTTGGGTAACTCTAGCTTGTAAGCTACCATCCCCACTCGTTATATGATTTTGTAAGGACCGTAATAAAGTGGTGATAACTTCTGATTTCCTCTTCTTTGAAGTGAATGTTGCTTACAAGATTGTCATTTTAGTAAAACTATTACGAAGGGAAAGATCTCTCTATTCTTTAATATTGAAAAAAGAAATATATATACAATTTTTGAATTGTAACCCTAGCCTCCTTAATTATGTCTTTCCTTATGCTACTCCTAAAAGATAGCTATCTAAATAAACTGGATACAACTTATTACAATATTTTTCAAAAATATAATATACATAATATACGATAATCCCCCCAAGTTTGAGCATGTGGATTTAACTTATTACAATATTTTTCAAAAATAGACGCTAGTCCCCCCAAATTGGAGCATGTGGATTTCGAATGCCCAACTTATGAAGAAAAGTGTCAAACTATTTCTTGCCTAAGGCTTTGGTGAAAATATTAGTTAGTTTAACATTAGTGGGTAAATATGTGGTAGTGATGTTTCCCTAAAAAAGTTCATCACGCAAAAAATGATAGTCCACTTCATTTTTTGTGGATCCTTATTAGTTACTGGAGCCAAAAATTAGTTGCTACAATGGCTAGTTATAGAGAACTAATCAACCATTATGTATTGAACACACATATTTACTAGTCATTGGGACATTGGTTAACTATTAATATGTATTGGTACCAATGTCACACCATTGCATTAGTAAACTAATATGTCAACAGACAGTCCTATTACAAGCTTAATTTACATTGGTCATGCCACTAATTTATATTGGTCAACTAATTCCCAGAAAATGATTTTAATAAATTTAAATGCCTAAACTTAATTTGTTGAATGTTATTATAATTAAAATAACCTTCAAAATATCCTCCAAAGAGTGTTCAAAAGATCAAGAGGATTTTTGTTCAAATAAGGCTATAATACCTATTAGTGAATGAAATGACACTTGGAATAAGGTGATGCAAAATGTTTATGCATGATACACCTTTAAAAGCATCAAACTGACTAAATGAGATTACAATCAACATTATAAAACATAAAATGACATTAATGTGTCCTGATATTCTTTTATTCTTAACTTTATCTTCACTTCGGGAGTTGCAAACTTCAACTTTTCCTTGCCATCTTTATAAGGTATCTTATTGAGTTATTAATGCATGTCGAATGCACCAGAAAATAAACCTAACTCTGCACACTAAGATTTATAGATGCGGTGAGTCGGGATCATATACATAGGTAATGTACGTTTAATTTTTGCAATGAAAATAATTAATGTTAAGGATATAAAAAGGGGTTTCGGTAGATGCAATTAAGGAAGTAAAGTAAAAGTAAATCAATAAAAACAATTTAATTCAAACAATTAAAAATGATAAAAGTGATGATTGCATGTAAAATTTGATTATCATATCAATCTCGGCCTACATACAATTAAGCATATTTCATTATTATAATGTTTCCACACCTCTCTTAGAACTATTGATTGTAGATTAACAATAAGTTCTGTTAATCCCAATTTTTCCTTAGGTCTTGTTTAATCAAAAAAAACTCTTTAATTAAGCTTAACTATGAAAAAACCTAGAATAAGCTCTCTAGGTCTAATTGGACAGTCACATTACGCATATGGAAAATAGAATAATCTAGGTAGTAACCACATGAGTTTGGGTTATTTAATCTATGTCATGTTATTTCTAATGATTCAAAGTCATTAATAGTTACAAACGAAGCTGGAATACAATGATTACATATTATATTGAAGATTCTAGCAAATGGTTTAAATAAAAACAATCCAATGAACACATTCAGATCATTCTTACACAACACCCAACTCAATAAGCACAAAATAACATAAACAATTCCGAAATACGAATTCTACATTACACAATGAAAAGATATGCCTAACTATGATCCTAGGCATCGAGTTCACCTCTGAACCAGTTTGGGAAGCTTAGCCTTCCATGGTTGTATAGAAAGAGTGAGTTTTCTGCCCTTCACGAAGTCCGAAGTTGATTCCCTTTATTTTTTTCCCTCAAAAGGTTCTATTTATAGTAAAATTAGGTTTCTGGGTACATACATGGTTTGATACATGACCATATATCAAACAATATAAGTTAAAAAATGTGAAATTCGTGAAGATACACGATTGGATACACGTCCAAAACTATCTTTCAAATATTTATATAGTCATATAAGTATATACACAACTATGTATCTGTAGCACCCCCTTACCGCAGGGTACGCACCGGGACGCCCGTGGGTTGTTCCGACACATATCCCACAATAAGAGTGCACTACTTCCGAACATTTCTATAATCCACATGGCATCAATACAATAAAGTCCACAATACAAAGATCACTAAATTTTAAAACCAAAATGCCTTACTCATATCATAAAATCAATCAGAAATATAGACAAATCTATCAGTTCC
>JANVCQ010000008.1:14860448-14873334 GCA_025531925.1 Erythroxylum plowmanianum | reverse complement strand
TACCAAAATTGAACGTCAGATTTTGTTAACCTAGCGATTAAATCCATTAATCTCTAGTTGCGCACCTAGAAACTAACGAATCCAGTTAAAAAGATTAAATCGAAATTACCCAATGAACGTTAATAAACATGAAGAAGATTCAGACATCTCACCACAATAGCATGGACATGGATCCCTCAACCAAGACAATGAAATTAGTTAATCATACTTGAAGTGAAAACAAAAGAAATAATAAAAAGAACAATCTCCATAACTGGTCTTTAATAATAGAATCGGAAATAACAGAGGAATTGTGCAGAAAATCTAAGAACAAGAAACCAGAAAATAAACTATGAAAAGTCTTATGCGATAGCCTAGGAATTGTGAATATGCGATGTTGTCTCTAAAAAACTCTATGTGTAATCTAAAGTCTGCTGTCTGCGTAAAAACTCCCCTCTAGGGCCAGCCCAGACTCAATCTCCCAAAACCTCGCCTCCACTTGTCCACGTCAGCACCTTTTTAAAATCTCCTCATGATCTTGTTTTTATTCCATCCAATTAAATCGTCTTTAAATTTCAGCGGGAAACTTCTTAAAAAGGGACCCCACAGAATCTTTGGCACTTTTGTTCTACTGGGATACAATCTTCTGGAAACTCTGCAGATTTAGAATTCTTGACCTTAGGCGTGCCCACGCCTAATCTTTGGATTTCGTCCAGATTGGGGATTTTCGAACTTCTTGCCATATTCTTCCTCTTTTTGATCCTTTTTCGTCCTTTTGGCATTGAAAACCACCTGTGAACATTCAACAAATATTTCCATCAATTTATGAACATGAATTTCACAAATCAATCAAAATTAAGTCCAAAACATATGCATTTAAAATGACTTATCAGAAGAGAAAAAAAGGAATTTTGGAAGGTGCAAATAACCTCCCTAAAGTGGTAGAAAGAATGAAGAACAAACTAGAAAACACATTTAAAGTAAATTTTTGTCGATTTAAAGTGTATTTTATGAAGCTTAAAAGTGATTTCATTATGTTTCTTTCAAATTTCTATTTTTCTTTTAATTTTGATGTTAAGTCTTCCATGCTTAGGAACTAAACCTTTATGGTATATAGATGTGAAGAACAATGAGACATATCATTTAGTTTGATTTCATTTTTTATTTAATTTATTCTTTAGCTTCATTGAGTTTTAATTATATGTCTTTTACCATTCGTGAATCATTTTATTCTAGTATATTGATTCATATTTGATTTCATGCATTTGATATTGGGAAATCATTTATATGAAATGGTATAGTATAATTGAAAAGAGTTGCATGCAATCTAAAAGATAGGTTGACATAAATCTTCCATATTAGGGTCAAACCTAATAGAGGAATTCATAAATTGGTTAATGCAAGTATAAGGGTTTTAATTAGAAAGAGATTTTGATTATTCAACTTAGGACTAGTTGTTAATAATCTTGAGATAAATATTAGCATAACTGAAGAATTTCCATAGTCTAATAAGCTTTACGTTAAATTTATGTGTGAGGTCTTATTTTCTTGAGAAGTCCTAATAAGATTCACTATGCAGATACTATTATCTTTATTAGTTATTTCTTGGATTAATATTTATTATAGTTATTTAATTATGTTGATTTGTCTTAGTTTATTGCTTTAAATTTGAATTTGATCAACCAATTCATCATAATTTATCAATTATATAATAAGAGGATGCTGAAGGATTCTAACTTTTTTAAAGGGTGGAAGTCAAAGGGGTTATCTACTATGACATTAAGCAAGGAGTTCTGCCATTTTACAAGACAAACTGCCTAAAAAGCTTAAGAATATAAGGAATTTTAATATTCTTTGTTTAAATTAGTATTTTTATTAGGGAATTTTACTATTCTTTGTTTAAATTAGTATTTTTATTTAAAAAGTTTTGAGTAATTTAGGAGTAAGTATTAATTTGATACCTTGTCATTTATTTTCAAAAAATTTGGGTTTGGATATCATAAACCAATTAGAATAAGCATTCAAATATATTATAGGTTAGTTAAATACCTTTTAGGAATTATTGAGGGTATGTCAGATAAAGCAGACAAGTTTATTTTTCCAATTGATTTTGTGATATTGGACATGGATGAGAATATTAAAGTACCTCTAATTTTAGGTTAACCTTTTTTAACTATTACTAGAACTATAATTTATGTTAGGGATGGTAAATTGGTACTTAGGATTGGGGATGAAGAGATAATATTTAAAATATCTAATGTTATATGACATTGTCTTAAGCATGATGATACTTATTATTTTCTTAATGCTATTGATGTTGCAATTTAAAATTATGTGCAATAAATTGCCCATAATGATCTGCTAGACTTATATCTTATTCAAGGTAGGGAGGAAAAGAAAGTTGACCTAATGAGAGTTAAGCAAATAGCCTATCTTCAGGCTAACAAACCTATGGTACAGAAGAAAGAGTTTAAGGAGATTAAAAGGAGTAAAGAGAAGATGATGAAACCCATCATTAAAGACCTACCTATTTTGGAATAAAAAAAAGTTGTCAGATCATATCAAGTATAAATTTTGGAGAAAGTCTCAAGCTACAAGTGATTATATCATCAAATTTGAAGATAGACCAAAAGGAAAAGTTACTAAAGGTACTTAGAGAGCATAACAGGGTGATAGCTTGGAATATTTCAGATATTAAGCGAATTAACCCCCTGTTTTAGCATAGATAAGATTTTTGTGGAAAATTACTTTAAGACAATTGTGCAACCCTAAAAAGGCTTAATCCAAATATGGAGGAAGTTATCCAAGATGAGGTAGTCAAACTTCTTGATGCAGGTGTTATTTACTATATTTCTAATAGTGTTTGGGTAAGCCATATATAGATTGTTCAAAAGAAAAGAGGGATAATGGTGGTATCAAATGAGAAGAACAATTTGATTCTTATGAAGACCATTACTAGGTGAAGAGCATGCATAGATTATAAAAAGTTGAATGATGCTACTTGAAAAGATCATTTTCCCCTCCTTCTATTGACCAAATGCTTGAGCGACAAGTTGGCCTTATGTACTATTACTTTTGAATAGTTTTTAAGGATATTTTCAAATTTCTACAGCCCTAGAGGACCAAGAGAAAACAAAATTCACATGTCCTTACAATACACTTTTTAATAGGAGGATGTACTTTGGGTTATACAATGCACCTGTTATGTTTCATAGGTTTATAATAACCATTTTTAATGATTTAGTAGAGGACATCGTGGAGGTATTTATAGATTATTTTTCTATTTTGATGATTCCTTTGATTTGTTCCTTCATAATTTAGAAAGAGTTCTTAAACATTATAAGGAGACTAATTTAGTTTTAAACATGAAAAAGTGTCACTAAGGACTTTTCTAAAATTGCTAGGCTTGTAACCAAGTTAATTGAGAAAGATGTGCCATTTTTGTTTACTTAAGAGTTTTTAGATGCATTCACTATTCTTAAAAAGAATTTAACTAATGCCTCGATTATGGTTACTCCAAATCAAAACCTCCCTTTTAAACTAATGTATGTGAATGATTAGGTCCAGTTTTAGGACATAAGAAGGACAAGAATTTTTAGACCATCTACTATACTAGAAAGACTTTGAAGAATTATTAAGAGAATTACACAACTATAGAAAAATAATTGTTATGAGTGGTTTTTGCATTTGATAAATTTAGACCTTATGTAATCTTGTCTAAATTTATTGTTTACATTAACCATTCTATATTATGGTATATATTAAATAAACCAAATGCTAAATCTAGACCAATTAGATGGATTTTATTATTATAAGAATTTGGTTTAGAGATCAGAGATAGAAAGGGAGCTAGAAACTTAGTAGTAGATCATATGTCACATTTAGAGAAACAAATTTGGAAAAGCTTAGAGAAGATGACACTAATGATGTGTTTCATGAAGAGCGCCTTTACAATCTTGAAGAAGTAAGTGAGCTCAGAATTCTACAGTTTGCTAACTTTACTAATCATATGGATGCTAGCATTCTTCCTAAAGGGCTTTCTCATTAGCGAAAAAAATTCTTTTTCTAATTTAAAGAATTATCTTTGGGAGGATCCCTATTTTTTAAATATTTATGTAGAGCAATTTGTCAGAAGAGGTGTTCCTTAATTAGAAGGATGGAAAATTTTAGAGCACCAATATGTAAAGGTTCCCAAGTAATGTTTTTATTGGCTCACACCATTTAAAGATGTCCAAAGATATATACAATTGTGTAATAATATCCAACATATAGTTTTTTTGTCGAGATGAAATGTCTCAAAATTTTGTCTTAGTTTACAAAGTGTTTACTATTTGGAGAATTGGTTTTATGAGTCTATTTCTAGTTTTTAATGGAAATAAATACATCCTAGTCACTATAGATTGTGTATCTAAATGGGTTGAAGCTCAGGCTTTACCTACAAATGATGTTAGAGTTGTGGTTAAGTTTCTTAAAATGTTATTTTTGTAATTTGGAACACATAAAGAAATTATTAGTGGTAGGGGCCAACACTTTTATAATATGTAATTTGATAAAGCTTTTAAAAAAATTTGGACTTAAACACAGAGTTGTCACCCCTTATCATCTATAAACTTATGGTTAAGTGGAAATAGCTAATAGGGAGCTAAAACATATTGTAGAGAAGATAGCAGAGCGCTATAGAAAATATTGGTCTTATAAGTTAGATGATGTTTTTAGGCCTATATAACAAAATATAAGACACTGATAGGTATTGCATCTTATAGGTTAGTGTATAAAAAAGCATATCACTTTCTCATTGGGCATGAGCATGAAACATATTGAGTGATCAAGGTTATTAAATTTTACCTTAATTTTTTAGTTAAGAAGTGGAAACTCCAAGTGAAAAAGTTAGAGGAATGGTGCACAAAAACTTATAAGAATTTGAAATTGCATAAGGAGAAAACCAAAAGGAACTATGATAGGAAGATAAAGCAAGTTAAATAATTCAATAACGGGGATCAAGTTCTATTGTATAACTCCTGACTTGAATTTTTCCTACTAAGCTAAAGTCTAGATAGTCTGGACCTTTCATAGTTAAATAAATGGAGGTAACCCATCTAGAAAAAGGTATGTTTAAAGTGAATGGCTATTGTTAAAGCATCATTTTAGAGGTGACTTTGAAAAGCATGCCAAAGAGGGGTTTAACCTCCAATACAAAGAACTATTAGTTGAAGTGGAAACGTCGAGCTAATGACGTTAAATAAGCACTTCTTATAAGGCAACCTAAGTTTACATGTCAATTTTGCTTTAATTAGTTTTCATCTTAGGATTTGTAATTCTTGAATTTCATAGTTATGTGTTATTCTTATAATTTATTATAAAATTTTTTGCTTGATTTCTATCGTGTATGAATTTTAAGATAAAAAAAGTTTGGCTAAGTATAAAAATTATTGGAAGTTACATGGCTATAAACATGCTTGTGTTGATAGTCGTGTCCCCCTACAAGCTCAGTGAAAAAAGAAATATGGTAGTTTCATGTAAAGAAACATTGTTTTAAATTTTCAAAAATTTATACAATTTTGAACACACTAGTATTGATAGTAGTGTTTTACAAATGGTGTCGTTAGTGATTTACAAGAGCAAAAGCAATTCTATAAACTTATGTCAAGTAAGTATGTTAGGTTCTAATAAGTTACATGACTTAGAACACACATATATTCTTAATCATGTACCTTATTAACTTCTTTTTCTTTAAAGTTTTAAAACTTTAGTAAGTTACACGTTAACTAAATATTAGTGATCATGTAGTTTTTAACATTCCTTTAGAATACATAGGCAAGTACCTACCTATGTTTCTTAATTTTTAAATTTAATTGGACAATAAGGGCAACAACACAGTCATGTTATAACTTGTGTTTACCCCTATTTTAATGTTTAGATATACACTTATATTTTGCTCTACATGCCTATATTTAACCATACACGCTTACGTTTATATAAGCTTTAAACCAAAATTGGGTAACTTGAGTGTGTACTTACCTGTGTTGTGTTAGACATGCTTAAATTCACCCCATTACTCAAAAAACATCCCCATTTCTCCATCTTCTTTTATTTTTCTCTTATCTGGTTGACTCATTCCCTCAGTTTTAGTGACACTTTCAGTCACCAAAACTCTATTTTCCTTGAGAATTAAACTAATTAAGCTCATTTTATGGCTAATTCATGTTTTTAGTTATGCTTAACTAATTAAGGTGAATTTTTAATGTGAAATAGTATTTTAAGGGTATGTTCAACTAATTAGGGTAAATTTAGACTTTTTTAATGATGTTTTGTTTGGTTTGATTAATGAACTAAGGTGGGATTTTTATGTTTTATTCATGTTTTTAGGTCTAATTCACAAATTAAGATGAGATTTTTATGTTTTAATCATTTTTAGGCTTAATTAAGGGGATAAAGTGGATTTTTTATGTTTAACTGTTCTGTTTAATAGAATAATGTGATCTTTGACATTTAGTCATGTTTTGGGTTTGTTTACACCTTTAAACTCCATTTTCTTTGAAGATTGCATGGATTAAAGTGGGTTGTATATAAATCAATCGTGTTTTTATTTCTCCCACCTATGATTATTGAATTATGCTAAACTGAAGTTTTTAAATCATGATTAGATTAAAGTGGATTTCTCCCTCCTGTGTTGAGGTTGTGTTTCTTTTCCTATTTTAAGGCATAATAATAAAGAGAACAAACAGCCCTACATCAGTATCAGGATATGGAAATGCCTAGAAAGAGATAAATAAGTGAAGGCATATCTAAACAATCACTAAGACAGCCCGACCCACCATGTCCTCCAACCCTAACTCAACACATGTGACACTTTATTACACCAATATAAGCCATTAGATTTGAGAGATTGGCAAGTAAGTCGTTTGGTGAGAGCAGGTGCATAGATTGGCTAATGTTTGATTAGGTCAAAGTAACACATGACACTTGAGATTTATAAGTGTTGGCAACTGTGATTGTTTCTTTGTTATCAAAGGGCCCATATAAAAAGAACTCACACATAAGTTCCTCACCAACGCTATGTTGGAGAAGACACATTTCAACTTGAGCCTAAATAACAATATTCAATTTTAAATGCTTGGGGAGAGGAAGAGTATGCATTATGCTCTTTTCTCTATAGACATAAGACTTTAATCTACTAAGTTTGTTACTTTTGAGGCATATTTAGCTTTTAAAGTGGGATTTCCCATTGGTATTAATGCAAGGACATATTAAGGCACTATTAACAAAGATTGGCATTATGATTCCATACGATCAAAGTATCTACATTGTGATCCCTAGCACTGAGGTACATACATCTCTTATGAGTCTTACAATGAGTGGAAGAGGAGATATTACTAAAGTGGTAAGCAAGTTAGATATTTTATATTTATATAGCATAGTTGAGACAATGCCTATCCACCTTGGCTATGCACTAGCTAGGTTTTTCAGGTATAAGGTATATGATACTAGGGTTAGAGCTATCTGTACTAGGCCATATGCTATATGATTAATCTGAATAATGGATCTATTAAAGATGGGCTAAGATGCAGACTGTCCAACATATGGTACCTATTATTCTTGATACTTTGAGAGCCATATCCATAATGTAAAGGAGACAGGGCTAGTAGGAACCTTATTATGTTTTAATTGGAGCTCAAAAGCCTAAGGTTGCTGATATAGCTAACAAGGATCATCCTAACATATCATAGTAGTAGCCTAGCCATGATATTCCTTGCCACCACCTCTAGTTGAGCCAAAGCATCATAGTGACACTTTTGTTAGTGTTAGCACATCTATTTAGTCATCTAGCTCCCCATAGCATAGTCAAGTTTAGATTGTTCAACTGGACCAATATGTAGGTCATATAATAGAGGTTTAGAGGATTATAAGAAATGAAAAATCGGATATATAGATGGGTAAAGGATGTTTTCGTCTATATTGTCAATCATTTGGGAGTTGTAGTTTTGCCTCCACCTATGAGAGCTAAACACGTTCGCCATCTCCTCAACAACCAGATGTTCTTATAGCAAAGGCATCAGTTCCAATTGTTGTAGTGGCCACAACTATAAGGATTTTTAATCAAACATGTGGGCTTATATGTGTATAATTGTATATAAAGGCTATCATATAAAATTGAGCCCACTTAATTAAAGTGGTCTAATATGTTTATGATATTTTGGGCTTCATGCATCTATTTTAAGTGTGGGCTTTATATGCGTAGAGACCGAGCTTATAATTTCTAGTTTTATGATGCCAAACTAGAAATTAGATTAGGGTTTTACCCTAAAATAAGTGGTTATGGTCCCTAAATTAAACGTACGCTCAATTCTTATCTAAAATTCCATCATCAGAGAGAAAACAGAGAGTTAAAGAAAACTCTAGAAAAGCTACGCTCTAATTTGGAAGATAAACTGCAAAACACTAGTGCCAATTTTACAATAGATTCAGGTATGCTTCCACTTTTATTTGATTCTTGATGATTTGAGATGAACGGATCTTATATTTTAAAGGAATTAAAATACTACAAGTGGTATCAGAGCCTTATTCATAATTAGGTCATCAAGAATGGTTTTCATTTTGTCTTCCACAATTTTGAAATATAGATCGTGTTAATTTTATGGTATTAAAGAAAAAGAAAGAAATCATGAGATGTCGGTAATCTGGAAAGGTGGTCTTGTGATTTCAGATCTTTTTCTATTTTATGTCCTTGATTTACGAAGTTTAACATTTCTATTTTTCAATCTATAAAACTTTGGTTTCAGTTGGTTAATAACTTAAAATTTTTGCCCATTGGATAAAGATTGGAGTTTTACACATTGAATAAAGAATCGACTTTTTCTCATTGGATAAAGACTAAATCTTTATGTTAGGATGTTTTGCAGAATGCTTTGAAAGCTTCTTCTTTATCTTATAATCAAATATGTCACAGAGCTTTTAGATTTGTAATAAAGTAACGATGCTATTGGATTTATTTAGTTGTATACATTAACCATCAGAAAGTTTTAGATTTATATGTTTGTATGCATGTTACATATTAATATTATAAAGAATGAGTTTTGGGTACAAAATTTATAATTTCTGGTTTGATTTATAAAATTTTGACCCAATTCTTGATTTGAGCTAACAGGATTGTCAATGTCATAGCATCAAGAAATTAGAGCTATGATGCTTTCATCCAACTTGTATAAAATTTAGTATTAATTTCAGATTTTGGTATTTTAAAGAAATATATAGCATTTGAAATTAAATTAATTGAAGCGACATGTTGCCAAAGCAACCTCTCTTGTGAAATTAATTTAACTTAGAATGTTAAAAAGTTTTGTGTATATGTTTTTCATACGAATATGGGCCTAAATATAAACTAGCCCAAAGGAAAGTCAATATTTGGCCCGAATTGCATATACACTTGTGGTGGTAAATGAGTGACAATTATTCAATATAATATGTGAACATTAAATCGGTCCAAATAAAGGTTTATTATTTGACATGCCTTATTGCCAGTATTTGATCACTACACCAAGGTACCACATACAAGTTAGTATTTCTGTTCAAAGACTAAATATTAATGTTGTGCAAGGTATCTTATGATGGGGCCCTACCATTATCTGTATATAATTAATTTGGCATATTATAGTGTTGTTATGTGAGTAATTAGATTTTGTTTGTTTTGTTCTCTGTTCAGTTCCTGGTTCTGCTACAAATATCTCTGCTAGTGTTAATTCAACTCCTACGCTTAATGGCATCAATTTTAAGTCATGTAAGGAGAACGTTTTGATTGTTCTCAGAGTCATAAACTTAGATCTTGCTTTACGAGTCGATCAACCTGATCCACTTACTGGTGAGAGTACCTCTAATCAAAAGAGGGAGATGAAAAAGTAGGAAAGATCGAATCGTATGAGCTTGGTGATCATGAAACGTGCCATTCTAGAAGCTTTTTGGGGCACTATGTCCAATCAGATTACTATGGCTAAAGGTTTCCTTAAGGATTTTGAAAAAAGATTTTCCAAAAATGAAAAGGCTAAAACAAGTACACTTTTGGCAAAGCTTATCTCAATGAAGTATGTAGGAAAAGAAAACATAAGAGAGTACATTATAGAAATGTCTCACATTGCTTCAAAATTGAAAGCACTTAAGTTGGAATTATTCAAAGACATGTTAATGCATCTGGTTTTAATATCTCTTCTGACACAGTACAGTTAATTCAAGGTGAGTTATAACTGTCAAAAGGAGACATGGTCTCTTAACGAGCTTATCTCATACTCTGTCCAAGAAGAGGAAAGGTTGAAGCATGATAAGGCAGAAGTGCTCACTTTGTCACAACATCTAAGGACAAAAGGAACAAAAGAAAGAAAACTAAGGAAGTTGCAGTTCCAGCAACACAAAAGAAACAACATAAGGAAGAAAAACCAAAAGGTTGTTTCTTTTGTGAAGCTGAAGTGTACCAATTATCACGCAAGACATGCAAAGAAAAGTATGCTTCTTACTTTGGTTTGTTTTGAGGTTAATTTGACTTCAGTACCTAGACATACATGGTGGTTAGATTCTACTATAACAACTCACATTAGTGTGTCTATGCAGGGTTGCCTGAGTTACCAAAAACCAAGTGATGGTGAAAGATACATCTATGTAGGAGACGGCAAGTCAGTAGAAGTCAAAGCAATAGGGACTTTTAGATTATTGTTAAGAACTGGATTTTATTTGGATTTAGTTAAGTTCGTTGTACGTCTTTTAGACAGAATTTGATTTCTATTTCTGCTTTGGATAAATTCGGTTATTATTGTTCATTTGGAAATGGAATATTTAGTCTCTTTCAAAATTCAAATTTGGTTGGTACCAATTCCTTATCAAGTTACGATAATCTATATATGCTTGACATTAATGCTTCATTTAATGAAGCCTTACATGTGGGTACATGAAGTTTAAAAAACAAATTAACCAGAGAGAATTCTGCCTCATTGTGGCACAAGAGATTAGGTTACATCTCCGAAAGGAGAATTGAGAGACATGTGCCTAAAGGAATTCTCGATCCCCTTGATTTTACAGATTTTGCTACTTATGTTAATTGCATTATGGGGAAACAAACAAATGTCAGGAAATTGGGTGCCAATAGGGCTTCAGACATCTTAGAACTTATCTATACAGATATTTATGGGCCATTCCATACGGCATTTTGGAATGGTCAACCATATTTTATAACATTCATAGACGACTTCTCCCGATATTGGCTACCTTTATCTCATTCATGACAAATCACAGTCTTTGGACGTGTTCAAAAACTTTAAGGCTAAAGTTGAGAACCAACTCAACAAAAGGATTAAAAGTGTCAAATCTGACCATGGTGGCGAGTACTACAGCAGATATGATGGATCAAGTGAACACATCTAGGACCGTTTGCTAAATTCATAGAGGAATGCGATATCGTCCCACAGTACACTATGCCAGGTTCACCTAGCATGAATGGTGTTGCTAAAAGACGAAATAGAATGCTTAAGGACATGGTGAAGAGTATGATTAGTCATTCTATCTTGCCAGAATTACTTTGGGGAGAAGCATTAAAGACCGCAGCGTATATACTCAATAGAGTTCCAACTAAAGCAACTGATAAGACCCCTTATAAACTTTGGACTGGCAAGAAGCCTAGTTTAAAGCACTTGCACATTTGGAGATGTCCAGCTGAGGCAAGGCCTTATAGGCCAAATGAAAAGAAACTCGACTCAAGGACTATCAGTTGTTACTTTATTAGATACTCTGAAAGATCTAGAGGTTACAAGTTTTATGATCCCATTACTAAGGCAATTTTTGAGATGAGAAATGCCCGACTTTTTTAGGATGTTGAGTTTGCGGGGGGAGAAAGGATTAAGGACTTTGTTTTTGAAGAGGAACATGTTGAAATTCCTCTAATTGCTATTGACAATGATCAGGGTCAGGTTTCCATTCCTGACATTGTTCAAGAAGTAATTTTGGATCAAGACAATGTCATAGAAACTCCTCCCCAAGTTCAATAACTTGTTCCAGAAGAACAAGCTCTATAACCTCAAGAACCTATGCCATTAAGGAGATCCATTAGAGAGAGGAGAAGTGTAATTGTAGATGATTATGTTATATTTCTTCAAGAACATGAAGTTGACATTAGTTTGGTGGAAGATGATCCAATCAACTTCCGTCAAGCCATGGAAAGTTCTAACTCTCAAAAGTGGATTGATGCTATGAATGAAGAGATAAAGTCCATAAGGGACAATGATATTTGGGACCTTGTAGCATTGCCTAAAGGTATGAAACCTATTGACTACAAATTGATATTTAAGAACAATAAGGATTTGAAAGGCAATGTAGAAAGGTACAAAACTCATCTTGTCGCAAAGGGCTTTACACAAAAAGAAGGCATTGATTATAAAGAGACCTTCTTTTTGGTTTCTTCGAAAGACTCATTCAAGATAATAATGGCATTAGTGACACATCTTGATCTTGAGTTACATCAGATGGATGTTAAGACAGCGTTTCTCAATGGTGACATTGATGAGACGATTTATATGGTACAGCTAAAAAACTTATGTTAGGGGATGCAAAGTAAACGATTTTCAAACTAAAGAAATCCGTCTATAGACTCAAGCAGGCATCTCATCAATGGTATTACAAATTTCACCAAGTTGTCATCCTATTCAGTTTTGAGATGAAACTTGGCTAATGATTGTATATACCATAAGTTCAGTGGAAGTAAGTATATTTTTTTGGTTTTATATATCGATGATATATTGCTTGCCACTAATGATATAGGCTTATTGCACGAAACCAAGAGATTTCTGTCAAAAAATTTTGAAATGAAAGATCTTGATGATGCCTTTTTTGATTTTGGTATTCAGATACATTAGGAACGCTCTCAAGGTATTTT